>OZ023254.1:4389944-4506287 GCA_964007305.1 Netelia melanura | reverse complement strand
CCTCTCTCTCTTTCCTTGGCATGCTCCGGTGCCACACTATGAATAGATCAGAGGGAATTCGTATACGTTGGCTTTAACACCGACTGAGACTACTTGTTCCGTGCTCTAATGGCTCGTATAGAGAGCTCAACGCGTCTGGGAAGGGACCACACCGAGTGTCTGCCACACGTCTGCATTTTAGGCTTTTCTGTTCTTTTAATTTTTTTATTTTTCTCTTTCTTCGTTTTTTTGTTGTTTCATTCTTTGGCACAGTCTAAAAATCGAGCAATCTACAAATTGCCAGAGCTCTTATTCTTCTGTACGACGTAATTTTCATGGGAAAATGTTGTTTTATTCACCTCAATCGTGGCTTTTGCTTTTTTTGTCTCATTTGAGATTAATTTTCTCTCTTTTTTATCTCAGTCGATAGGTGTGATGTGATAATTCAATTTTTAAGTAATTCTTATGTCGATAAGAAATATTTTTCATTTCAATTATCGTTTTTTAGTTTTTATAATTCTTCTTTTTATTTTTTATTTTTCTCTTTCTTCGTTTTTTTGTTGTTTCATTCTTTGGCACAGTCTAAAAATCGAGCAATCTACAAATGTCCAGAGCTCTTATTCTTCTGGACGACGTAATTTTCATTGGAAAATGTTGTTTTTTCACCTCAATCGTGGCTTTTGCTTTTTTTGTCTCATTTGGGATTAATTTTCTCTCTTTTTTATCTCAGTCGATAGTTGCGATGTGATAATTCAATTTTTAAGTAATTCTTATGTCGATAAGAAATATTTTTCATGATAATTATCGTTTTTTAGTTTTTATAATTCTTCTTTTAATTTTTTTATTTTTCTCTTTCTTCGTTTTTTTTGTTGTTTCATTCATTGGCAGAGTCTAAAAATCGAGCAATCTACAAATTGCCAGAGCTCTTATTCTTCTGGACGACGTAATTTTCATTGGAAAATGTTGTTTTTTCACCTCAATCGTGGCTTTTGCTTTTTTTGTCTCATTTGGGATTAATTTTCTCTCTTTTTTATCTCAGTCGATAGGTGTGATGTGATAATTCAATTTTTAAGTAATTCTTATGTCGATAAGAAATATTTTTCATGATAATTATCGTTTTTTAATTTTTATAATTCTTCTTTTAATTTGTTTATTTTTCTGTTTCTTCGTTTTTTTTGTTGTTTCATTCTTTCGCACAGTCTAAAAATCGAGCAATCTACAAATTGCCAGAACTCTTATTCTTCTTTTAATTTGTTTATTTTTCTCTTTCTTCGTTTTTTTGTTGTTTCATTCTTTGGCACAGTCTAAAAATCGAGCAATCTACAAATTGCCAGAGCTCTTATTCTTCTGGACGACGTAATTTTCATTGGAAAATGTTGTTTTTTCATCTCAATCGTGGCTTTTACTTTTTTTGTCTCATTTGAGATTAATTTTCTCTCTTTTTTATCTCAGTCGATAGGTGTGATGTGATAATTCAATTTTTAAGTAATTCTTATGTCGATAAGAAATTTTGCTCATTTTAATCATCGTTTTTTAGTTTTTATAAAGAAAAATTTTAATCGTTTTTTTGATAACTTTTTTTTTTATGACGAAGCGTTGTATCGAGTAACTCACCGTTTGGTTGACAAGACTTTCCATTTCCGAAAAAACCGTTCTTACACTCGCAACAATAACCGACTTCATAGTCGATGCATTTTGCCTTGCTGTGACAGCTCGTAGCGCCGGACGAGCAAGTCTCACCGTATTTTGTACTCGAGTCTGTAAATAATTCGTTAACGGCTGGAAGTGCGCGTCATACGTTCGTCAATATTAGTAAAACGTTGAAATTTTGAATAATTATTAACAATTCGAATTTCTTTCAATAGCCAATTATCGCGATTTACACGATTTGCAATTATTATTAATTATTTTTCATCCACGTCGTACCTTCGATGTTATCAGGAGTTTTGATGTTATCACCATCCGCGATAGGTCCAACTTGGAAAACCCATTGACCGGGTCTGTTGACGTTCGACCATCTAAAAAATTCGCAAATTATTAATTCAAAAAAGTTCAAGAAATTATTTCAATTTAAAAAAAAAAACAACGCAAATTATATCAAAAAGACGATAAAACGATAAAAATGAATTCGAAGATGAATACAAATTCTAGAAAGGATCGAAAATAATCGAAAAATTTGTATTTCGTTGGATTTGTGACGTTTTTCTCACTTGTCGATATTTTGAATCTGATCGTTTCCCGATCCCTTGAGAGTGTACAATCTGCCTTCGGTCATGAAGCCAGCCTGGGCCCTGGCGTCAGGAAGTCCGTTTGGATGCGACTCGCCCTGTATCCATTGTATACCACCCTCCGGATAGAGAAGCTCGACGTACGAGTGCGTGCCGTTTGAAGAAATGGCCACTTGGTACGTGTTGACCTACGGAGTTCAAAGGTCCCGAGGTGATAAACGACCGAGTACGCTTTCGTCTTCAACGAAGGAAAGAGAGAAAGGAATTTACGAAGAGAGGGTGGAAGGGAGAGCCGAGCTGGCAAAATGCCAGAAGCGGAAAGGGTGGTTTTTACCGTTTTTTTTTTTTTCATTTTTCCTTTTTTTTCGGGCACACGAGAGAGATTCGTCTTCGCATACCTTGTCGTTCTTTTCGCTGAAGTAGCCAACGTCGAGCCAGGTGGCGAGAAAAACGTGGCTCGGGGTAAAGTCCATGGCGTCCTTGAAAGAACTTCTCACCATACCACCAGCACGAGAGAGAATTTCCGGCATATCGGTCTCGCCGTAGTAAACCGTGCCGGAGCCACGTGTGTCCACGTGCGTGTACAGTGGCGCTATCACCGGGTCGTCCAGTGGAAACGCGATGTTGAAGAATCTCTGCATCGATCGTATAAACGACAGTACCCCATTTCCATTGACCTACATTCGTTCAAATTGAAAACAAAAAATGTTCAAAAAAAAAAAACAGGCGTATATTGAAATTGCTAAATCGACGATTTTGGTTACTAAATTCGTGATCGTATAAATTTTCGGAGTTTCGAAAGCAGTTGAAGACTTCATTGATTTTCATGAAGTAGAGTTGTCCTCGTTCGTGGACTATTTTTTTTTTGGGACTGGCAACATTTGTAAAAAATATCAACGAAAGTTTATATTTTTTGGTTTTTTTAATTGTTTAAATTTTAAGTTATATTTTCTATTTTTAGAAAATATGAATTTAATATAAATCATATAAATCGAAGTTTCGAAAGCACTTGGAGACTTCATTGATTTTCATGAAGTACAGTTGTCCTCGTTCGTGGACTATTTTTTTTTGGGACTGGCAACATTTGTAAAAAATATCAACGAAAGTTTATATTTTTTCGTTTTTTTAATCGTTTAAATTTTAAGTTATATTTTATATTTCTAGAAAATATAAATTTAAATATCAACAAAAAATCTTATTTTCTAGTTTTTTAAAATTGTTTAAAATTAAATTTATATTTTATATTTCTAGCAAATATGAATTTAATATAATCATATAAATCCAAATTTCGAAAGCACTTGGGCGACTTCATTGATTTTCATGAAGTAGAATTGTCCTCGTTCATGAAATATTTTTTTTGGGATTGGCAACATTTGTAAAAAATATCAACGAAAGTTTATATTTTTTGGTTTTTTTAATCGTTTAAATTTTAAGTTATATTTTATATTTCTAGAAAATATATATTAAAATATCAACAAAAACTTTTATTTTCTAGTTTTTTATAATTGTTTAAAATTTAATTTATATTTTATATTTCTAGAAAATATGAATGTAATATAAATCATATAAATCGAAGTTTCGAAAGCACTTGGAGACTTCATTGATTTTCATGGAGTAGAATTGTCCTCGTTCATGAAATATTTTTTTGAAAGTGGTAAAATTTGTAAAAAATATCAACAAAAATTTCTATTTTTTTTTTTTTTTTAAATCGTTTAAATTTCATTTTACATTTTATATTTCTGGAAAATATAAATTTAATATAAATCATATAAATCAATAATTAATAACTTTATTTCAATTATTATTTTTAATTTATAATCGGAGCAAAAAATTAAAATAAAAAAAAATACAGGTGTGTAAAGGCGAGGGATTATTTGTGACACGCGTTTGTCGACGAATCGTCAGAGTTAGAAGTGACGTAATAATTTTATCATCGTCACGAGAAGCTCACGCTTCAATTAGCCTCGACGTGACGACGAATATCATGATCATCATCATCATCATCACGATCATTATCATCATCGTCGTCGTCGTCACATATTATGAGGGCACGAGTTTGCTGCTCCGTGGCTTGAGCGTAAATTAATGTTGATCCCGAGAAGTCATTCACCCATTACGCGCGCATATTTGTACGAATACTATTCTCATTTTCACGCGCCGGTCTTCTCTCGTCTAAACGAATAATGTAAATAAATATTCGTCCTATTTTGAAAAAAAAAGAAACTAATTAATAAAATAATTTTCAATATTTAATCAAATGATTTTTATTAATTAATAAAATACTGAGTTTGTTAATAAATGAATTATTATTTGAAAGAAATATCATTTATTATTAATGAATAATTAATTAAAACAATTGTCGTTTATTTAAGAAGAGTAAAAGTTTGATTTCTTGATAATATTTATTAACAATTATTTCGTCATAAAAATCAATTTCGGTGATTTTTTATCCAGCTAGTTCGGTTGTCCGTTTTTACTCTTATCCCAGTTGTCCCGTGACGTTGTGACCCGTGATATATCGTCAATTGGCTCAAGTGAAATGTGCCACCCTGCGCCTCGATTTATGTTCGTCACGAGTCACGATTATTCTAAACCCCATTCATCCTCGTGCTACGTCCACTCGTATCAGAGACGTTTTTATTCGTCTTTGTGAATTCTTGATCGATAGTCTCCTCGATCAACACGATGGATAACATTTTCTATCATTATTAGTAGACATTTTTTACAATTCTCTTTTTTATAACATTTAATATTGACGATAATAAATTTGACAACCCTTCGAACTTAGAATTCGTTTATTTGTTTAAAACAAAATACTAGTATGGCAAAAAAAACAATATAAATAATTCAATATGTTTTAAACATTTTCTATCACTATTGGTAGCTATTTTTTACAATCTTCTTTTTTATAAAATTTAATATCGAGGATAATAAATTTGATAATCCTTCGAACTTAGAATTCGTTAATTTATTTAAAACAAAATACTAGTATGGCAAAAAAACAATATAAATAATTCAATATGTTTTAAACATTTTCTATCACTATTGGTAGCTATTTTTTACAATCTTCTTTTTTATAAAATTTAATATCGAGGATAATAAATTTGATAATCCTTCGAACTTAGAATTCGTTAATTTATTTAAAACAAAATACTAGTATGGCAAAAAAACAATATAAATAATTCAATATGGTTTAAACATTTTCTATCACTATTGGTAGCTATTTTTTACAATCTTCTTTTTTATAAAATTTAATATCGAGAATAATAAATTTGGCAATCCTTCGAATGTAAAATTCCTTTATTTATTTAAAAATATTCTAATAAGGCCAAAAAGATCGATATAAATAATTTAACACGTTTTAAACTGGAATTCGATGAAAATGTTTGTATACAAAAGTTGAGTACGAGAGGATTTTTTTTTTTCGTCGCACTTCGAAATTTAATCCTCGCGCAACTCGGAATATTGACCCACGTGGTTCACATCAGAGGTTAATGTTATGGGCAACGTTTTAGAATTTCAGAGAATTTCCTCTCGCGATCTGTCTCGTAGCATTATCATAGACATCGATATACGTTACACATGCGTATTATATATATACGCATAGTATTTTAGATAACGTACCGCGCATAATTACTGCTCGACCCACTTACGACGCCCCCTTGAATTGACACGAATTGATCAACGCTGTTCTCACAATGTCTCGACGACGATGACGACGACAATGAGAGTGTGTTACACGCGTCTATCTCTCATTTCTTTCTCCGTAGGTAATCCTTAACACTTGTAACATTGATAATAGCAGCAAGGCCGTTTAAACGCTGTCAAATTCATTCGTTCTCGCATAATTCCCACGTTATTCGTCAAATCCCGTTATCAAAAATAATCTCACTTCGAAAGAAAACCGAGTCCTTCGTCAAAAAAGACGTTTAAGCTTGGCCAAAAAGTAACTGCGTTTTTTCTAATGACTTGGTCATAAGGGCCCATGTATAAGAAACGCAGTGACTTTTTGGCCAATCTGTCAAAATTTTTTTTTTCAATTTTCATAAACGCTATTTATACAGTTTTCTTTATAAAATTTTTACAATAATAAAAAAATCGTCCAAATAGGACGTTCTTCGGATAAAATATAATAAAAATTCTCTGAAAATAATTAATTAATTTTTTCCTTTTATTATGAAATTTAAATATCTTTCGATTAAATATATAAAATTTATATAATATATATTTTTACAATATATTATGAAAGTTTTACAATAATAAACAAATTCGTCCAAATAGTGTTTTTTGGATAAAACTATCATAAAAATTCTCTGAAATTAATTCATTAATTTTTCCTTTTATTATGAAATTGAAATATCTTTGGATTAAATATATAAAATTTATGTAATATATATTTTTACAATATATTATGAAAGTTTTACAATAATAAACAAATTCGTCCAAATAGTGTTTTTTGGATAAAATTATTATAAAAATTCTCTGAAAAAAATTAATTAATTTTTTCCTTTTATTGTGAAATTGAAATATCTTTAGATTGAAAAAGAAAACGATTTCGATGATTGTACCGGCGTAGCGAGGCGTGGACGACACACTCGGCGTTTCTTTCACGTCGTGTTTTGACACACTCGTGAAACATCGAGAGCGAGTTCCATATCGCCGGGGGGCTATCGTTCGGGTTCATGGGTCAAAACGTGACCGACGTTCGCATTCTCACTCGTACAAGTATACGCCTGTATAAAATACACCTAATCGCGAGCTCGAGGATCACGAGTCATGAATGGTTCGAGCCGGGACACTTTCTTGTAAAAATGCGTACGGAACGAAATAGGTGACAGATTATTCTTATTTCGACTACATATCTATATGTAGATATATAGCACGAAGCACGTGACGGCAATTTTACGAGAAACCGTTGAAGCGAACGAGCGAAAAGGAGGGAAGAAAATGGTAGACGAGGGAAAGATAAGTTGCAATCACGCCGAATCCGTGCGGATGTAACTTTTTTTTTTATTCGTGCTCGCGAGACACGCGACTTCCTGTATTTATCGTAATGTGCAAAATTTATTAAATTTTTTTTAACCCAGCGACAAACGGTTGAAAAATATTATTTCGCTTCAGTAAAATTAAATTTATTCGAATCATCCTCGCTTTGATGTCTTTTTTTTATTACGTTTTTGATTTTTTTTTAATTAAAGGCGAGTTTTTATCGGAGAGATTTATATTGACGGTAAGCAATTATTGATTAACTGATTTTCTTTCTTTAATCCTTGTTTCTTATCTCATGAAATTTTGTCGTGTTTAATGAAAAAAATATTTTTTAAATTTACATATTAATTTTTTATAGAGAAAATTACTGTTGTAAAATTCAGTCTCCACAATCGATTCCACTGTTGAACTTACTGTCGAATTACTACCGAATTGAAATTTTATTTTGCTTAACAAAAACAATATTTTAAAAATTTATAAATTAATTTTTCATAGAAAAAATTACTGTTATAAAATTCAATCTCCACAATCGATCCCACTGTCGAACTTATTATCGAATTACTGTCGAATTGAAATTTTGTTTTGCCTAACAAAAACAATATTTAAAAAATTTATAAATTAATTTTTCATAGAAAAAATTACTGTTATAAAATTCAGTCTCTACAATCGATTCCACTGCCGAACCTATTATCGAATTACTGTCGAATTGAAATTTTGTTGTGCTTAACGAAAACAATATTTAACAAATTTATAAATTAATTTTTCATAGAAAAAATTATTGATATAAAATTCAGTCTCTACAATTGATTCCACTGTCGAACTTATTATCGAATTACTATCGAATTGAAATTTTGTTATATTTAACAAAAAGAATATTTAAAAAATTTATAAATTAATTTTTCATAGAAAAAGTTACTATTATAAAATTCAGTCTCCACGATCGATTCCACTGTCGAACCTATTATCGAATTACTGTCGAATTCAAATTTTGTTGTATTTAACGAATAAAATATTTAAAAAATGTATAAATCAATTTTTCCCAGAGAAAATGACTGTTATAAAATCCAATCTCTACGATCGATCACCCTGTTGAACTTCTTTTCAAATTACTGTCAAATTCAAATTTTATTGTATTTCAAATATTGTATTTGTATTTAAAAAAATGAATATTGTATTTAAAAAAATGTATAAATCAATTTTTCCCAGAGAAAATGACTGTTATAAAATCCAGTCTCTACGATCGATCCCACTGTCGAACTTAATACCTACGAAGTGAAAAAGAAACCACACGTTTCATGAATTGCCGAGTGAAAATTCACGAGAATATAATACGAGGGTTGTAATCTCAGGCCAAGATCTGAAACATCTCTCGTGCATTGCTCGTTCGTATAACGGAATGTTTATTCAGTAGGATTTTAAATCGTCGCTTTTGTTTGACCAGAAGTCGCGTCACGCGACAGTCTCGTCCTACGATCATATATTTTATTCTGCATTCCTTCTCTCTCCTCTCGTCTAAGCACGATCGTCAGACAGTCGAGACACCGCGAGCTTTTCCGTCTTCAATCCCACGCAAGAACCATCTCCGTTGCGTGATTCGCGATCCAAAAAAAAAAAAAAAGATAAACTAAAATATCTTTTTTTTTCAAATCTCGACTCGAACTTTCGTACGAAAATCGACACCCTCCATCGAGTTGATCTCGCTCGTCTTTTCGTACGCGTATAAAGAACATCGTAATCATTGGAACTCGCGTCTGACGAGACCCACTTGCGGCCCAAGAGCGCGGACGATAAAAGCGTTAACGCAATCGTGTAATCGGGTGCAATCATTTTGATGAAGGGAATCGTCAGCGCGATAGCCCGGAATGGAGATGATTGTAGTGTAGGCAGGAACATCGTCTAAAGTAGACGATTTTTACTTCTTCCTATGTGACACGTACCCAAACTCATTTATATATATATATATATATATGAGGGTGTGTATATATTTATATATATATGCATATGTCACGATATCTGTGTCAATCAATGCGAGACGAGAGCCATATGGTTCATGGTGTGTCACGAGAGACTTTGCATGTAAAATTGAACGCCCTCGCGTCGTTCTTACTAGAATCCTCGCTCACCGGCATGACCATGAAAATTCAACCTCATATAAGCTACGCGACTCCCACAATACTACGTTGTACGAGCTCACATTTCGCGGGATTCAGGCGGTTGGAATTTTCACGCGAGATCAAAATCGTCTTGACGAATCGACGGAAAAAAAAGTTAAGATCGTTCCTAGCGTAGCGAAGGAGTGAGATCATTTCAAGTTTGAAGAGGGAACGATAAATCGTGTCGACAGGTCGAAATAGAGTCTTTACATCGTTTTTACTATCGATTAAGCGGGATTTTGATGGAAGCAATGTGATTAATTGAAATTTTGTTGATTTGTATTATTTGATAAACAAAATTAATCTTGAAATTATCGAGTAGTGCGGGTAAAGAAAATTTGATTAATCGAGAATTTGATTGAAGCAAAATAATTAATTAAGATTTTTTTTGTTTATCTGCAGCCAATCAAAAAATATCAAATAATGCAGATAAAGAGAATTAATCGCTATTAATTACATTGCTTCGATTAAATTCTCGATTAATCGAATTTTCTTTATTTGCATTATTTGATAGTTTTTGATTGATAATCAATCAAGTTTTTGATTGATGATCAATAGAAAATTATCAAAGTATTAAATTATTGATTTATTAAATTATTAAAATCATCGAATTATTGATTTATTATCAATCAAAGATGATAAAATTATTCAGATAAAGAAAATTAATCTTAATTAATTAGATTGCTTCGATCAAATTCTCGATTAATCTAATTTTCCTTATCTGCATTATTTGTGATCTGCATCTGCATTAAGATAAATTTTTTTTATTTGCATTATTTGATAATTTTTCATCGATAATAAATCAACCAAAAATTGTCAAATTATTAAATTACTGATTTATTGAATTATCAAATAAAGCAGATAAAGAAAATTAATCTTAATTAACCATATTGCTTCGATCAAATTCTCGATTAATCGAGTAGTTATTAACCAAAATTTTCATAAATACGTATGTAATTTTTATGGCCGGTTGAGCGTAAGAGGATAAACAACAACGCAATTATACTAGGATTATAGCAGAGCGCTAATTATCTACCGGCGAATCATTCATCGTCGACGTTAGATCGCGAATGATATCTAGCGAAATTTCGTAACGACCGTTCGAGCTCGAGCCAAGGTGCAAGCGCTCTCTACGCGCCATGGGATAATTAATGTGGGAAAGCTACCGAGGCCTAATTGGCGTTTATGCCTCGTGAACCGCGGTGTATACGAGTTTGTCTAAGCTACGGGTGTCGGACAGATCTTCTCTCCTAAAAACGTACATATAGCTCCACGATTCTCTCAATCCAAAACGTTATCGCTAATTGTTTTATTTTCGATCACGACTCGTTTCGATTCGACTCTTATCCTCGGCAATTATCCATCATTACCTCGCGCATTTCCGTCTTTATGTCGTCAGCAAACTTCCGGGTGCGTTATACAAAAAAAAAAGCTCGCCATGAAAAAAAAATAAAGAATTTTTGATAATTTTTCAAATATTTTTCGAGGCGAACATATCAATTACCGTTATTAAAATAATTTAATTTGCTTTTTTTTTAAATTATTCGTAACTATTATAATCGTAAGATAATTGTCAATCGATATTTATACAATAATTTAATCGATCAATTCGATATTTTGCGATTTTTTAATTTCTCGAAAGAGTTCAATTAAGGAAAGTAAGAATGATTAATGATCACGACCTCTATCGATTTCGTTCTTTTTTTATTCTCGTTGTTAAGTAAAGTGGCATAGACGACCCTCCCTCCCCCACCCTCTGTTCGCACGGTACAGTTGTAAATCAAGAGGGATGTTCCGGTGTACTCGCGTGTAAGAGAGAGAGAGAGAGAGAGAGAGAGAGAGAGAGAGAGAGAGAGAGAGAGAGAGAGAGCGAGCATACACACACATTCGCCGTATCATGCATCTTCCTAGCCACACGGGGGCGTAATAATTTACAAGACTTTCAGCTGGTTCCGTAAACATCGTTTATATTCGAGAGCGCCATGGCCAAAGGAGTAAGGAGAATTTTATTCTCGCAAGAAAAAACATTGCACGATAAGATCACGCTTGGTTCTTTTCGAATGTTTAACGATAAATTTCGTATGAATTGAAGTACAAAATTCAATATAAAATTTGCAATTATCTTTTTTTGAAGTTTAAAACTTGAAGTTAAAAAAAAATTATAAAATTCAATAAAAGATTTGCCATTATTTTTGTTATGAACTTGAAAAATTTAAATTAAGGAAAGAAATTACAAAATTCAATAAAATATTTGCAATTTTTTTTGTTATTGCAGTTGAAAAATTGGAGTTTGAAAAAAGAAATTGCATAATTCAATACAAAATTTGCAATCATTTTTTTTAAGTTGAAAAATTGAACTTTGGAAAAAAGAAATTAGAAAATTCAATAAAAAATTTGCAATTATCTTTTTTTTTAAGTTTAAAACTTGAAGCTAAAAAAAAATTGCATAATGCAATAAAAGATCTGCCATTTTTTTTTTATGAACTTGAAAAATTTAAATTAAAGAAAGAAATTACAAAATTCAATAAAATATTTGCAATTATTTTTGTTATTGCAGTTGAAAAATTGAAGTTTAAAAAAAGTAATTACATAATTCAAGAAAAAATTGGCAATCATTTTTTTTAAGTTGGAAAATTGAACTTTGGAAAAAAGAAATTAGAAAATTCAATACAAAATTTGCAATGATTTTTTTTAAGTTGAAAAATTGAACTTTGGAAAAAAGAAATTAGAAAATTCAATAAAAAATTTGCAATTATTTTTTTTTTGTAATTTCGTTTTATTTATACGAATTCAATCAAATTATTATCGAACCAAGAATGAAAAAAATCTTTCATCATTTTCGAGAGCTGCGTGGGCGCAACGAACTTAAACTTTAAACAATCGTTACCCTTTTATACACAATCCCGCTTTCACAGTACTTCGACCATCCCCATAAACGAATTCGTGTCATGAGCGAGATGACGAAAGATTAGAACAACGCGGTCGTGAATTAAGGAGGATGACCGAATGTGTCCGCGGATAGCGACGGTGGCGTTCGTATTATCATCGTAATATTTCGTATCTCTCTCTTTCTCGTACTCGAGAGACACGAACACACAAACGAACGAATTAACTCCAATAAACGGATTAATCTTCCGGCGAGACGGTATTGTTGCTCGTCGAAACGAAGACAAAAAAATAAATAAAATTTCATGTACGAGAAAGAGAGAAAAAAGAAAAAAAAAAACGTGTCGGAAGAAAGATGCGGTTGAGTGAACTTTTCGAAATGCGACAGTTATTTAACCCGAGAATTCTCGTGCCTGCCTCGTTGCACCCCAGCAATGTGATCGCAGCCCTCCTCGTATTTACAAGCTGTACAGTACGCCTTTACGAGATTGCATAATTACACGATGAAATTCATATTCTCGCTACATATGTATATATGTATATATGTACTCGTACCGACTGACCCGGCATTATCTACAATTATCGTGCGGTGTATGAGAAACTATATATAAATATATATATATCGTAGACATTCATGCTCGTCAACATTTCTTAAAATATCGTCGATGTTGAGTGAAAGAGAGCTAATAATTAAAACTTTCCATAAGATATCTCAAACTATCTTTCCTACTGTTTCTTTAGTGTTACGGTATTTTGTTTTTTAATTGTTATTGATATTATTAATAAAGTAATAGTTGTGAGAATCTATAATCGATACTCGATCGATCTTTTTTTTCTATCGATCTTCCAATTATTGATGGAAATATAACGATTTTTTTGAGTTTGTAAAAAATGATTGAAATTTGATTAATTCGATCAGATAGTAAAATAAAATATTATGTATATGATTGAAATAATTTCTGAATGGATACAAAATTGTGATTTATATCGTGTGAGAAATATATTTTGAAAAAATTCAAATTATCACGAATATGGAAATTTTGTTATTTTAATGTTAAAAATATTTTGATATAGATGAAACCTTGTTAGATATTAATAAAGAAATAGTCGTGAGAATCTATAATCGATACTCGATCGATCTTCCAATTATTGATAGAAATATAACGATTTTTTTGAGTTTATAAAAATTATTGAAATTTTATGAATTCGATCAGATAGTAAAATAAAATATTACGTATATGATTGAAATAATTTCTGAATGGATACAAAATTGTGATTTATATCGTGTGAGAAATATATTTTGAAAAAATTCAAATTATCACGAATATGGAAATTTTGTTATTTTAATGTTAACAATATTTTGATATAGATGAAACCTTATTAGATATTAATAAAATAATAGTCGTGAAAATCTATAATCGATACTCGATCGATCTTTTTTCTATCGACCTTCCAATTATCGATGGAAATATGACAATTTATTTGAGTTTATAAAAATCATTGAAATTTTATTAATTCGATCAGATAGTAAAATAAAATATTACGTATGTGATTGAAATAATTTCTGAATGCATACAAAATTGTGATTTATATCGTATGAGAAATATATTTGGAAAAAATTCAAATTATCACGAATATGGAAATTTTGTTATTTTAATGTTAAAAATATTTTGATATAGATGAAACCTTGTTAGATAAAGGAATAGTCGTGAGAATCTATAATCGATACTCGATCGATCTTTTTTTTCTATCGACCCTCCAATGATCGATGGAAATATGACAATTTTTTTGAGTTTGTAAAAAATGATTGAAATTTGATTAATTCGATCATATAGTAAAATAAAATATTACGTATATGATTCAAATAATTTCCAAACGCATAAAAAATTGTGATTTATAATCATATGAGAAATATATTTCCAAAAAATCCAAATTATCACGTATATAACAATTTGATTACTTTAATAAACATTAAAAATATTTTTATATAAATGAAAACTTACGTATACGTTATCGTAGTTCCTGTCGAAAAACACGATCGGTGTTTTAATGCGAATTTCGGCGGAGATTAATTGACCATTAGGATCAGTTTGAAGGGTCGAGGTGCCGGGTAATGCGTGAGGATACAAATTTTCACGCGCAAGAGCAAACGCACCGGTCCATAATAGCGCGAAAGTTTGTAAAAATACGAGTAACTTAAAACGCGCGCGACGATCCATCCTCACGGAGTTAATGTCGAAACGCGACTGTTGGTCGATCGCTTCGACGACGACGTTGACTCGAATCGAACGACGAAGACACTGTCTATCTCGTTTCACACAAAAACCTAATCGTATTTCGTTCGTTTCCTCGTGAGCATTCGCGGCGGCGCGTAATTCAATGAATTTTTTCTTCTCTCTTCGGGCTCTCGACTCCGCGTATAAAATTCCCTTGCGGTCCACTGGCCGATAAATCTCGAGCGACAGAGCTACGTGCGATGGCTTATGGAGGAATATGGGATCGCGTTATGTATCGCAGTGAAGAGCGTCGCCGAGACGAGAGTTCGCTCCCCCACCCTTTTCAGCTTGTACGCTTTTCGTCTTGTTTCTCTCTTTCTCTCTATCTAACGTGCGTATACGAGACCGACGTTTCTCCCTCATAATCGGTCTCTCCCTCGGAACGAACGAGAATATACAGTTTTCAGGCCGTTTTAACTTGGCCCCAACGCTAACATACAGATGTGTTCACACTGACAATGAGGCACGAGTGTACGGGCCAATATTCGACGATGACGCGTGAACGGCCATCGTGAAACGAAGGACCCGGCTTTTATCTGATAGCCCGTCTTATTATCATACTATGCGCTCGTGCTGCAAGCCATTTTTCGTATTATTCCAGTTCAATTCGATAAAGTTTGGACGAATTTTAAATTAGGTTGGTAATTATTTTTTTTAATTGGAGGAAGGAGTGAACTTGTATTGACTTCTTATTTTTTTTATTGATTTGGGTAGTTTCATTATTGAGAATATTTTTCTAGGTTTCTTCATATAAATTAGACAGATTTAAAAAATTTTTTTAACGAGCTTTTTTAAATTAATTAGAAAATTTTAATTGCTTGTAATATTTATGACACCTTTTTCAGAATGTTTTTGTAAACTTTCGGGCTGCGTAAACGCTCGTGCTGCAAGCAATTTTTCGTATTATTCGAGTTCAATTCGATAAAGTTTGGACGAATTTTAAACTAGGTTGGTAATTATTTTTTTAACTGAAGGAAGGAGTGAACTTGCCTCAAATTCTTATTTTTTTTTATTTATTTGGTTTGTTTCTTTATCGAGAATATTTTTCTGAGGTTTTTAATATAAATTAGAAATAATTGTTTGTGTTTTGCATTTTTAAATTTTTTTAACGAGCTTTTTTAAATTAATTCGAAAATTAAAATTTTTTATAATATTTATGACACTTTTTTTGATATTTTCATAAACTGTAACTTTTATATTGTATTGATGACAATTAAATTATGTCTCGAGTATTTTTATAGAAAACTTTAAGTGTTGATTTTTGATAAACGATTCTCAGAAATTTATTTCTTTGAACGATTTGAGAAGAGCCATTTTTGCTCAATGGCCCATCTGTCGTCGGAGCAATTTACGAGGCTCGCGAGTAGTTTGATAAGAACTTCGCATCTTTTGAACTCCCCCGGATCTTTTTTAATTCATCGGGCCGGTCTCGCTCGCATTGCGGCACCGCGCTGGCTGTGATGCAGCTGCATTGCGTTTACGACTCGGTAATTGCACTCGGCTCGAATCTCCTCGGCACTGGGGCGGTCATCATACCGACTACGGTCCCGGAAATATTGTGAAACGAAGAGCGAAACGCGAGACTACGTACGAGCGAGATGTTGCCCGAATGGACCATCGCAGACGACCGGAGGTGGACCTACATTGACAAAGCACATTTGTCCTATCGAGTCTGATATTGCGTCGTCTCGAACAATTATCTTTGGAATTCCACGCTTATTTCCTTTTTATTTTTCCAAAATTCACCCCTACAAAATTTACGAACTTAGGGAACGAATATTCAACGTTCAAATTTATTAGAACTAACGACATTGCCCATTTTTGACAAAAAAGAAAAATTAATATGTCGTTTTTTAAATTTGTTTATAATTTATTTAATTCGACTCGGTCTAATTTCAAAAAACAATTTTTTTTAAGTCGTGAACCAAAATTGATACGTAGCTTGTTCATGTGGACGTGTTAAGAAAATTATAATGAAATGATTCGAATATCGATGCACATTTTAAATTGATCTTTATAAAATATAAAATATAAAAATATAAACGTCGATATGTCGTTTAAAAATTTATTTATAATTTATTTGATTCCACTCGGTGTAATTTCAAAAAACAATTTTTTTTAGTCGTGAACAAGAATTTATACGTACCTTGTTCATGTGGACGTGTTAAAAAAATTATAATAAAATAATTCGAAGATCGATGCACATTGCAAATTGATCTTTATAAAAAATAAAATATAAAAATATAAACGTCGATGTGTCGTTTAAAAATTTGTTTATAATTAATTTAATTCGATACGATCTAATTTCAAAAAAGATTTTTTTTTAAGTTAATAAGTATATTTTAAGTTTTAAGTTAATAAGTTTTTTTAAGTTATAAGTAGACAAAAATTGGTGCGTACCTTGTTCATATGGAGGTTTTAAAAAAATTATAATGAAATAATTCGAAAATCGATGCACATTGTAAATTGATCTTTATAAAAAATAAAATATAAAAATATAAACGTCGATATGTCGTTTAAAAATTTGTTTATAATTAATTTAATTCGATTCGATCTAATTTCAAAAAAGATTTTTTTTTAAGTTAATAAGTATATTTTAAGTTTTAAGTTAATAAGTTTCTTTAAGTTATAAGTAGACAAAAATTGGTACGTACCTTGTTCATATGGAGGTGTTAAAAAAATTATAATGAAATAATTCGAAAATCGATGCACATTGTAAATTGATCTTTATAAAAAATAAAATATAAAAATATAAACGTCGATATGTCGTTTAAAAATTTGTTTATAATTAATTTAATTCGATTCGATCTAATTTCAAAAAAGATTTTTTTTTAAGTTAATAAGTATATTTTAAGTTTTAAGTTAATAAGTTTTTTAAAGTTATAAGTAGACAAAAATTGGTACGTACCTTGTTCATATGGAGGTTTTAAAAAAATTATAATGAAATAATTCGAAAATCGATGCACATTGTAAATTGATCTTTATTACAAGAAATTACGTGGCTAATTTGTACATATAAAATATAAATATGGTACAAGTACTATGATACAAAGATGTTTTTTAGTGGGATGTAGAAGAACTATCTTTTTTTTCGTCTCTCAACAGGCTACGTACTCACTGGAGCTTCGCACTGTTTGCCATCCGCGTCACGAGCGATCGATCATCGTTCGATCGCTACTGTCTCTTATTTTTCGATCATTCTACTCGGACGTTTCCGATTCTCTTTTTCAATCTACTCTTCTTTTCTCAACGAACAGTTCCAAAGTGTTTATGACAATGAGAATACAAACGATAACGGACCGATAGGGTTTTGGGGTTTGGACGTATGACCAGGGGATGTTTTCATCAGCAAAATTCGAGGGTCTCGTGTGATGATTTGGCTCAGTTTTCGTGTGAAATTTTGCAAAATTGGTCCGGATATTTGGCTGTATTTGTTCGAATGGAACGAGACTAAGGTTTCGATGGAAATTGGCTAGGACCTCGGAAAAGTTGAAGATACGAAGAATTTTAATTTATCGATCGAGTGAATTTTTTTCTTTTATCACCAAAAATTCGCAACGATCGAAAGAACGATAATAATTTTTTTCCTCGTGAAATTGCAATATTTAATTACAATCTTTCACAATAATCAGAAACATTAAAAATGGAAGACAAAATAAAACAAACTTCCAAGCTGAATATTTGTTATCTCTAATCAACCAAACAAAAAAAAACAATTTTTCTCTTTTCTTCTTTGCATTGCTTGATTTTTTCCTCCTTTCGCAAAATTCCTGAAATTACAATATGGACGAGAAAGGCGGGAGTTTAGATCGATTCATCAATCGACATGATGAAGGAAAAATTCGTATGTGATATATCGACAATGTCAATTTTATCAATAAACTTGTTATATTTGTTTTTCTCGCAATTACTTCGTTCGCCAATTTTCTTTTCCACCTCGACCAAACGCTCCATCGTTCACAAAAATGTTCCTTCCACGTTATATCACCGTCGATTATCTTTTGCGAGTACAAAAGTTTACGATTATTTGTTTTTTTTTTAAACGCGATTCGCGATTTTGCGTTTTTTTGTATTTGTTTACGCGTTTGCATGTGTGTGTGTGTATGTTTAGTTTCGTTTCTCCCTAAAGTGAATTACAGAGCCCTACGACGTGCGGTAACGGCGATTAACGATTAAAGCTACGATAATATTACTCGAATGAACGTGCGTGCATTAATAATATATCAATAACGGCATTTCTCCTTTAATTAATTGTTAATCGTATAACGGTTTTTTTTTCTTTTCTCTCCTTCTTTTTTTATTTCTTTCGTTTTAAATCTTTTATTTTTTATTTTTATGTTTTTATCTTTTTTTTTTTTTGGCAGTTCGTCAATGTGGCGCGCTTCCCGAATTCACGGGCTCTCACTCTCTTCATCCCCTAATTCTTTCCTCTCTCTCACGTCTCTAATATAACGTCGGTAATTTTTTCTTTTTATTTCGTAGCAACGGGACAATAAATTTTTTTTTTGTTAAATCTGGCGAATTTGCTACGAAATATCGAATTACCGATCTTTCTTCTCGCTCCTTGTATTCGTTATTCTCGTGACTGACGCGTTCGTTGACGAAAGATCGAGATACTCTCGTTTCCGGTTAATTTTGAGAAATTTTTCTACGTTAACGTAATCGAACGAAAGATTCCAACAGTTACTAAAAATTACCGGTTTCGATCGAAATCTCGATCGACGATTCGCGAACACGATCAGTTGGATCGCAAAATTGAACCCAGGCTACGTTTTATGTTTTTTAAAAAACATTTTCCCGAGTTTACGTCCTGAAATTGTCTACGTTTTCCTTGGTAACAAGGTAAATCGGCCGATCGTTCTTTCGCGTTCTTACTTTCCATCCCGAAAATCCTTTTACACCCGATCGTCGAAACGAGGGATGAAAAAATTTCATCCCTTACCCAAAATGTCCACATCAGCTTTTTTTCTTCTTCTTCTTCTTCCTTCTCTTCTTCTTCTATCGGACGAACGCGGTCACATCGCGTTCATCGAAATACTAAAACTTGGCCAAAATTGCCAACAGTCTTTATTGGAAGTCGTGTGTTTTCTTTTCGTACAAATTGATTCCTCCAAACTCTCGATCGGACTTTTTTTTTTTGTTTAATTTTTACTTTATTAATTATACTTTAAGCGCACGAAGATGATTACTTTTAAGTACGTTGATGAAGATGACGAATTCGACGACGATGATGATGATGATGATGATGTTGATGATAGTCAATGAGTCAATGGACATGATTGGTATCGATTGATTGATGAAAAATGCGATGAGACGGCAGTCTGTAGAGATCGAACCGTTGTTTTCTTAAGCTCGGTACGTTTGACGCACCCTACCTCGGTCGATCTCTCTCTTTATCTCTTTTTTTTTTTTTATTCAAAGGTGTTCCAAAAAATGTTTACGTTTTACACCCTGGCTTCAATATTTATTTGAAAAAAAAAAAAAATAATAAAAAAAAAAAAAAATGTCCCGACGATTGTCCCAACCGTGCGAAGATCAGCACGCCGTCCAGCGAACTGACCCGGATCTGCGTTATGTGATTCTTATGCCAGGCGGTGGCTCGATTTGTCTTCGTCGTCGCTGAATCGGACAAGAGTCGAAACAGGTCACGAGCAGTACGTGACTCTTGCACGCTTCGACCCTCTTCTGCAGTATAAACGTCTCGGATTCCAGTGCCTCGAGGAAAGACGGATCTCGCCAGTCCATGCTGTCTTCAACGTGAACTGTTCGTTTGGATTTGAAAAAAGGGGAAAAAAAAACAGAAAAATCATCAATTTATATTTTCATCGATCAAATTTATTTTCACGTAAATTTATTGTTTTATTAAATTTATGAAAATTATATTAAGTTCGTCTTGTTTTTTTTAGACTTTTTGATGAATTTTTGTAACTTTTATTTTGTTTTTTTTCGTTTTTGTAAGAAAGTTAAACTCACGCTCGTAACTCCAACGATCGTCGGGCACCATGAGTCTTCTCTTGGCCTGGCGCAGCTCGAGCCTAAGAAGGAGCTGGCGCAGCCGCAGGTTGTGTATCCTGGACATCGTGCCACGGGGCTTCGAGCGCAGCTGCGCGCGTCGCTCCAGTATTTCCACGTCCTCGCCTGTGTAAGCGAGAATCTCCGCGGATATTAGACGCCCCCGTGGCAACCGGTGCCCTGACCCTTCCACCTGCCGTCCCACCGCTGAAACACCCGCACAACGTCGAAGTTAGAACGCCCAGTGCACCACCTGAGAAGAATCATCGAACGGGGAGGACGTTTTTAGACGTTTTTCATTTTTTCATTTTTTTCATTTTACGTTTTTTTTTTTAATTTTCTTACAGAAAGCATTGTGATATGGCAGTGCTTTTTTTGTATTTAATCTAGAAAGGAGAAGCGAGCTTTTATGAAAAATGGAAAAAAATTGAAGAAGCTTCTCGTTCGGAGAACACGGGGTTTCATCGTTGAAGGAAAAGCTCACGATTTTTATTGTACGAATCTTTATAATTTACGACGAGGAATAAACTCCGTCGAGTGGACGCTTCAGACGCGTAATCGGGCTCTAGGAGTTCTCGTTCGACGATTCGACGAGCGAAAGCAAGTATTCCATCGTTCGAACGGAAGTCGAGAAGCCAGCTCAGATGCTGCCGCGAGCTGTTCGAGTGGGACTTAAAAAATTGATGGACCGAGGGAAAATGCGAGCTGCTATCCGCCTCCCTCCGGCTCACGGGGAGAGAATCAACCCCCGTTGTGATTAATGAGACGTTATTGAAAGGTGAAAGGTCGTGAGAAATTATGCAAGCTACTCGCTATCCTTGACTCTTCCCTTGAGTTGTTTTTTTTGTGCTTTATTCCACGTGAATATTGGAAGAGTCAATCAGTCGTAGAACGAAGCTTATAAACATTCAACGAAGTAGTAAATTTTGAAAATCGATGGAAAAAAATTCAAAGAATTTTAGTTTTTCTTCTTTTAGTTCGTTTGTACGATCGATGATTGATTCTTGGGAAATTTGATTTTAGGAAAAATTCACTCGTCGACATCCGGAAATAGGATTTTCTTTTCTCATTACCTTGATGCTCTTGAAGAGCGCTGGTCTGTCTCGACGAGTCGCTAGCTATGCTGCTCGTCTCGCTGTCTCTGACGACGCTGTCGTAGCCCGAACTTTCGGCACGATGTCTCGACAGTGTGGCTGGGGATAATTTGGCTGCTCTCGGGGTGGAGTCAGCCCCGGAATCGTATCCCTCTCTGTTTAGAACGAGGGACGAGCCGAGGCTGAGAATTTTTCGTTGCATACGTCCGGAAGACGGGACCGAGGACGGAATGGACAGCTGCAGGGGAACGACCGCTGGAAATTTACGAGACAAAAATCACGTTCGAGTAAAATACATAAGCAACATTGTGAATGATCGAACGAATGAACGGATGTCATGAATAATTAGACATCGTCGGATTTTTAATTACCTGGTACTTTAACGTCTTCCTCGATATCGGATTTTCCCGTGACGGTCCTCTCCGATCTTTCGGCGGTGGTGAATAATTTCTTAGCCTCGACGTATTCCTCTTCAGGATCGGAGCCCGATGCTCCATTGCCGGGTATCCTCTCAATTTCCTCTTTCAAATTAGGATTTGACGCACCATCCGGATGTCTCAGACTCGAGATGTTGCACTCGCCGAGTTTGCTGCAATATCTTCGCGGGCTCGCGAGATGAGCGACGCTGCTTGGATACCAGTACGAGGCTGTCGCTGGACGCGACATGCACTGGCGACAATTGTCGCATATCTTCTCTTGTTCGTTCTTGCCGGCAATGTACGCCGGCTCGCTGTATATACTGCCGTGATTGCTCGCTGCGTCGTTGAACAGTACGTCTGATAACGAGAGGGACTGACAACGTGATGGTGGACGGAAGACTGTGGCAGCTGCAATTTTACGGCGTTGAAAAAATTTTCGTTTGATAAGATTTTAGGCTTCGTATATTACGTCTGCATCCGGCATTTAATATTTAAAAGTTGGAAGCGTTTTGTCGAGATAAATTGTTGGATTGATAAGGATGAGAGCAAGCATGACTGTCTTACTATCTCCCATCAACGTTTTTCGTTTGTTACCAATTCGCTTCGAATTCGATCTTGTCCAACAAACGCGTAAACTCCCAATTAACAATCGCCTGGAAACTTCGTTAGTGGAACTTACACGGGGTGTCCCGTACGCTCACGGACGACGAGTTCTCTCTTTGATAAGTCGCCGAATTAGAGACGTTCGCGAGGGCCAGTTTGCTCTGGTAGAGTTCGTGAAGACGTGCCAGTTGGTCGAACTTGTGTCTCGTTTCTTGTTCGAGAAAGTCCTCGTGGTCGAAGTAAGGCCGAGGTAAGACGCCCGCACCAACGGACGGGGGATAGTGCGGCCTGTATCTGTCGGTGTCCGACATCACGGACATCGAGTCTGAAACAATATTCATAAAATTGCAGGATTCGTTCACCTTTGACATGAATCGACTAACGAGACATCCAAGACACCCAAAAAAGCGGGCCAACTTACCAGTAAACGTGGAAACAACCGTGAGATTTTCCTGGCTTAGTATCCTCAAAGGATGTTCCTCCTGGTCGCTTTCCGGGAGAGGATTTTCTCCCATACATAGAGCGATATCCTCTTCGGTAACTTGAAGACACGAATCTTGCATTGGTACGGGTTCAAGGTCCTCGACTTCGACGATCTCGAGTATCTCGTCCTCGGAGGATAACGAGTGCCTGGACGGCAGTATAATATCCTTGTGCGAAAGATTCAGGCTCTCCATGGAGACCTCTCGACTGACACCGTTGCTGAGTGGTTCGATTAATGGAAGAGGTGGTGGAACGACGATTTCCTCGTCGTCGTCCTCGTCGTATTGCGTGTCGATTCTGCTTTTGTCCAGGCTATCCTCCATGACAGGACTGGCGGTAAGATCGAGCCCCGAATCCGTATTCGACTTGACATTGAGAAGATTCAATTTGGCTCCTAATTTCTCGGTGATATCCTCAACATCCGTTGCCTTGAAGCTGTCACTGTCGACAGTGGAGAGCGAGGTGTCGTCCTCGTCCTCGCAGCTCTTGAAGGTCGTCATTTCCTTGAAAATCCCTGACGACTGTCCAGATTTTCCTTCCGACCTCGAGGCCGAGTGTTTGGCACGTTGAATCTGGGACGATTGATTCTCGACCCACTTTCTTATCATGATCTTCTTGTGATTGTCCATAAATCCATAGCCTGAAGAGTGTTGCTGACTGTGAAGCAAGGGCGGGCCCGTAAGTTGCATGGGTCCATCGATCCAGGTCTCCCTCTTGTGGTGAGGGTCCTTGAGCATGTGCCTAGCCTCGGCGACTTTCGACTTGGAAATTCTGGGACCGTCGATCCACTGCTCGTCGGAACAGCCGCTAGGTGGCGCCACCACCGGTATCTTGCTCGTAGGCGAGTCCGAAACTTTCGTTCCAGCCGATGTTTTCCCACTGGCGGAAGCTTTTCTCGCTGGACTCGCTTTGGGTGTCGCACTGTGAGCGGGTGACGTTTGTTTCGAGGCTGTCTGGGTCATTCCCTTGACAACCTTCGTGACCTTGTGAGCTGGACTTCGCTCTTCCGGAATCTTGCTCGGTCTTTCGGCAGCGGAACCGCGCAGGACCCGACCCATGGCGCATCTTTGATCCCCGGAATTCAAGCTAGGCAAATAAACCGGCGGGTGCTCGCCATCTGTAGCGTCGTCAGCGCTAGGACCTACGTAGATCACGGTATCGGCAGATAGGTCGCTCGAGCTGGGATCGCACTCGCTCGTCTGCCTCGCGGCAGCTTCCTCCCCCGAGCTGCCTCCACTTCCGGTACCCTGCGTTCCACCGCTCACAAACTTGATCTTTCTTCTTCTCATTCGATGTATCCTCGAGGCTAACTGTACCGTCGTCAGTGTCTCGGTGTAATGCTGGGTGTTCGGCGAGACGTGAGCGATCATAGCCGCGTGACAGGTCAACGAGCCGAGGCACTCCTTCAACAGTTGCGTCAACTTGTGTTCTTTATACGGCAAGTGCTTTTGACCGTTAAAGATAGCGAGAAGTATATTGCCAAGACCGGACAGGGGTATGCCACCGGACGCTTTGCCACGATCCGAATTGCCCAGATCCATCAGATGGAGCCTGCTCCTACCACCAGCAACTGTAAATTTTTAAGGGGTTGGTGGTCTCTGACTTTTACACGTTCCGACTATCGTTTCGCGCATCAACGCGATCGGATAATCGAGGAAATATACGAGGAGCAATGCGGCAACCAGGTAACGCAACAGTGCGCGACTGGAGGCAAGGGACGTTAAAGTCCTGAGGAGAGGAGAGGGTTGATGACAAAGAGAACAAAGTTACGGACTTTTACAACGCAATAAAGGAACCGACGAGCGATAAAATATTTTTTATCGTTCCCAACAACGTTCTCCCTTTCACGACTGCAATGACGCCGTTAAAGATTCGCCACAATGACGACACCCTTGCACGCTCCAGGGGTGAACAATGACGCGTAATGATGTAATTATGGAATTACGACCTTGGTCCGGGTTACGGGTTTATGTACGTGAGGGGGACGAGGTTTCACGATGATATTCGCGAGGAAGGTGAGACAGAACGTGTTATGCATCCGGGAACATTTGCTGACCCTAGGTAACTGAGGTTACGAGGGGATGATAGGGAAGAGGGTTGTATTTTGAGGGAAGGTGCTGAATCTTCCGATACGTACCTCCACCCTTGCCCGCTACGCTGTATTGGTAGACGTGAAGGGTATACAGCATGTGGGCATCACCATCTTCGCGTTGACGTCCGGCAACTGCAGCATCCAGATAGAAGGCTGCACGCTCAGCAGTCGGAGCTCGTAGCTCGCTATGCTGCTGCAGCTGTAGTGTACCGAACAGTGGATCGTCCCTCAGATAAACAGCGGGCGACTGCTCCGAGTCTGAGGGAAGATAATAAATGCACTCGCACACGTACGTCAATCTTGAAACTGCTGCGGTTAGCCCCTTAGGGGCTGAATTGCAGATTCGACGAAATTTGGATCGTACGTGAAACTAAAATTTCACGGGAACTCTGACAATTCTTGGATCGTCTTCATTCCCAGACAAATTTTAGACCTCCAAACGTTTCGGAGAATTTACACCAAAGTTGAAAAATCTTCCCCTACCTATTTTTGTTAGTTTGATTTGATATTCTTCAACCCCCTTGCTCAACCAAATTGGAAATTTTCCAGTATGCTTTTCATTTTCGTCAGAAAATTTACGAAATCGTTGGAAAGAGATTTCTCGTAGCAGTGGCGATATTTCACGTTCGGTCATGAAACGCGAGACAAAGAGTAACGCGAAACGGAGAATGGTAGTGCGAAAGATACGAAATAGTGTGAGGGGGGAGGGAGGGTGGAAAAGGAGTACGAATATTTGCATATGATCGCGGAGCAGTAAATCGAGACAACACAGACTGTCCCTCGTATCTTTGATGGTTCAGGCTGGCGCATGGCGCATATAACAACGCTCGTAAAAGCGTCGTAGATTGTCGCGATATAAGATACGCCCGAAACTTCTCGCGAAATAGTCTTATCTACGGGGGGTGGGGGATGGTTAAAGGAATATTTTACACGTATACGAGGGAACAAAGTAAAACGTGCAGGTGGATATTTACGTTTCACGATTGTTTATCTGTCATATACGTTGATATTTCGTCCTTCCTATTAGACTGTTCTGACATCTGGCACACAATGACAAGAAAACAATAAAAAAATGGAAAAGGTGTTTATTTTATTTCGTCAAATAAAAAAGTTATTATATTTTTTCGTCAGTCAGAAAAATACTATTGTCGAAAAGCACAGTTGTGAAAGATTTGAACACAACGCCGGGGATGTAGTTACATTTTTTGGATTTAGCAAATAAAAACCAAAAATAAAAAAATAAAAAAACCAAGTGATAAAACAAAATATCGCGCGTCGGTTTTCACGACCCGTACCCTCTGGGAATAACGGATCGATACGACGTAGTCGGAAGACGACGACGTTGGAGTCGTAAAAGTGGCTTTTCGCACCTTTTCACATAGTCCAAACTAAGTATTCACTCGTATGCGAACGCTTCTTCGGCCCGATCCCCTAGGCACGTAGGTTCGCTGTTTGGCCTGTAGGATGGAACGAGTATAAACGCTTTATCCAGACACTTTTTCATACGCGAGGGAATATTTGTTTTTTTTTCTTTTCGTTTTCACCGAGCCGACGCATTTTGCATTCCGCGAGAAAGCTCGTGTACACAGCGCCAAAGAAATTCGAACGAGTTTACCGCGAGAATTTTTTATTTTTTGGTTCCTGGAGAATGTTGCTGTAGTATAAAGGACATTCGGCATATTTTGTGAGAAAGGAAGTTGAAGAAAAGCTAAGAAATGTTGTAAATGGAAAATTGCGGTATGTGGGAAAATTATGAGGTGAAGGTCAAGAAGGTCATCATAAATCTCCTCTGGGCGAATTGGACGAGCGTTTTTGTTTTCTTTTCTACAAAATATCGAGAAGATTTATTTGATCTAACTGAAAATTAATAGTGATATTCGTGTTGCGAGGTTTGAAGCTGTAAGAACCTATGTCGATCGCAAATTTCCCGTGCAATACGAAAATCATGGTTTTGTTTTGAATTTTCAAAGTTTATTGACTTTAAGTGAGTAAATCGTTATTTCGCGTTTTTTGCATTTTTCTCCTAGAATTTTTGAGATATCGACTAAAATAACATCATATTCTTCATCAGGGACAAATTTTCCATCCCCTAACCCCCAATTGAAGCCTTTTTGGAGGAAACAAAATTTTGACTTTGAGAAATTTACTTTCGCGACTTTGGGGTTCAGGGAGGGTTGAAAATTTCCCTCTTCCAAAAAGAGTGTGCAGGGGCTTCTACAATCAGAAATCTGCCACGCAACATGAATATTAAGAACACCTACAATATTATTTTGTTTGAATTTTTCGGTGCAAAGGTCAAAAAACTGAATATTTATATAAATTGCAATATTTCGAGATTATCGATATCTCTGACCAGCCCAGGTCGTAAGAGCCATCTATGGAGAATTCACCCATGGAGGCGTCCTGCTACGGTGGATGAGCATTGAGGGACAATGAGCATCAACGACGATCTCCGGGTAATATAATAATATTTCAGCACGTGGCATCCCTTACGGCCGTCCATAGAGAAAGAAAGGAGTCCTGAGACTCCTTTCACGACATCGAGCTCACGAAGGATCTTAGTCCCATGCCGACTGTCCTGAGACTGGTAGTAAGTACAGGGTAGTTTCTACCCCGCGCGCGCGGCAATATCCATAAAAGAGAGAGAGAGGGAGCAAGGGAGAGAGAAAGATCGAGAGAGGGGCAGGAAGTAATATTGCTGGCATCTGTGCCGTGTGGTACACGGATGTTACGTATATATATATATATATAACTTCCTTCGAAGCTACGTACGCCTCCTTCTTCCTCTCCCCCTTTACTTTGCCGAATCTTCGTTTCGCCACAAAACCACACAAGACGCGAGGCGTAGAGAGAAAGAGGGAAACAGCAGAACTCGGAGAATGAAATAAAAAAGGAATCATCCTGTGCCTTCTTTGCCATTCCCTCTGGTGTTCGTGAGTACGAGGCTCTTACCGCGTGCCTCCCTGCTGAGCTACGCGCGCGTTTCGAATACATACGGACGATAAGGGATGACGCTACAGCTTGGATCACATGCTTTTATCCCTCCCCTTGCGTGTTAGTCCTGCGCGACAAACGGAATATACTCATTGGTATTAAGGGAATGGTTGATTCTCACTGTACTCATCATGTTTCTAATGTTGATTCGGATATTATGGAATTAATTATGTTAAAAGGGTACGAAAAATGGGTAATTGTATTTTCGTTAATAATTTTATTTTCTTATAGGAAAAAATATAATTGATAAACGAATTTGGTAGAAAATGTTTGCAAAGTTTTAAACGAATTAGTTTGATAAAAATTGTCGTTTTAGAAAGGGACTCGAGTTTTGGGGGTGAAGTCACACGTGTAAGGGGTAGTTTCACGAAGGTTAGGGAAACATGGTTGTCATACATCATCTGCCAATCACTGCAACCTCGTGCGATGATTGCACCATTTGTTCTTCACGACTGCACCCATTTTCCATCTCTCTTCGTCGCGTGCTTCCCCAAGTTCAGCGAGGGGTTTCTTTCATTCCGATAGTCTCGCGACCCTCGATCGTACACGTAGGGCTGCCCGAAAAGAGCGAAGGGGGTGTCGTCGCGAATAAATCGCGTTTTCACGCGATTCGAATGCCGAGAGAGTCTCGATTTTCCGAGTTACGATATAAACCACCCCCTCTACTACCTTCTACCCTCTGTCCCTCGCATTATTCACTCCGGGACTTCTCCGACACAACTCTCGACTGACAGATCTCATGCTACGAACTCTCCGTCATTTTATGACCAAACGACTTTCCTACCCTCGATTCAACCCCCTTCCCAAAATATTTCCACCCCCTTTCGAACGTCGATTTCGAGAAGCAGTAAAACAAATCTGCTTCACTCTCGTGTCCAGTCCAGCTGCGATAAAGCTTGCGACTGGTTTCGAACGAGCGATATTCCACGAGCCGGAAGGGTGCGCGTGGTGATCCGGTGGCCGGCGAAAGCTCGAAACTTCCCCCTACAGGTCGCGATATAGAGGACCTCCCTCTGTTTTCCACAGAAGGCTGTACACCTTATGCGCTCTTAAAGAACATTTCAGCCTGGTTTATGCGCCCGTACATTTCCGTTTTCGCGCGAAATAAGCGCGGCCCTATAGCCGCTCCCAAAGAGCCACGCACAGCGTGTAGCTTACACATTTCTACGATATATGTAAGGGTATACGTTGCTTGGGCTGGAGGGATGGCGATAGGGGGTAGGAGAGGGGGTGCATGAGGCCATACGTTGCAGGATAAAAGGGATGATGGAGCAGCGAGGCCAGCGCGAGAGGGGTGTGAGTGTCAGGGGGTGTGGGAAAGGGGTGAGGGGATCGGCTCGTTTCCACCAACGGGGTTAAACGAGGGATAGGTGTACGAGACACGCGAGAAATCTAGCCAGCTTTCGTAATAAGCAGAGCCGAGGCATGAATTTTCACCGGCACGCCAGTCTAAAGAATCGTCTACGGGCACTCTCTTGTGTGCTCTCCTCGTTCTATACGTCGTCGTATATGTTTCTATGGGCCATTCTGATCTGGATCTCACGGGCTATTAATCCTCGTATACATATTTCTCTTTTTGTCAGTAGAATATTAAGAAATATAATTTGAAAACGATTTTACAGATATTTGTAGATTTTGTTGTTATAAATAATAGTGATAATAACTGAGATGAGGAGGGAGATTCGCAACGCTCGAGTAAAAGTTGGAGTCTCGACGCGAGTTGGTCCGGCGGGGCGACATCTGAGTGGCCAGATGGTGAACTAGACACATTTTTGATGAGTTCGACACGAAGTTGGCTCCGCTTGCAAACTCTTCTATATAATGGTCCCTTGCACTCGTGGCGTTTGGATTTCCACGACTGTAGCAGCGAGGCAGCAAATTGCATCCATAACCCTGCAATTTTGGGACTCGGGGTAGGTCTGAGGGGATGAAATTTTGTTTCTATCCAAAATAACTTCATAGGGATGTTGCGCGATCGGAAATTTCCTGTACAATACGAAAAACACATTTGTAATCTCGTTTTGATTAAATTTCTTGGTGAAAAGCTCAAAAAACTAAAACGAGGCAGCGAATTGCATTCATAACTCTGCCCTTTGGAGACTGGGCTAGGTCTAAAGGGATGAAATTTTGTTTTTGTCCAAAATAACTTCATAGGGGCGTTACGCGATCGGAAATTTCCTCTACAATACGAAAATCACATTTGTAATCTCGTTTTGATTAAATTTGTTGATGAAACGCGCCAAAAACTAAAACGAGGCAGCGAATTACATTGATAACTCTGCCCTTTTGAGACTCGGGGTAGGTCTGAGGGGATGAAATTTGGTTTTGTCCAAAATAACTTCATAGGAATGTTACACGATCGGAAATTTCCTCTACAATACGAAAATCACATTTGTAATGTCATTTTGATTAAATTTATTGATGAAACGCTCCAAAAACTAAATTTTTACTCAGGGTCGCCATATTGTGTTCCGTTCCCTGTTCACGATTTTGATGAGGGAAAGTCGGTCGGTGAAGCAGGAAATTAAAAAAAAAATTTCAATGGAAAAAATGAAAAAAGATTGAAACTTTGTTTAACGCATTCTTTTTTAGATTTTCCCAAAAAATATTGAGAGAAAAAGATAAAAACATACGGAAAGGTCGTTAATTCGACCTAGAATTGCCCATATATTTATACAAATGCGTGTTCGTATTAAAAAAAAAACACGTACGTACGAATAATCTCTTTTATACAGTTCATCCGTGTTAAAAAAAAGTATTCTATGATACACGTCTGCCTGTTTATAAACGTGTGTAGGCCACTCACCCCGCGTCTCACGGTTGCACCAGTTTCGTATTTTATAAATCACTTCGAAAATGCGAATACGCCCGGGAATGCTCATTTACCAGCTAACTTTATTTATAACGGAGGGTAGATCGTCGGTGTGGCGTAGCTTGTGTCGGCTACCAGGGAGCTTTTAATTCGAACGGCGTTTAATTTAATATTTCTAATTTATTCGTCGGCGAATGGAGCACCCTACTACCAATTTTTTTTTCTTTCTTCCTTTTTTTCACTTTCTCTCGCTCGTTCTCGTGGTCTAGAGGGGGTGGCTTTGACTTTTTTCTCTCACTCGAAACCCACTTTATCGCTTTCTCCGACTGCCTTCAACCCTCTTCTTTCGTATTTCGCTGGTTTTTATTCTGCGCTTCCGGTTAAACGTCCTTACGACCTTTTCTCTTTCGATTCCTCGGTGGCTTCCGGTACGCTTAACGAGTATTTTACAAGGGGTGGAAATAAAACAAAACGAAACTTTGGCGATTGCAATTTCATAATCGCGATTGCAGCGGCGACTTGGCGAAATTTTATATCGAGTCTGCTTAATCCAACCCCTACGTTACGTCTTTCCTCAAAATTTCATCCCTCCATTTCGCTCGGGTAAGAAAATCAAAATAATTGTTCGGCAGGATTATCGAGATTTCAAATGTCTCGACGATAAAAGGGGTTGAAAGGGGTTGCACGAAAGACTTTAAATCCGAATCGTGGCAAGAGAGGACGCCCAACCCCCCCAAAAAAACTAGCTTTCCCAGTCACGAAAATCTTCCGACAAAGCTTCGACGTTCGAGTCCCTGGCACCACGAAACGGAGAACGCTTCCAATCGAGGGTTGGTCGCGGTACAAACGAACTCGAGATAAAGGCTTTCCCTCTCTCTCTCTCTCTCTCCCCGCAACGACGATTTTACCGGTAGGCGAGTTAATTATTTAATAAGCTGGAAAATTAATTGAAACTCCGGGCCCTTAATTAGCTCGAGAGTTCAACCCCCGCGGGGTCGAAGGCGGGAGGGTAGGAGTATGGGGGTTGTTCTTCGTTTTTAGAGCTCCATCCCAGAATCAAGGCGCGAAATGGCACAGTCAGTGAAGCGAAAGGAAGGAGTGGGGTGAAGGAAAGTGCGCGAAGAAAGAAGGAGAGAACGGTGAAAAGTCACGAGTCACGTCGGACTTTCGCGAAGCCAAAGACACTAATAAGTTTTTTTTTCCTTTCACCATTCCCCTGGGGACGTTATCGCGCTGAGACTCGAGGGGGTTGGATATTTGTCCAATTATACGTATACACTTTTACTAATTAACGGTCCTTTGTCATTAATCCCGTACATAAGGAGAAACGATTTTAATCTTTACGGTTCGTTTGACGTGTATAATTTTGTTTCTGTCCTTTTCCTTCTTTTTTTTTCGAGGGGTTGGAAAATACGTTGGACAAACGACATCGCGACTTCTACATGACGGAGTCGCGTATACCGTAGCTCGATTTTATGCAAATAAACTCGCGTCATTTACGTAGAAATTCCAACGAGGAGGCAATTGGTCGGAACACGTTTCTTAACTCGACCTTAGATAAGCGAGACAAGTTTACGTATATCCTGACTAAATTTGCATGTGAATGATAAGCCCGGCTGTTCGCGCCAATGGAACGTACCGACTTCCATTCCGGATTCTCGAAATTCCGAGGGAAAATTTTCAGCTCCCGGAAGATCTATCGTGTTTAAGAGCGAGATCCTTCTCCAAGGATCCTCTCTCGGTCTTTGATAAAATCGTATGCGTTTCGCGTCTAAAGATATATCGATTTCCGGAAGACGAGTATTCTCTTCTGCCGAGTTGGGCCAAAGTGAAATATATAACTGGGCGATTTGGAGTCGCGAGGAGCGACTCAAAAAGGGAGAGACGATTTACTGACGGTAGTGGGAGAAAGGAAGAGTCCTTTTCTCGTATCGCTTAAGCAAACTTCCGGAAATGACGGAGGGTGAATCGTACAATCTTGCGGTACGGATCGTATTATCGAAGGAAAAGTTAGTTTTCCGGATTAGTTTTCTCATAACTAAGGAAATATCTCGACGTCGATGGTCCATTGATTATAGGGGTGAATAGTATTTAAGGTCGAGGTATAATTAAACGTTCTATAGATAAAACATTGTAATTTTTATTAATCGTCGAATATCAATAAATCTTCGATTAAATTAGTTTTTAAGGACAATGTGTCAAATAAATATTGTCAAAGAAATATCTCGATGTCGATAGTCCATTGATTATAGGGGTGAATAGTATTTAAGGTCGAGGTATAATTAAACGTTCTATAGATAAAACATTGTAATTTTTATTAATCGTCGAATATCAATAAATCTTCGATTAAATTATTTTTTAAGGACAATTTGTCAAATAAATATTGTCAAAGAAATATCTCGACGTCGATAGTCCATTGATTATAGGGGTGAATAATATTTAAGGTCGAGGTATAATTAAACGTTCTATAGATAAAAAATTCTAATTTTTATTAATCGTCGAATATCAATAAATCTTCGATTAAATTATTTTTTAAGGACAATGTGTCAAATACATATTGTCAAAGAAATATCTCGACGTCAATAGTCCATTGATTATAGGGGTGAATAATATTTAAGGTCGAGGTATAATTAAACGTTCTATAGATAAAAAATTCTAATTTTTATTAATCGTCGAATATCAATAAATCTTCGATTAAATTATTTTTTAAGGACAATGTGTCAAATACATATTGTCAAAGAAATATCTCGACGTCAATAGTCCATTGATTATAGGGGTGAATAATATTTAAGTTCGAGGTATAATTAAACGTTCAATAGATAAAAAATTGTAATTTTTATTAATCGTCGAATATCAATAAATCTTCGATTAAATTATGTTTTAAGGACAATTTGTCAAATAAATATTGTCAAAGAAATATCTCGACGTCGATAGTCCATTGATTATAGGGGTGAATAATATTTAAGGTTGAGTTACAATTAAACGTTCTATAGATAAAAAATTCTAATTTTTATTAATCGTCGAATATCAATAAATCTTTGATAAAATTATTTTTTAAGGACAATTTGTCAAATAAATTTTGTAGTTTGTTAATAAATTTTCAAATTTACGAAAAAGTCAATTGCAAGGTCGAAACGTGATGATATTTTAATATTCCCAAGCCGGAAAAAACAGACGAGAGTCGGGTTTGTCGAGTGGTGGATTTTCCGAAACGGAAATTGACCCTCGTGCGTCTCATCGTTCGAGCGTGTGTTCACCCTCCTTAGATACCCCGTATAGACACGCCAGTGTCCACTCGTCGAAACGTTCGAGCTCTCTTCATTTCTTCTCTCTTTACGCAACCCTCGGAAATTTCCTACTACATATATATATATCTCGTCTCTGTTCCAAACTTCCTGCCAAACGAGAATCTCCCTCGATCAGTACACCCTCGTCCCTTCCTCCCTTGTCGACCTCAAGACGAATTTTTATCGGACGAACAATTTTTCGAGAGCTCCCGATTCCCATTATATAAAAAAAAAATGTAGCAGACACAACGTAACTTCTCAAATTATCGTTCGTCCGAAAATCGTGCGATGCGTGAGACATCCGGAAATTATCATTTTTTTCAATCCAAGAAAAAATACCAAACTTTTTCATAATTTATAAATCTTGTCGAAGTATCAAAATAATAATAATAATAATAATACTAATTAATTAATAAAATAATAATTGATAAAATATATAAAATAAAATGATAATTAATAAAATATATAAAATAAAAAAATAATTAATAAAATATATAAAATAAAATGATAATTAATAAAATATATAAAATAAAATAATAATTAATAAAATATATAAAATAAAATAATAATTAATAAAATATATAAAATAAAATAATAATTAATAAAATATATAAAATAAAATAATAATTAATAAAATATATAAAATAAAATAATAATAATAATAATAATAAATAAAATAATAATAATAATAATAATAAGAAGAACATAGTAGATGGAAAAATTTATGAAAATTTATTCGATATAATAAAAAAAGAAAAAGAAAAAAAGAAGCACTTTCGTGTACTCAGACGTTCGAAGAGAGTTTCGAGAGTCCGTGAAAAGTTCTTCAAGTTAAACACTACGGGAGAGTACAGGGGAGAAAATGAGGACCAGGACCGACGTAGACGTACGAATTTCGTGATAGAACGACGATGACGATACTTCGAGGCGACCGTACACGGTACTAGTCCGCACTTGGCTCTAATTAATCTAAACGATTATGCCAGAGCTCGTATTATTCGAGGCACGAAATTAATTGTGGAAAGTACTCTCTGTGTGTGTGTGTATGTGCGAGCAAGCCTTTACGTACTCGTACGAGAGTAGCGCGGGACATCCCGAAGTCACACACGAAAAGCCAGATATATTCTCGGACGACGAGAAAGTTTCGTCTCTCTACACCCGTGAACGTTTATTGTCCCGAAACTGCGCCGGTGGTGCACTCTCCGCAGGCTCTGCAAGCCTTTAGGGCTGTAAGAGAAGCTCGATGGCGTTCCAACCCCTCCGGCCATCCCCAATCTCGCTGAAACGCCGCGAACCCCGTGAGATTTTCGAGTGTCGTTGGAAACGTGCTCGTCCCTCCAACGATCTCGTTACGAAAAGCGAAAATATTTCGAAGTACGCTCTTCGAGGAGTTTCCAAATTAAGTCGGCTTCTCGTTCATTTTTCAACTTATATATATATTTTTTTCATGGGTGAAAAATGAAGGTTTAAAAAATTATTACGGCTTGCGATATTTTTAAGTTTTTTGTCATTTTTTTTTAGACGATTTTTTTTAGGGTTTTTTTTTGTTTTTTTTTGGTAAAATTGGGTAGTTTGTAACTTACCGTTTGCGTGGGCGGCTAGAAGATCCCTCAACTGTTGCTGGCCGGTCGCTAGCTCGACGCAGCTCACCCTCACGCTGAATCTCGCCCCGGTTCGTTGTCTTTGCTCGGAAATTCCACGAAACAGCCAGGCTATGGCACAGGGTATCGCGCCGAGGGTGTGACCGGCTTCCGGAGTACCCAGCATGGTGTGAGATTTTCCTGAAACAGAAATATCGTTGCGATTAATTGACTGGATTTTGTTAAGGGCGAGTAGGCAATCGATACGAGGAAAGAATGTTTCTTTTTTAAATTGTGACATTAATTTTTATAATTTTAGCGATATAAACAAGTTTTTTCGGACGTTAAAACTTTGACGATAAATTCTGAATTTTTTTTATAGTATTTGAATATTAAAACTCAGCGTCGATACTTAAAACTTAAAACTTCTAGAAATTTTAGTGCCAACGCTTTAGTCTTAAAGTTTTAGTGTCAAAAGTTCAATCTTAAATTTGACTGAATTTTTCTTAAGAAAAATTGTCTTGAAATTTGATTTTTGAATAATCATGCACGGAGAGAATTTCTTATTAATGTTTACGGTGAGATGTTGGTAAAAATCGCATTAAAAATTTGAATCTGTTGATAAATGTGCAAACGGTTGAAAATTGACATTAGTTTCAAATATTTTACTTCTGAAAGTACGTGCTAAAATTGAACTTCTGAAGCTACGTGCTAAAATTTTTATGCGATCTACACAGAGCTCACGAATTACGGCCAGGAGACGTAGCCCTAACTGATTTTGCTGTGAAAAACGTAAAAATTCTGGTCAACGCAGGGAAAATTTCGGTTTCCTTTTGTAAATTTTCAAGACAAAAACACAAATTTTCCAATGTGCACCGTACACTTTCATTTGTATCAGCCCTTTTTTCAACTTATTGTAGTAATATTTACGTTTCACAAAAGTTTACTGTTAATTTCAGTAAAAAATCTTGAAAATATTTTAAATTTCTGTCACGCAACAGTAAATTTTTACTCGTTTCCATTAAAATGTATAATTTATTTCCTAAAAACCTGAAGAATTGCACATTCGTCACTCACTGTGATTTCACAGTAAAAATTACGTAAAAATTCTTGTCGTGTAATAACGACAAAGTGTTATCAACCGTATGAAACGTAACAAGAGTAAATCGATGGAAATTACGAACGTGTTTTTGGAGACGATCTATTATCGATGCTTTCGCGCGTAGACGAGCGGGTTGTAGCATTTGTTCATTCGGAATAATTATAACAGCGCCTACGGCGCCATAGTGTCGCGGTCCAACTAATTTACCGCGAGTACTGTACAACGTTTCGCGGAAAGTTGGGGGTTCGCTCTTGGAAATAGCGCGAAAACCGTTCGAGCGGGGTGGTGGGTTCGACCAGTGCAGGCTCGATAATTGCGATATTTGATTTGTGGTCGAGCCGTAGGCCCAACCGTGTGATTAATTTGTTTACAGTTTAGTGGGTGGATGTAACAGGCTGGTGCTCATGGCGCGATTGTGGCGCCACTCGTTCCTATCCTCGACGTTACAAATTTTCGATCGTAGAGGACACCCTTTGCACCACCATAGGAAGGGTGGTTAACGAAAAGATAAATGAGATATCTCGAATAGATTCGACCTATCGAAGCGATCAATCGAACTCGAAAATCTCGAGTCGATCGATACCTTTTTTATCAAAGGAAAACTTTTTTTTTAGAACGGATAATACCTATCAATTAAAAAAATAATGAAAATAGACAAGAAACAATAATTTTTATTAATTTGTAATTGAAAAACTCAAGACTTCATTATTTCCAAAAATATAATTTTTTTTTGAAAATATGATTAATTGGTTAATTTTGGAATTCACTTTTTAATTTTCATTGGATGGAAAATGTATCGTAATGATAATACAGGTATTAATACATTCGAGGACAAATATACTTGATTGGATTGTTCAATGAGCGTTTTATCAGTATTACATCGACGATAATTATGGAAAGTGATTATTGCTGTTGGTTATACGCGACGAAGACCACGTGATCAATAATAATTGTCGAAACTGTAGTAATATCAATCAGTACAGGCAAATCGTTGAGAAAATGGAGTCATTAATTTTTTATTACTTTCGATAAAACAATGTCGATAAATTATTAAGTTTTTATTTTTAGCCATTGTTGATGGCAAGACAACGGGATTTGCGTGGAGTTTTCTTATTAAAATCGTCAAATTTATATTTCAGAAGAAAATCACGAGATACGAGAGTTTTCCGAGTGAGATAGGAGAGGAAGGGTTTTCGTGCTGTAGAGAAAAGGAGGAAGGCCTCGACGAAATAATGAAAACTCTCGTGCTACAGAGTCGGCCGTGAACGCTGAATCTTAAGTCGCGTTTAATTGTCTCGTTGTGAAACGATGAGTTATGTTATTACTTAATTATAAAATGTTGATATTTTTTTTTTTTTTTGAAAACTGTCACTTCAATTCGAAATTCTATAATTTATTTAAACTACAAGAGAAAGAGAATAATTTATTTAAACTACAAGAGTTTTCCGTTAGTATAAAAACGGAATAAATTAAATTTAGTTATCTGTGATCGAATGATAAATTAAATAAAATTAAGTTTTGTAAAATTTACGATTTTTTATGGAAAACTTCTGTAAAGGAACAAAGATTTTACGGTCAGGATTTAAAGACAATGAGTGAAGTACAGCGGGAGCGAGGAGTGGCTCAGATTTTACGATCTTGAGCAGCCGCCCCGTAGTTTCCGGGATGGGAAACGAGAACCGGGAAAGATTTAGCTCCAGGGCATGGCGTTTTCATTAATGAAATGAGCGCGACGAGGAGGAGGCCAATGGACGTCCCGACGTTATCTCGTTCCGAAGTGAGAGCGCGCCTCTCGCGATGCTACGACAAAGATTGATAATAGAAAGAAGAATAAGAACGAGATAAAAAAAAAACAAAAAAAAATGACACGAGAAAAAAATAATCGTTTGACCTTCCACGCCCATTATCACATTTACCATGACGACTCGAATAGAAGACGTTTAGTCGAGAGTGAAAAAAAAATTCTCAATGAAACAGCGTTGAAATTAGGTCGGGAAATATTTGTTGCATCGCGCGATATGGAAAATAAAATAATTCTCAAAATCAAAATTCCAAGTTTTTAGCAATTGTTATTTAACAATAATTGAATTATTGTTATCACTAACTATTCAATTATTTTTTATAAATATTTGTTCGATTATTAAATTGATCATTATTTTTCAATTATCTCGCGATTCAATTATCGCGCGATATGAAAAATAAAATAATACAAACTAAATAAATTTTCAAAATCAAAATTCTAAGTTTTTAGCAATTGTTATTTAACAATAATTAAATTATTATTATCACTGACTGTTCGATTATTTCTCATAAATATTTCTCCAATTATTCAATTAATCATTTATTTTTCAATTATCAATCAGCTCACGATGCAATTATTGCGCGATATGAAAAATAAAATAATACAAACAATAAATTATTGTCGAAATCAAAATCCCAAGTTTTTTTCAATTATTACTTAACAATAATTAAATTATTATTATCACTAACTATTATATTATTTTCCATAAATACTTCTCCAATTATTCAATTAATAATTTATTATCCAATTATCGATTATCAATCAAATCTTCTCGTCGCTTATTTATCCCGATTATTTTTTCTGGGTACATTGAAATTTCGCGAAACTCGACACTTCATAATCTCAACTATATCCACGTTGTGTACCGTACGAATAAATTTTCACGACTATACTTTATATCCACCGCGTGTATTTGAATTATGAAAATAAATACACTCTCGCGCGGGCACAATGGCGTTTACTTAACGAATTGTGGTGGGCACTCGGGGATAAATTACGGCATTTATTTCCCGGTCTCCGAGTTGAGAAAAGTAAAGGAAGCGAGCAAGAGAGAGAGAGGGAGAGGGAGGGAGAGAGAAAAAAGGGGAGGAAGAACAGTTGGGATATAACGTCTCGTAGATATCCCTGGGCTTTAATATCGTACATATATATTTAACTGTATATATAACACGATTCGGTGAATATATAACTCGACTCGTGGAGTGAAGATAATCCGATACCGCGTTAAGAACCGAAAAGTATGGGAGAGTGTCCCAGTAGCATATTTTATCTCACGCGCCTCCACTCCTCTCCTCCCCTCCTCCTTTCCTCTCTTTCTCGAATTCTCTTTTACTCCGTTGCACCCTTGCTACATTTCGGTAACAATTTTTTGCTCTTATTCTTTTCTCTCTCTTTTTCTCTCTTCTTCAGTTTTCTCCTCCATTTCTCCTTTCGCACTCCCACAATCTTCTCCAAATCCTCTTTTTCTCTTCTCGTTTCCAACCCTTCGTTTCTTTCTGTTTCTCTCTTGCTCTTTCACCCTCTCCGCATCTCGCCGATACATTTCCCTCGTCTCTCTCTCTCTCTTTGCTTCTCACTCCCTTTCTTGCATCGCGCTATAATCATGCATTTGCATGCAAACTCGATATCACTACTTAAAATGTAAAACAACTTCGTGTCCCGCCGTTGACTGCGCACTTCGGGCGTGCACTCTCGCACTGTACGTTACGTTTACACCGTCGTAGTACCACGGCCAAGATGGAATAAGACACGAGAGTGAAAAATAAAAGAAAAGGATGGAAAGAAAGAAAGAAAGAAAGGAAAAACGAAGAACGCGATCCAGCGAGAAAGCTCGCGCGGACTTCGACTGAATAAATAATTCGAATTCTTTCAATTTTTAAATTGCGACGCGAGGAGTGTGGAACAGGATCGATACACTTTCGGGCAGACTTCTTCGCGAAATGAATTTTTCTTCTATTTTTCGCTTAGTCCGATCGATTGAACTGTTACGGACATTTGGGAACGTAAAATATTCCGGTTGAGATTGAAATAAATAAAAGGAATAAAAATCTTTTTTTATTAGGGCTGATTAAAATCAAAATTTGTATCAAAAATAGAAATCTTAATTATTTATTTAATTGATAATTATGATTGAATTAATTAGCGATCGTGATTTAATTTTGCAAAATGCTTTTAGTATAATTAATTTTTAATGAGAGACTTGCTTTTTAATGAATCGTACACTCGCTGTCGTTTTGATGATGTCACGAAATAATATAAATTAGCGTGTGGCAGAAGAGGCGAAAATTTATCGGCGAATATGTCAATTACGATATTTTCTCGATGAAGCCCTAGACACGAGCAATTTCAGAACTAATTTGTTATAGTTATTTTGTCTCCACTCTCTCTCTCTCTCTGTTCCGATTCCCCGATTGGTTATCAGACCAACCGGAAATGGAAATTGATTGGAAGTGTGGTAAAATGGAAGTGGCACGTATGTCGAGAGCCACGACGAACTTTCCCATATTATTATTCAGACATAAACGAGAGAGGATGGGGCGAGGGAACATTCGATACTGCCGATGGAAACGAGTGTGAGAGGGGCTCGTTGGGACAAGTTTGTTCGTTCGCCAACTGGCTAAATAAGTTTTCGAAGTGGGTCGCGACTAAAGTAATAGTCTGGTTATTCACTTATGTCGCATCGAATTTTTGTGAATCGATTCGTCGATGGAAAACAAAAATTGAGGGTGAAATATCACTCGTGAATTCATTAATATTATCACTAAAAAATTACTAAATCGATAAAAGTATTAATCAAACAAATACAAAATAAATAAATAATAATGAAAGCAACAATTAATTGTTTATAAAAAAAACAAAATTAATATCATCTTACCCCGTGCAGAAATTTTGGTAGGGATACAGCTGGATTCTGAGTTGTATCCCGGGTTCCTGATCGGGATCTAGTCCGATATCGGATCAGATTCGAGGACTAAATGTAAGATCAGTAAACTGGATTCCATTAGGAATCCCGATCCGAATCCGTTAATGACTCTATCTGGATTCGAGCAGGGATCCCGATCAAATAACGTAAGAATAATGAATTGCTGAAAGCATTATATTAAGAGCCAGTGTAACTGGCGTCGAGCTACTTGCACTTCGAAAACGGGATCCGTAAATTGTCTGGCACTGAGCAACCGATCGCCTTAAAATTTGAAGGGTTCATAGAGAATTAATGCATAAAGTGCATGACAGTCTTATTTTTCCAAAATTTTGAAAATTTTTTTGCAGATTCAGTTACCACCAGACAATTTTTTTCAAAATTTTGGAAAAAAAAGACTGTCATGCACTTTATGCCATAATTCTCTATGAACCCTCCAAATTTTAAGGCGATCGGTTGCTCAGTGCCAGACAATTTACGGATCCCGTTTTCGAAGTGCAAGTTCCTCGTCGCCAGTTACACTGACTCTTAAATACTAGCTTCTACCCGCGACTTCAAGGGAACAAATTAAAAGCAGCAGGATAGCCCGAGAAAATAATAAGTATGTATATGAAAAAAGTGTATGTTATTGTACGATCCAAGAATTGTACAGCACACTTATTGGAGTGTGAGCTAATTCTTTGCAGCACGTTCCAGAGGAAACTTAATACTTTGCTGCACAGTTTACGCATTTATAATGCCAGCGAACGCATGGTTCGTTTGTGAGAAGCGGGATGGCCATGCGCCACCTGTCGGTCGTGATCGGTACTACTACTATATCTATATATATTCGTATTGGTCATAAAGTCTACGCTCACCACAGGCTTCGTATTAGGATTGACTCGGTATACCCCGAAAGTACAGTGGCGCCATGGTTTCGAAATATCGTCACCCCCGCAAATTTGTTTCGATGTGGAAAACATCTGGTTCCTGTAGGTATACCCGTTTTGGGGCATCCTTGCCATATCCTGATCAGGATATGATTCGCTTGCCCCGAAAGTACAGTGGTGCCATCGTTTCGAAATCTCGTCACCGACGTAAATTTCTTCCGATGCGGAAACCATCTGAATTCCTGTAGGGAAACCTTTTTTGGCGGATCCCTGCCATATCCTGATCAGGATATGATTAGTAGTTTGGTATCCCTGTCAACATTTCTGCACGGAACGTTCACGATTGCAAATATTCGTTCTCGAGCATTACAATGATTATCGACTATGGGGCGATTTGCCAGCTGGTAAGTGTGTTTGCGAAACACTTGAGGATGTTTTCGGGTCCGATGTTACGTCGTTGCTCGACTACAGAGTGGAGAGGAGGGATAAGACGAGGTAAAACTTTCTTTTTCTCCCTTTTATCGTCTTTCGTCTCGCATGCTCGTCGTCGGTTTTTCCCTTCTCTACCATCTCCTCTCCTTTTTCACTGCTCGAGTTGTTCATTTACGTAATTATCTCGTCTACGTCTGGATGGATTTTCTTCGAGATAACAATGGCGTTTTGTCTACGGGGACGTCGAACTCGAGATAGTACCCTGCTGAGGGGGTGTATAGCCTTCCTCGCTCGTTTCACTTCTCCTCCACCCTTGTGAAAGTGCGCGCTGGGAGACGAAAGAAGAAAATAATAAAAAAAAGTACAGCAGGAGAATAAAAAACAGAAAAAAGGTTTAAAAAAAAAACCCCGGAGGATATCATCTCGGGTCACGTCGTTCTCTTTTCTACCCCCGTTGCTCGGAAGGAAGAATATGCAACTTTTACTGTCTCTATGAAACCTGGAATCCCCCTCCCACATCGCCCTCTTGCAGTCCCTCCTGTATAAATTTTTTCGTGTTTTTAACGCTCAACTCTTGATTACTTTTCGACTCGATGAACAAGGGCTAAGGTAAAATTGTGATGTATGAAAGTTATTATAATTCTCACGGTATTGAAAGCGAACATTTACGAAATTTTTATCCTTGGATTCGTTTCATTTTATTAAAAATAAAAATAGTTTTTTATGATTAAACTTACCCAGACCCGCGTGGCCGAAACAGAAAAGACATCCATCCGTTCCGTTGATCACTGCGTGAATGACGTCGGTGAGAGCGCTCGAGCAGATTTCCGTCTGAAATTTGATGAATTCAATTAATTCAAATCACAGTTAATTGACAAAAAATCTGTCTATAATAAAATTTTAAATACCGTTTTATAAAAAAAAAATCAGAAATCAGTTTTTTTGATTTTACTATTTTTTCGCAGCGATATGATTTAGTTATCACGAGCGAACTGTAAGCTCGTTGCTGCGATAAGCCGGTAGAGCCACGCAAAATTTAGGGAGATCGGGAGGATGCAGAGGGAGAAAGAAAGTAGGGTGAGAAGTGTGGGGATACTCGAGAATAATGACTGGCCGCTCTCGTCAAGTGTTTAAGAAAGCGAGGTTGCCGAGGTAGAGGGTCGGTTACACCCCCTTCTCGGGTCGAATGAACTCCGGGGACAACGGTGTACACCGGAGAAGGTTCTTTCGTCTTTCCTCTCCTTTTTCAACCCCTCAACCTTCTTCTCCCCTTTGCCCATCGAATCTTGCCCCGTTTTCTTCGTAATATATTCATAGCTCGTGCAAGTCCAAGTATTTTAGCGAAGACGCGACTTTTAGTGAAAGCACCTTTCTCAAAGAATTCAACCAGTTTTTTTTTTATTACTTTCGTTCCAGCTTCAATCATCCCCTCGGTGATCGAAGACGGTCTTCCTTCAGAATTTAGAATGTCTTTCTCGTCACAGGTTTCCCGTCTAAAACGTTGATACGATCGTTTGATTTCAGATCGAACGGTCGATGGTGGAAAAAGGTTCTTTTCGTTGACACTTGAATTTTTCCAATCCCATGAATATCTTCGTGGGTTAAGGGATGATTTTCTTAACACAACCATCTACTCGATTCAGCTTGAACCAAAATTCCTGCTGGATCGTAAGAATGTTCCACAAGCAAATTGTTTTTCTCTAATGAATTTGTTACTCGCACCCCCCAAGTAATTACCTCCCTTCGCGGTCGATCATTTTTTGCTAAGTCGAAATGTAGTTTCAAATCTCTCGGTGGGATTAGTGCCGAAAAAAAGCGTTTCGTGTGAAAGAAACGAGAGACACACGCGTTTTCGATCCTAGGCGCGAGAATTTCGCATCGTCGGGGGTTCGTGGTGAGTGGGGGTGGAAAATTTTCGAATTTCCTGCGGAAACTTAACCGGATGTTCACCCTCCTGCATCCGAAATCTTCTTCTGTACGTTGTACAGGGAGATGTGGTGCGTATCGATCGAAACCGGTTGAAATTTTACCAACAACAAGTCGTGAAAGAGAGAAAGGGAGAGGGAAGGGGTGGTTCAGGGTGAGGTCTTGTTCAAGGGCACGGATCTCATTCCTTTCGTCCTGATGGAGAATGAGAGTGAGACAGAACGTGTCGATACCTCGGCCAAACAAGATTTAAATCTTGGTGAGGACCCAACGTGGATCGGATGAGCCCGAAGAACCAAGATGGGAAATGGGAGATGAAAGCTGAGCGCGTTGTATATGGAGACGGGGATGATGAAATGGTCGTATTCCACGGGTACACCGGTAAACCATCTTCCGCCTTGGACCTCTTCCTGTTTTTTTTCCTCTTTTTATTTTCTTCTTCTTTCATTTCGTTTTCTTTTACTACGCTATCCCCATCTAGCCTCGAACTGTCCCACGATCGTAGAGAAACGCAAATGCGGGTAAGAGGGCGAAGTCGAGGCGAAAGTACGAAAGAGGAAGGAAAAAGCCAAAGGGACGAGACGAGAGAAGAAGAGAGGAGGAGAAGCGAGGAAAAATCGTGTTGGGTCGAAAAAGGAAGGAGGAAAAAAAACAAGGATCGGGTTCTCTCGTCGTTCTCCTTTCCTTCGTCCTCTCGACAGAGGGAACGAGAAAATAAGAAGTCAAGCAGTCCCTTTTTCGATATGGTAATTCCAATCTGTCGCTGCCATCTCTTCGTTGGCCGGCCTTATGCTGTTCACGGAGAAGAGGAGGAGGTGAGCTCTCACTCTCTCTTTCTCTTTGGTCAAAGGAGGAAAAACCTCCGCTCGCCCCTCAATATCACCTTCTCCTCCACCATATCCTCCTATCCCTCGCCAGGCAAGACACGCGATATACACACGTGGGAGCGTACAATACAATCCTGCCTAGAAGTTCTTTGGACTCGTTCGCGAAGGATCGAGAGGGTTTTTTTGTCACGATTTTTTTTCAACCCTCTGGACAATATTCACTACATCGTAGGGAATCGGGCAACGTATGTCTTGTATGGCTGAGAAATGCGAATTCTGGGATTGAGAGCTATCGAGGAAAATGGATTTTCGAACGGACTGCGATCTTAGCCGTAGGATTTTACCCTGAGAGTTTTTCAAGAACGAATCGTAATGGAGTGACACGCCCCCACGTAATCGTAAGGTATCACGTTCTTATCACGAATTCAGTCATTCGAATTTGTCCAGCTGTCGTAGTTATCGTAATAAATCAAGTTTTAGTAAATTTTGTCCACAATTATAATAATTAAATTTTCGGCTGGTAATTTTGAAAAAAATTGTCATTTCTCTTATCAACTGGAGGTAGATTGAGTACAAAGTGACAATCCGCCCCTAAGACAGCAAATTAACTCAGTACGACTAGCGAATAATAAAACGACTCCATACTGCCAACGTTCGAAGCGAATGTTCGTGTATGGGAACAACAAATGAGATTCATATAATTATAACGGGATCATCTCCCGAGGGAAGGCAAAACGGGGAAAGCAAACACATTTTACGAGATACAAGTATACCGTCGTGTACAAAATGACGTATATATCTACAGGAGCACATAGGAGAAATGTACATTTCCTCGGTGAGGAGAGTAGAATCGGGGGACGAAGAGCGGATGAGGCCTTCGGCTCTCGGGCTACAGGGTGCTGATGCCACTCTCGGTCGGTTCTCCCTTCGTGTGTCCTGGAGCCAGCCGTGACGGTTAATGAAATACGTGACCGGAGCCCCCGTCATAATCTCAAACACTTGATTCCTACGTTCTCTCACTCTCTCTCCCTTCTTCCCTTTCTCTCTCTCCCTGTCTCTCTCGCCCTCGCTCCTGATATACCGCAGGGTGAGTTTGCGAGAGCGAACCAAGAACGAGAGAGGAATGGAAGAGGAACGGTAGGTGCAGAGAGGTTACCTATACCACGAGGTAGAGGGTTGAGGATGAAGAGGATATATCCGATCTCCGTTCTCTCTGCGTGGATCGTACACCGCAGGACTTTGGGTATCGCGAGTGTACGATGTGTATCCGGTTGGTAATGCCATCGACTATGTACATGCTGAAGAGCCCGTCGACCATTTCGGACCTCTCTCGTGCTTAACACGACGACGAAACGAAATTTACACGACGAGACAAAGACGACGATCGAAGGATCGTTCGACTTTCGATCGGTGGATGACGAAAGGTCCTTGTTACGACAACGAGATGGGACAAAATCTAATCACTTTGATCGACCCTCGTAAGCTCGTAGACTGGATTTCGTAGAACAGGTTGGTTTGTTGGGAAAGTTTTGGAACGAACGATCTAAACAATTTACTAATTTACTAGGGATGTTTGAATTTTTGAAAAAATTTGTTTTTGAAAATATATTTAGGTTTGAAAAATATATTAGTTTGTTTTATACCAATGGGTTTTCTCTGTCGGTTTTCAACCCTCCCTTCTTATCCTCGAGTACGAACGTGTAACGATTCCTGTAATGGCGAGGCTCAAGCTGGAGGAACGAGAAAGAAAAATCGGCGAAATTCGTGGGGCGCGGAAATTGAATCGAGAGGGAAATGTCTCAATTACGATCGAGAAAATAGAGAGAGGGATGAAAAATTGAGTCGGCCATTCCGTTGAATTCCAGTTAATCAATATTGAGCAAACGAATCTAAATTAATACATAAAATTCTGCAGAAAATTATGAAAAAAATCAATTTCGTCAACACAAATAAAAAAAATAGAATTCCGCAATGTACTAGCGAAAATACGGGACTATTACTTCCTTTCAATAAAATTTACTCAGCTCATTTCGTCGCCCTTCTCTCCTCGACCACGAACGTGAACCAATTTCTCTTAGATCGGAGCTCGAGCTTTCGTGGGATGAAAAATCGTCGTGGAATTCGAGGGGGGGTTTGCGCGAGGCTGGGAAAATAAACCGCGAGGGACGAACAAGTCTCAATTAGGATTGAGAAGGAAAACGAGAGAGATAGAGATAGAGAGAAACCGGTAAAGCCATTAATTTCGTTGGGTGTAAATTAAAAGCGAACCAACAGCAAAGGAATATCCGTCTGGCTTCTCGCTAGTATTTGTGCGCGGTATGACTTACAAACATGTTAGGCGTTATAGCCTGGCACGAAACTCTCTTTCTCTCTCTTGTCATGCGAAAGGGCACACTCAGAGTTCGTACACCAGTGGCGCTGATGCCTGATGTCCTTTCCCACACACACCCACTGACACACACACACGAACACGTACACAGACAAGCATGGATTGAGCTTCGGAACGCGTTCTGGTAACGCAATATTGGCGTAGCTCTGCTGAATACGAATCATCGGCCTGAGCACGTGGGCACGCGCGCCCTTTCCTCCCTTTCCCTCTCACTCTGTGTCTCGAACGAGAGATACGTGTGGAAGAGCTTATGGGCGAAGGTACAGGACTTGGGATATCCGTGCACCTCTGTCGTCGTCGAAACACGTGACACCTAGACCTTAGACCCTTCGTTTCAAGAAAATAGTATATTGGAAAAAATATAGTAAAATAAATTTTTCCAAGAGAAGTGGATTTTTTTTTATGATTGAATGAGACGATAATGTTAATGATATTTCGAATTTTGGTACGTAAGTATATTTATAGCGAAGGATTAATTTGAAACGGAGAGAAAATGTATAAAATAAAATAAAAGAGCCTGTGATTATATTGTTTTCGCGGTCTCGTTAAGGGCTGAGATCCCTTTCAGTCGTCGGAGAATAAAAATTGGTCGAGGCTTAGAAAATCTGAGGCTTTGCTCGACGAAAGTGTCTTTAAAGTGAGCGAAAGGAGAGAACGGAAAATAAGGGCTTCGGATTTCGATCGTTCGTCACGATCGAGAGAATGCGGTAAGCATTGTCGCTGCTCAAAGTTTCCCAATTCCATATACTCTTTCTCGGGATTCTCTTTTCTCGCAGGGCGATCGGAGGGAACGCCTGAAAATCCCCGGTGTGCGAATGGATGAGAGGCAACTTGGGGGAGAGGAAAATCGACGAAAACTCAAAGCCCTTCGACGTCTAATGGCGGGAAATAATCGAAAGCTCACCTCCCACTCCCTTTACGCATCCCCTTCCTCTTTGTTCCACACCTCGAGCATTCGACAATCGTGACGATCTCTCAATTCTCGAGATTGCCGCGTGAAGTATTCGCACTTACCATCGGCACGACGACGACGATAGGATTGAGAATACGCGAGACGCACGCATAGGAAACAGGAGACGCTCGGCGAGTGTGTGCGTCGATGGAAGAATGAAAAAGGGTCGACCCTTATTCCCCGAAGAATCGTGGTGTACGCGAGAAAACAGTCTGTCCCGAACCTTTTCGCAACCCCCCTCGCTTCGTGGATTCCCTCGTTATTATATATTGTGTCAACAGGATCTTCCACGAAGGGCGACATCCTACACACAAATAGGAAAAAAAGAGGAAGAGAAAATATCAAGAAAAAAGAATAAAAATAGGAAAATCATTGCGCGTATCATCGGAAAATGAGACAAGATTAATATATTCGAGTGCATCGAAACCAGCAGGATCGTCGAGCTACGATAGATTGAGAGATCGAACGAGGGTTGTTGAGGGAGGAGTGAGGGGGGAATGAGACTGAGCGAAAGAACGAGGGCGTGTCCCTCGAAAAACTGCAACTTCTACGTCAGAAATCCTTCGAACGATGATAAGAAGAAGCATGTGTAAGAATAGGGGTTGAAAATTTAGGGGTGGCTTAGAATTCACGCATATTCGTCGTATTGTTAAGATTGACGATAAATTTTCTCATCGAAATCCTATACATTTTAAATCATTGCGTGTAAAATATCTCACGAGATAACGAGGTCGGTTATCATTGAGATGACAGTGAGCAATTCGTGCCGCAAGGTCAAATCATCCCTTTATGACTATTTTATGCACCGAAACGCGATTCTCAAAGTGTATTGACGCACTTACGTATGGTGAACGCGTTAGAAGAAAGAGGGTGGAAGTGTTACGAGTCGCGAGAAACGAACGTATGACACAGTTTTACGTCCCTTCGAATTGTTGTTCCACCCTGAGGCTACGAAATAACAAATAAAGCAACGTAAGCGTAAAACACGATGGAAGTTTTGCGTGAATTCAAAATTACATCAAATCGATATTTCTCATGAATTTTCGTATAAAACATGATTCTCGTATAAAAATGGATGATTCGAGAAAAATGACACGTGACTGTTTCGCAGATCGATCACGTCACCCGTGAAATCAGAATCGACTTTCGACTCTCCTCCTCCTCCTCCAGGGCCCCAGTCGATTCGACGTGTCCGCTCGAATAAGATTTAATCGTATGGAAGCTTTTGTAAATCGAGTTTCCACTGTGCTTTCGTCATAACCCTCGTATTTCCTTCCTCGTAACAAATTCTCTACTCAAAGACATGCACGAGAAATAAAAATAAAACGGAAAATCATGTGATAAATCAACGCATGCACTTTCGTAGGGTCGAAATCAGGGATTCCATCCTCGATTCTTCGTTGGTCCCTTCGCGCGACTAGCTCTCTTCTTTCTCACCCTAACGGTAAGATCATCCCGAGGCTCTCCTCTCGCGAATCCTCAAACTTTAAGATTTGGCTATAAAATCACGATAACTCGCTGGGCGTGAGGCCCTCGGGGGGATAGCGATCGAGCCAGGGTGGAGGGGGGGAGGAGGGGTGTAACAACTTGAAAAGTTTTCGTTCCCCTTGGCCAAAGAAGCGAGAGTCTGGTACCTAGAGCCACAACGATGCGTCGCGCCAGTCGGTTGAGCCAATCGAGGGTGGTTACGGGGGGTTGAGCGTGGGCTTCACGGCATGAGGGGTAGTATAGGGGGGCTGTTGGCTCGCCGGTAGCCTTGCTACCCTCTCGCTCTTCTCAACCACCCCCTCCTCTTCCCGCGTGTCGTGAAATATGTCGCGATTTACACGGGAGATTGGCGTCATTGGCGCCTGGGGAGTAGCAAGTGCGTTCGCTCTTCCGCCCCCGGCGAGAGACGAGCTTGTGAGCCATCGTCATTTATACATCTATATGCATATATATACATGTATATACATACATAAACATATAGATATATGTAAATGGCACTCGGGACAGTGTGGCGGAAGCGAGAAACCGAAAATCGACAGGGACGGAGTGAGCTAGATAGGCCAGAGGGATGAGGTACCGAGGGCTGAGGGATCAAAAAAGCATTTGGGGAAGCCGTGAAACGTATCGCCTCGATAGAGAGAACAGAGACTCCTAGAAAGAGAGATAGAGAGAGAAAAGGCACTGTGTGTGCGTGACACAGTCGGTATCGAGTAGTTCGTGCGCGCATCGGTCTGAGGGATGCAAAATCGAAACCACCGTGTCGACGCTCTCTCACTGCGGTGCGTAACATTGCCAAATGCCAATGGCGGAAGCGTGAATCTAATGCGAGTATATGCGTATATATATTTTAGCCGGGTTGTAGTAGTATCGTACGCCGACGCTGCGCCCTCTTGTTTCACGCGGTTATACCCGGGATTGCGTTTGCCGCAGCACACCAGCTGCCGATTCGATTCGTCGGCCCCACGGATTCGTTACTCTTCTACTTCTATATATAAATACGAGGAAGTGGCAGCGAGAAAAAAAAATTTCGCATTCGTCCAACGATCACTCATCGTTTTATAGGATTTTCGTCGATACGAAACGCGTATACGAACGAATGAAAATCTCCGTTACGCCCATTTTGGGTAGAGATATTTATTGGTGATTCGGGCGAAATCGAAACTATAACTAAGCGTTTAATTGAACAATGGGTGCCATTGTCTTCCGGGTACGAGGGATCGAATGGAATGGATATACAATGCTGAGGGGTGTTGTTTACGAAAATTAATGAGGGAACTCGTACTCCTTTGTATCCGGAAAATCGGGGTTGGTACGAACGAGAGAACTGGAACCACCTTTGCGAGAGGGTTCGTCAACCCGCGTTGAATACGATATCCTCGTGTGGGAGGGGGTGGGGGGAATAGGCTTATATCAATGAAAGGGAATTGACCGTTACGCTGTAAATTCGCGGAATACGAATTTGAATATCCGTTGTACGCGAGGCATCGAAGAGATATCGAGGTTGGGTTTATCAATATATATAGGTATTGGATATTTTATGTGGAATATTCCGCGTGTTGCCTCTTCGTCTCTCGCGGTCGAATTAATATCGGACGTGTATAGCTTATCAACAATGCGGACCGACTGTCCATCGGAGGTGCTGTCGAATATCCGGTTCTATAGCGAGTTCGAAGGAACTATATAAACCCACGAGCTCGTGTTATATACCTATAGCTTAGGACTGACAAACTTCATCAGCATTCGTAGCCTCGGACCGAAAGGAGATTAATCCCAACTGTAATATGGAAATGTGTGTGGTCTGCGATGGGCAACAAGGCGGCGCGTTCAAGTCTGAGCAGCGACGAGGTGGGACGAAGTCTCGATAGGGGATGATTGGTGCGAGAGGGAAAGAGAGAGAATGATGGACGCGACCCGAAGAGGACGGAGAAAGGGAAGAGGAAGTGGAAGCGCTATGGGTGAGACGGAAGCCGTTGAGGTCAGTGTACCAACGCCCACAGGCCCGTATGATCGGTTTACAGATTGTCGTTCCCTGCGCGTCTCCACAGAGGCGCCACCGATCGCGTCCACCTATTCGGCAAATCTGTTAAGACCAAGGGTGGAACTGACTGATGGAACGCTGAAGAAGGGACGATAGGGATGAATGACCGTGTTTCCTCTCTCTGTCTCCCTCTCTCTGCGCTGCGAACAGCGCGCGTGTTGGTCACGTCGTTGTGACTGCGTTCACCTACCAAACCCCCGCCCTCACCTCCACCGGAACGATAGATAACTTCGCCTGCGTGTCGCCCGAATTGGAACTCCTGCTTTGCGATCGCATCGTATCGCGACTTGACAATCAGAACGGATTTCCCGGACTCTAACGGGAGAGGAGGCGATGTCCTATGTAGCGTGCTCTATAGATAACACGAGGGATATCTGTGCTATTGGACGATATCGATTTCTCCTTTGCGTTTCGTACTTCCTCTATCCACGCACTGCGGATCGAGTCTCGTTATCGTTTGTCGAGCCTGATTCCTCAATTCCTTCCTGCTTTTCACAGGGTCCTGTCACGGTGTGGTATTATGGCAAACGATCTCCGTCACTCGAAGTCCAGAACTTGGAGATTCGTCCCTCGATTTCTTCCGGGCGTGTTCATTCTTCGAATCGTCACCGAGAAGTTTCTCGAAGCGGGGCTACTACGAGGTTTATCAGGAAAATACGTGAGTATGAGGTGCCGGGCCTCGATATATCGACTTTACATCGTCGCTACTGTATATCATACGTGTCCTTTATCCCATTTGAATAACTGTGAATGCATCTAGCATACCATTAGACAGATCGATTTCCTAACTCGCAACTCCAACCCCTTGCTCGCAAATTAGTTAAGTGGGCAAGCTAGTTGGTTGGCTGTCCTGGAATAGCCCAATCGAATGTCCCCGTGGCTTATCCGTTTCACACATGGGACACGATTATTTGCCACGTGATCACAAATTTGCATTGCGATAACGTTCGCTTATCTTATTTCGATGTCATCCTCTTCCCACTTCCATCTCCCTCTCTACTCACCTATCACATACGCTTTCTCTTAATCTCACCCTCTCCCTCTTCCGGTCGACAGCCAGCATCCCCTGTGACATATCGAACCGAATCCATTTTCCAATTTCGCATTCTCTCCCGTACCTCCTAAGAGGAGCCCGGAGCATATGAGAAACAGGTGGTCAAATCTCCCGACGGATCTCCGCATCAAAGGTCGTGGGTTTCGGTGGCTTATCGGTCTCGCAGGGCGCCTCGTTCAATCAGCATTTGGCAGCAAATGAGCAATAGATCGGCCACTGGCCCGAGTACAATGGCAAGGGAGGATAGACAGAGAGGGAGAGTGATAGAGTTCGAGAGATGGAGAGAGTTCCAGTGCATACACTCAAGGTTCTCCCAGTCGTGATCAACCCCCAAGAGCCTTACCCCTCCTTCTCCTCCCTCCTTCCTCCTCCCCTCGTATCATCCTCTATACTTGCATATGGTATATACACATGAGAACACACATCGATGCTCCGCGTGCATGCCCGGTTTACGCACTGGAGTTGGCACACACGTTCGTAATCTACTGCGTGACTATTAGTCGTAAGTCAATAATAAAGCCCTTGTCCGGCTCTCTGGTTATAATGGCTCCGGTGAATTATCTTGGGTCGGGTTGCATTGTACCGGTTGGATACGCGGATCGCGATAGAATTGTCGATTCCGGTCTATATACGGTCACCATCGACGCTAGGCCACGCCGTACACATTCTCTAGCGTACCTCCCCTTACCACCGCCACCACCACCACCATCGACAGTCAGCCCGCGGCGATATGTGTCGAGCGTCTATGTACGATCCGAGTAATTGAGATGGATGTTCGGTTGATTCAGCCAGGAGGTTTCATTTGCCCTGGTCGTGGTAACCGTTCGGCTCCCTCCGGGTTCCCGATCTTCCTTGACATGTCCACCGTTCGGGACTCCTGTATCTCTTTCCAATCCCCCAGGCCAACCCCTACGATTTCTACCACTTCTTTACACTAAACGTTCTAACGCTCGTTGCTATCCTCTATCATGTGGGATATTGTCAGGTGGTAAAATTTTACCCCCGAAGAAAAAAAGATATGGTCGGTTGGATAAGAAGACTTTTATCATGGAACAGTAGACTAGAGGACACTGTAAACATTTCCCGTAATATACTCGGGATAAGAGAGTACGAAACGAGAACGAAACTGCTAGACTAGAAATAGGCAGAGTGGATAGCGAGAAAAAAAGAACACCTGTGTGAAAGTAATTTTAGGTGGGAATCCCAAGGCCCTCTGTAACACGGGCTTTCGACGCGTTTTCTTTTGTCGGTTATTGTATTTGGCAAACTGCTTTACACAGCGCGTGGTAAACGGAGATGTGGCAAGCTCCTGCGGGAAAAAAAAGAAAGAATAAAAAAGTACCATGCGAAGAGACACACATACACACAAGGATGATAGAGACGAGAGGCACAGGAGATACGAAGAAAACCGGGTCGTCCAAGCAAATTGGAACTACAAAGGGGAAAGTTTTTTCAAAGGAACAAAACAAAAAAATCCTCTCGTCGTAAGGCGGCCCGGGGTAGTTGGGCTCACTTCTTCTTTCTTCCGTTTTTTACCCGCGCCCTCGCATGCGGTCGTTGCTTCATCGCGTTGTCACTTATGGGATTGGCAAAAAGGTGATGACATGTAAGGGGTGTGGTCTCGGGGTTGTACATTATTTCCTACAAGCCTGCGTAGAGAAGTATGGTATTTGGATGTTCGAGGGATATTTTCAGACCTTTGCGAATTTGAGAAGGAAAAAGATAAATTGGAAAATTGTATTTTCACCGTTACCAATCCTCGGTCGACGAAGCTACGTGCAATCGAATAGCGCAAATAGGCGAACAAAAGGGAAAGTTTTTTTTCTCGCGAGATAAAATATAAATATCCTTGAGTAAGGAAGCTTCTCGTGCTGTAAAAAAAAAACAAAAACAAAAGAGAAATTCTACCGCGAGAATTGCGGAGAATCGTCGAAGCTGAGTATCGATGTTCAGTGGAGACATAGAAACGCGAGAGGGTTGGAGAGAAGGAGAGTTGTAAACCATCTTCGGTGAAATCGTACACTCGAAAAATAAGTGATCGGTGTGGGTCCACCCTTCTTTACGCCGCGCCATTATCATAGGAAACGGATAGAAAGCGCGATCGGAAAACGAGAGTGGCTAATTACGAAAGAGAGACGGGGAGAGAGTTAGAGGGGCTTGTACATGACAAGAGGTAGAGAGGGAGAGGGAGGAAAAGATCGATACCGAAGCGAGGGTGAACGGGGGTGTAATTTCCATGGGATTATCGATCGAGGGTGGTTGACGATCCATTTACCTCGGTCGTTGGGTGCGAGAGGGCGAACGACTGGAGAGGGTTGCCAGCCAAAGAGTACAATCCTCTCTCCAAACACCTGTCGACGCTGTTACGTAGGAGGGAACGGATCCTCGTTCGCAACAGAAGGGAATCAACCCCGTTCCACTTAACCCTCTTCTCGCTCGGTGCGCACATTTGCCTCGTGGTATGTCATAGCGACTGGTACATTGTCGTGAAACATTATACGGCCTATCCGTCGTTGATAAGCTTCTCTAGATACGAAGTTAGGAAACTCAATTGACGGTTTACATTTCGATGGTTCATGTTTCGGGTACGAACTTGACGTGTCGAATTAAGCGACAAGGATACAAAAATTGATATAACTTTGCACGTAAACCAAGTATGAATGGAAAATTCGACAGGGAGGAGAGATTAGGTATTGGATTGAAGGGATGAAGTTTATCGCGTGCCCTTGAAATAAGGGATGAACAAAAATACGATGCTTGTATGGGGGTAACGAAGTCGCGTTTTACATGGTCGGTACGACTGTTCTATGTTGTCATGCGGGACATTCAGACAATCAATGTAACAATGGTCGATAGGGGCTACTTGAAATAGATTGAAGTACCAATTTGTAGAAAAATCCTGCAGCGGAGACAAAAATTGAAAAGTCACCATGATTTTTCGCATCGAGTGTAGAACACGAAGGGAGTCGCGACAAAAGAGGAAGACAATAGAGTGGAGGGCAGAGGGAGAGCAAAAAGAGGGAGTCAACGAGACCAGAAAGAGGCAGTTAGGGTGAAAGATACGATAACGAGTCTGCGTTTGACATGGTTAGGTCCATCGAGCATGGCAATGGCAACTGCATTGAATACTTTCCCATGGAGAGCACCGGTGGATGATGATCCGATGTCCAGCCGATCCAGGAACCAACAACTCCCTCGCGAGACCAACGCGATCGACCAGAAATCGTGGAAAACCCGAGCGAGCCACGAACTACCCCTATGAACCACCCTCGTTGTCCTAGGCGCAGTGATAGTCGTTCCATTCGTGAACGATAGACGGAAAGTCGGTCTTCCATTGTGTCTTTCCATGACAATCGCCTAGCGTATTTGATCGAATCAATCGATTGATATGCCTCTTTTTTGCTCTCCAAACCACTATTTTCCTCCACCGTCGCTCTCTTCTCTGTCTCTTGCCTATAGCTACCTTCATGGCGATTCTTCCAAACGCACGGCCATCGGTTCGAGAGAAAGGCCACCGTGATCGAGAGGGCAGGAACGTTGCATCGCGCGACGAGTTGTGGAGTACCAAGGGGGTTGAGATAGAGAGAAAGGCATACACCGTGTGTCGGAAGGAGAGAGAGGTAGGTGGCGCTGGTAATCGAAGCGTATAGTGACGGGGGTGGAGAGAGAACGGTTGGATGATCCCTGGAGAACCCTCGTCGTCGACGGCATCCAGTCTCGGTTGAGAGGAGAGAAAAAGAGGGAGAGGTGTGGAGCAAGGTGGATGCGAGCATGACAGGGTGAACACCGTAGCTCCGAGAGCTCATTTGAATCCAACGCTCGATAACCTCCCCCAGGAGCATCAGAAATACCTCGATATTCGCGGCTTAAGGTGAGACTATCGTGCACGTATACACAGTTGCGCATACCGAGGGCACATACTACCCTGGGATTGTCTCCAGGGGCATTGATATTTCCTGTTTCTTAACGCTCAACCTCTTCGACCAAGGGCATGAAAACATTCTCGAAGATCAAACCAGTTGGAGTCTCTTCGATTTGAAACTATTGGATTTTTTTTTCACCGACCGAGGAATTCATCAATGACGAGTGAACAAGTTGGACGGCCAGGCAGGATGGGGTAGTTTTTTTAAACTTTCACTGATGATTTAGCTCGTCTCTCTTATTTCCTCGCATCGATACCATTAATCTGACTTTCTCATGGAAATATCCGTCAGCTGTGCAATATTATCTCATAAATATTTCGATAAACTTGCTAAGGGGGGTGAGAATGTAGCGTTAGCGCAACGATGGAAGGCGATGCTGTGAAAGAAAGAGATAGAGGAGGGAGGGGCGACGAAGAAGGTCTCGTTGCTCAAGCAAAGAGCAACATTTGCCTTGAGGGATTTGCCGGTCTTTGGGCGTGCGAAGCGAGGAATCGGAGGAAGGAATGGTGGGGAAAGTGAAGGTTGGGTTTAGAGATCGGGAAATTAGTTTAGTTATGCGCCCGGCAGGGACGCGTCTCATTCCCTTCCTATCTCGCCTCCTCTCCCTCTCTCTCTCTCTCTCTCTCTTACCGACCTCCCTCGCACTTCCTTGGTTCACCGTGCGATATGAACGTCGTCGGGCAGTTCGCAAAGCACGTACACGCCAGAGCTTCCTATCCGGCCCCTCCGCCCTGTCTCTTGTCTTTTTGCTCATCCCGTCTGCTTTCCGCGAAAACCGTAAATTCGTCAGAGAAAGAGGGAAAGAGAAGGAGGAGGAGGAGGAGGAGGAGGAGGAATCCTTGAGGATTTTCCTCGTGGATTCGAGAGCGCGCAAAGGAGGTAAAAATCGTCGCGTAGCAAGATTCGAAAGGAAAGTGAAGATTTCCGAGAGACGGAAGATTGGTTCGAGGTAAAAGGCGCTCGTGGTAAAGAGGAAGGAAGAAGAAAAAGTGTACAGTAAAAAACAACAACAAAAAATTGAAAACCCGGAAAGGAATCGACCGTTCGGCTTCGGTCGTCGATCAGCTTTAACGGTCTTGCCTTTTCCTCGATAGTTTAAGGCCGACTATACACGACGTATATCCGTTTGATAATTCTCTCTCTCTCTCTCTCTCTCTCTTAAGATGAGAAAAAAAGAAAGACTCACCTGAGAGTCTTCCTCGGTAAAAATGGCGTCGAACGCGAACATCTTGGGCGCGGCAACGGTCGGTCTTCGATCTTCCGCGGTTGACGTCTGACCCGACGAAGGGTCAACGAGGGTCACCTGCTTCTTACGCTTGTCCGCATTGAAGAAACTTCCGCCCTCGCCCGATGACACCCTCAGCATTACTTTAACCTGTAAACATACAAGAAAAAGAAAATAAATATTTATCAACCCTCTTGTTACTTCTCGATCATTTTTATCGCCCATATTAAATTTTTCATACGCGTTACTGTAATTATCGTCGAATAAGGGATGAAACGAGATTGTTTTTTGTTTTTATGGATAAATATATAAAAACATCGTAAACTGGGTTGCAGAAATGATATTTCGTTCGCTACGAAAGGGAAGAGCGATAATTAACTGGCGTTTTGCTTATTCCCTCGCCCGTTCCACGCGTATCGAACAATGGCCTCGTTAAAATTGTCTGACAAGAGCATTTTCCGCCGTTAATTGAGGCCCGAGCGGCCTGGAGCCTGTTGCTTCGTGCCGGAGTGAAAATTGTATTTTACTCGAGCTAACCGATTCACGGGTGGTTTTGTGCCCGCTCGCACGGGCTCGGGCCGACTCACCCCCGCAACCCTCTCTCGCAATATCTCTCTCGCTCTAGCTTTTCCCAGATTCCAACACCAAGATCCCTTTTCTTGTCGGTTCCATAAAAACTTTTTCAAACGAGATTACAACGTCGTTAATCTTCGCTTCGCCAGCGCGTATTCCCGCGATAAAAATCCCGAGATCGATTTTTAAACTCGTTCGTAGTTGGGCGAATAAACTATCTTCATCGTCATTTAAATAGTTTAATTGAGAAAACGTATGAAAAGAAAAAATACGTTATTCATTTTATTCTTCAGGAATTCACGGAGTTAAATATAATCGTTTGAAAAAAAGAAAGCGATCTCGTAGAAATTGTTTTAAAGTCGAATAATTCCTGCGGGACGAGGCAATAAAATCACGATTTATCGAGTCCCAGTGTGTCAGCAATGGGAATTGTCGATTGGAGGATAATCGATTTCTCTCAGTGATCCGAGATGTCTCTTCGCATCTCCTCCTCCCCCCCCCCCCCCCTCCCCTCTCTCACTCTGCGGTGAATATAACTGGCAAACGAACCGCGAGAGATAGAGAAAGCCCCTTCATTTGGAGTTTCCAGGACCAAGACAACGGGACGAGAACCATGGCTGTATATCGTAATAGGAGTAGAATGTGTATATAGGGACGTCGTGAATCGAAGCTTCGAGAGAATATAGAGCAGCAATTAGACATCGGTGTCTCACCGCTGTGAGAATCGCTGAAACGTTTCTCCGATAAAGCCTCAACCCCGTTCTTCTCTCTCTCTCTCTCTCTCTCTCGATCTTGTCCCATTGTTCAGTTTCTCTACAGGTTTCCCAGAAGCCTCTCTGGTACATCGATATCACTCCATCGCGATAATTGTACCGTGGATAATAGAGAACGATAGTCTGTCCCTGATTGCACGGGGTTGTGGAAAAATAAATAATTCATTCGGGTTGGCCAAAAAGTAATTGCGTTTTTTATACATTGAGGCATGTAGCGATCTATCGGAATAAAACGCAACTACTTTTTGGCTAGTCTGATAATATAAAGATTTCATTTTTGTAGAGCTTTTTGCTCCCTGACAGGAATCATTATTTAACAAATTGAATTAATTTAATGAAATTGTCCCAACAATTTCCTCACAAAGGATTTTATTTTGTCACAATAGAAAGAAAAATTGTTTTTCACTGAGAAAGAAAACATCTTCGTATGCACAAAAATCATAATAATTCCATCCTCAGACACACTCCATTCGCAAGATGGGTCAAATCGATCCGTCAAAATCTCTCTCAATGCATACAGGAAATTAGGTTTGGAAATTTCACGTAGGTTGGGACGTAGTCCTTTTTTCTCTTACAAGAAGGTCCCATACATTTGTGCATTTCGCAGTTTCTTAGCCATCCGATTGTCGAGTCCGAGGAGAATGTTGTTCGGTCTGTGGTACTGATCAAGAGACCGGAAATAAACCTCCTAGGAAGAGGGTAAGGGAGAAAGAGAGATAGAGACAGGGAGAGAAAGCGAGAGAGTGTGTGAGAGAGAGAGAGAGAGACAGAGAGAGAGAGGAGGAGGTGCAGGGTTCGCTGGAGTCTGGCTGGTGCCCTCCAGGCAGGAGTCCCAGTCGGAAATTCTGCATGCGACCGTCGATCGATCGCCTCGACGTCGTAGACGTGTTTCTGCTTCCCATATATACAATTTTCTCTCTCTCTCTCTCCCTCTCTCTATATATATAAACAATACGGTATACACATCAGGGTATATACATAAGGGTGCGTCTTGTCCAAAGATGCAATCCCTTATCGACTTGGTCCGCGACGTCCTCGAGCGTTTGTCGTCCAAGAGGAATGTCCACATCAAATCTACCCCGTTTCAAACACACTCGTCAGCAAAAAAAAATGTCTCAACGATCAAAAACATTGAATATATATTCCAATTTTTCTCCCAGCTAATCGATATTCGTACCAAACTGTCCACCATTGAAAATTTCGTATGAACAAAATTCGATAGACAAATTTTTGTTTTCGAATTTGAATTTTCACGAAGTTATCTTCGTTATTATCGTCCATTGTACAGGTACACTTCCGGTCGCATTACTTCGCGCGTTTCCCGTTACGCGACGACCGGATGTTCATGACGTTGGCGCAGGACTTGATCGTCCAATGTGTAACAAAGGCATGTATTCCCACCCCTCCAACCCTGGGACGCAGGTATACACTTCGGGAAATTCAATCTCGCTCGTCGTATATTTCGACGTACGAGTGTCATACACCGAAATACATGGAACATGAAGGATCGTATTTCATATTACTTATATATAGATGTGTACGGACGATACTGGCCATAGAGAATAAGCCATAACCCCGTGGCAATACCGCATGCGAACCATCAAAGTTTCATCCCCCTACGTCGCTGCAAGCCAAAAGCCTTCGAATGTTCAACTGTGCACAGAGAGAATGTGACTATAGTTCTCTCGTTACTGATCGGCTTTTACAGCCCTGTTCTCGGACTTTGCTTCTCTCCGTTGAGTTATTAAAACTGAACCAACCCCTAAAATCCCACCCCCTCTTCGTGCTTTTAGGTTTCGAATCTCATTGAATTTCCGGTAACCAATCAATTTCCATGTCTGGACACAATGAAGGGTGGCTCGATTCTGGGGTACAATATGAACTTCCGGTAAGGAAACGAACCTCGACCGGAATTTTTATGGAAATTAAAGGAAACAAAAGTAATGTGTTTCTTTTTTCTTTCGCACCTTCTCGAGTGCGTGGAATTGAATATTCGAGCTATGGACGACACCCTCGGTCGGGAGTGAGATCCTTCGTAACCCAACGACGATGATCTTGGCTCGAATTTCCGGCCGTAAAAGCCCGACGTCGTCGTTCGTTCGTTCGTCTCAAGGTTTACGACTCTATATCGAATTAAACGACGTTTACGGTTGACGCTTAAGGGCTGCCACCACCCCCCTACCCCTTGTGCTTTTCGTATCCCTCATCCACCAGGCGAGCCACGAATCAATTTACGAGGTATATGCAAGCCCGAGGCTTGGGAAGACGAGACGCAAATGAGAATTCATCGGTGATAAGAAAATGTTTGTTTCTCGTTTCGATAAAAACCGGGAATAACAAGAACGACGCAAATGTTTAATTCATCCAACGTTAATGAAATTTAAGTTTAATCCTTTACAACAATTATTAATTATAATTTGCATTTTATTGTTATACGAGGTTGTCGCAGGATGGATTTAAAATGGTTAATCCTGGGGAGGGAGATGAGGGGGTTGTTAATTCCTTCGGACATTCGTCACATTTTCCAACCCTCTGTCTATGTATTAAAATGCCTTTTCAACGGAAGGGCGAGTGGATGTGTTTCATTCTTGCATCAACCTTTCGCGACACTGGCTCGTACATGTAGGATAGGAGAGGACTATCAACGAGAGGGTAGTCTGTCTCTTCCCTCGCGAGCGAACATTACAGAGTTTATAAATGTTTTATGGACCGAGGCTTTTCTCTATCTCTTTCTCACCCTCCCTCGTCGATGGAAAATTATCCGCCAATTTACGATCACCGTTATACCCAGCTCGCTCGACACTGTGTTTTATCACCTCTGATATATGGCGTGTAATACGTAGGTGAGCTGATAAAAGAGCTCTTCATTCGTATTTCGTCAAGAAGCTATCGTCGAGTTGGACAGATTTGTTAACATGAAAAAATGGGAAATATTGTTTTAAAAAATTGTTAACATAATTTTGTCTTATCGCAGGTTGATTAATTATTTTTTATTCCTTGTATTTATTATTCTTATAATGAAAATAAATGTTTATGGATATTTTTTTTAAAATAAACACATTAGGAGAAATTCGATATAAAAAATATTGCTAGTTATTTGAAGAAAATTATTCAGCGATTGCAGAGGAATGAAATTATTTTCCTTGGTTTCGTATTTGGTCAAGAAGCTATCGTCGAGTTGGACAGATTTGTTAACATGAAAAAATGGGAAATATTGTTTTAAAAAATTGTTAACACAATTTTGTCTTATCGCAGGATGATTAATTGTTTTTTATTCGTTGTATTTATTATTCTTATAATGAAAATAAATGTTTATGGATATTTTCATTGGGAGAAATTCGATATAAAAAATATTGCTAGTTATTTGAAGAAAATTATTCAGCGATTGCAGAGGAATGAAATTATTTTCTTTGATTTCGTATTTGGTCAAGAAGCTATCGACGAGTTGGACAGATTTGTTAACATGAAAAAATGGGAAATATTGTTTTAAAAAAGTGTTAACACATTTTTGTCTTATCGCACGACGATTAATTATTTTTTATTCATCGTATTTATTATTCTTATAATGAAAATAAATGTTTATCGATACATTCATTGGGAGAAATTCGATATAAAAAAATTGCTAGTACAAATATACGAAGAAAATTATTCAGCGATTGCAAAGGGATGAAATTATCTTCGTTGGTTTCAGGGAGGAGGGAGAAAATGTCGGTTGAGTTACTTGTAGTGTGTCTATATACTAATACATATATATATGTTTGTCTGACTGCAGGGCAAGAGAGAAAATATATGAGTTTGGGTGTCGCACTCGTAGCGGTTCGAGCAGCAGGGCAACCCTTCGTTAAAGCGGTAGTAACGGCATCATCGCATTGCCCGAGGCTTGTCTCGTCGACGTCGGTCGGGGTCGAGAAAACGTGGCTGTGCTCTTCGTGCGTATACGAGATCGTTGATACACGAAGCTAACCACGTGGACGAAGATAGGAACGATTATTGAACAAACGTCCAGTCATTGGCCTGCTTCGTAAAAAAAATAACAAAACATTCCAATATTTACCTAATCCATATTTCCATATTTTATTTTTTAAACAAACTGTTTCAAAATTTGTTTATTTAAAAAAAAAAAGTTTGTCGCTGATAATTTTAAATAATTTGGGAATATTTTTGATTTTTCTCGGGACTAAATTTAATCGTTGGATCCAGAAAATTATAATTCGAATAAATTTTCTAACTCGTGGATAATTTGCGTGTCATTTCGGATGCCAATAATTGTATGCAACGTGTGAGCTTTTCTCGTTGTGTGAGGGAAAGGGCGAAAAGCAAAAGCTGCACGGCGCCATCTTCGCCCCGTCTCTAGAGACTCTTCGCCGTATCTAAATATCGTTGGCCCGGGGGCACGGGAAAAGCTGCCTCCTGTTCTCCACAGCAGTGACGGAATTTATGAAGGGGGAGAGGAAAGGAGAGGGAGAAAGAAAGAGGGACGAGAGGGAGAGAGAGAGAAAGTGCAGAATACTCCCTCGCGTTATATAGCTCTTTCGCAGAGCATCGGATGTTCCCGCAGGCAATGTACTCGATCCTGTGGAATTTTCCTCCCTGCTTTTCACAAAATGGGTCAGGGGCGAGACTCTCGCTACAACCCTGTTATTTTTTTTTCTTCCCAAAGATGACTGTGTTGGACTCGTCGATCAGATTCGATTATCAGTGAAATGGAAGACGTCGTGGACGACCCTCTCATCTCCGTCGAGTGATTTTTTTTATTATCGTGATTCGTTGCCCATGATTATGCGGTTTGTGACGAATTTCGATTCTTGATGCTTTTAGAGGGCGAAAAAGTTGCCAAAAATATCATCGCTATCGAGGACATTGTTTCTGTTTCACGTTACAAAAAATTATTTCGCCATTTGATTAAATATATAAAACCTAATTATTTAAATCAATTGTAATTACTTAATTACGATTATTTAATTAGAAAAATAAAATATATTTTAATCAAACGAATGATTTTTCTACCACCTGGAAGCTCGACTTTCTCGCGTGTTTACAAAATAATGAAAACGATCTCGAATTTCATGATTTTAGAGAAAATTTTGAAAAGTTATAAACCACCTACAAGGAGTTTGTGTGATTTTCTCACCAAAAATATTATCACTATCGAGGACGAAGTTTTTTTTCAAGTTAAATAAATATTAATCCGCCATTTGATCAAATATATAAATTTAATTACAATTACTTAATTACAAATGTTTAATTATAAAAAGAAAATGTATTTTAATCAAACGAATAATTTTTCTACCACCTGGAAGCTCGACTTTCTCGCGTGTTTACAAAATAATGAAAACGATCTCAAATTTCATGATTTTATAGAAAATTTTGAAAAGTTATAAATCACCTACAAGAAGTTTGTGTGATTTTCTCACCAAAAATATTATCGTTATCGAGGACGTTGCTTTTTTTCAAATTAAACAAAAATTAATCCGCCACTTGATTAAATATATAAATTTAATTACAATTACTTAATTACAAATGTTTAATTATAAAAAGAAAATGTATTTTAATCAAACGAATAATTTTTCTACCACCTGGAAGCTCGACTTTCTCGCGTGTTTACAAAATAATGAAAACGATCTCAAATTTCATGATTTTATAGAAAATTTTGAAAAGTTATAAATCACCTACAAGAAGTTTGTGTGATTTTCTCACCAAAAATATTATCGTTATCGAGGACGTTGCTTTTTTTCAAATTAAACAAAAATTAATCCACCATTTGATTAAATATATAAATTTAATTACAATTACTTAATTACAATTATTTAATTATAAAAATAAAATGTATTTTAATCAAACGAATGATTTTTCTACCACCTGGAAGCTCGACTTTCTCGCGTGTTTACAAAATAATGAATACAATCTCGAATTTCATGATTTTATAGAAAATTTTGAAAAGTTATAAAGCACGTACAAGAAGTTCGTGTGATTTTCTTACGAGCGCGATTATTCACGTGTGTGTGATAAGTGTCGAGAGAACGAAAGCTCGCGGAGGCTTGACGCGCGTGGCCCTTTTGCGTACGTCAGTTAGGGTTGTCAGTCAATTGCGCGATAGCGAGAGCGTATAAGACCTCCGGAGGGAAGCGTGCCACACGCCAACCGTCCTCCTCCTCCTCCACCTCCTCCTAGTTCGTATCGTACCTTCGCGCAATGTTTCGCCCGAGCTTTTAGCCCTCGACTTGTGTGTTTCCCACAACGAAACTGGCATCGTCCTCATGGACCTCGCGCCATGTATAACGCTACTTCCTAATGGCCGTATAACGGTGCTCGATGTACCGTTGTATACGCACACCCCGTTGTTAAATCCTCCCTCCAGTCCTCGATATTTCGCGTCGTCGTGCCATTTGGAAAGGAGAGGGAAGCAACAGTGGTAGCTCGCGCTTTACAAACACACCCTTGCCTCGCGCGTAAACTTTGCTTTTCCGCTCATCCTTCTTTCTCTCTCTCTCTACTCTCGCTTTTATCAACCACCGCTCTATCTCATGTACTTAATAATAGTTCTAGCATTACTTCGAATTGCGTGGCGTGCCGACACTCTACGAATTACGAGAAATCAACACCCTGAAGTGATCACCCGCTGAAACGGGATTTGATTGTTTCCCTCGATTCGATGAATAATTTGATTACTCCCTAGGAAGCATATTTTTAGATCAGATATTTTTATTATTTTTAGAATTGTCTTGGAGAGAATTTCCATTAGGAAATTATAAGAGGCTAAAATTTTCGAAAATTTGTAAAATTTTGTAAAAGTTTTTGAACAATTTAGTTTAAGGATATTTCTCACTAGATTATTTGCAACGAAGCGATAATTGATCGTGACTAATTATAGAAATTAAGATCACTTTACGATCTCTCAAATCGATTAGAGTACAATTTTTAAGTAATTATCCTTAAATCTCTAAAAGTCAGTGTTACGCGAAGATAAATCCTAAATCTACGGGGTTGAAAAAGTTCGTTAATTTTACGTAATTAAAATAACGATCGGAAGAACCGTTTGGTCGTTCTGACTTTCGTTCGGAATTTTCTCGAAGGTAGTGAAGTTGCGATCGTTTCGCGTCCCTGACACCCCTTAAGACCCCAAGGATTACGAGGACGAAAAGTCCAGTGCGAGTGCGAGACGGCGAACGAGGATGGGAGTTCGAACGGGGAGAAGATCGGCTCTCGGTACGAAGCCGTGAAGTATGAACGCCATCAATTTTCACCCTCGACACCCTCCGCTCCCCCCCTCCTCACATCCCTTTTTCCCACCTAGTCGCAAAATACAAAATACGAAGAAAAAAAGAAAAAAAAACACCATCGAAACAACCCCCTGATTTATAAGGACGCGAACCGTGACATAGCAGGTGCTTTTCCTCGCCTCGCTCGTTGGCTTTATGCGCGATCGATTGTGCGAAGCTCGGTTGAGCACTTTGCCCGCGAAAACCAGTCATTATTTTTCTTTCGCGTGCGCACGCACGTGAGACCCGAACTCACCTAATAAGAAAACACTTTAAGGCTTTGTTCCTTCTTATAAACAAAAAAGAATGAAAATATGTTAACCTCGGAAATAATGAGAAATTGCTAAAAAATGTGGAAACGAAAAATAGTCTCAAAAATGTATTTTTTCATGATTTTTTGTTTTTAGTTTTACGCGTGGTTGAGCTGCGACGGGATAATAAATGAAAATGATCAAGTTTATGTTGAAGCACTGGAGGAAATTGCGAAAAAAATGTTGAAACAAAAAACAGACTCAAAATTTTACTTTTTCATGATATTTTGTTTTTAGTTTTACGCATGGTTGAGATACAATGAGAAAAATAAATGAAAATCATCAACTGTATGTTGGAGCACGTGAGTAAATTGCTAAGAAATGACGAAACAAAAAACAGACTAAAAAATGTATTTTTGTATAATTTTTTGTTTTTAGTTTTAAGCGTTGTTGAGCTGCAACGAGATAAATAAATGAAAATGATCAACTTTATGTTGGAGCGCTGGAGGAGAATGCTAAAAAAATGTCGAAACAAAAAACAGACTAAAAAATTTATGTTTTCATAACATTTTGTTTTTGGTTTTACGCGTAGTTGAAATACAACGAGATAAATAAATGAAAATGATCAACTTTATGTTGGAGCGGTGGAGGAGAATGCTAAAAAAATGTTGAAACAAAAAACAAACTAAAAAATTTACTTTTTCATGATATTTTGTTTTTAGTTTTACGCATGGTTGAGATACAATGAGAAAAATAAATGAAAATCATCAACTATATGTTGGAGCACGTGAGAAAACTGCTAAGAAATGACGAAACAAAAAGCACACTAAAAAATGTATTTTTGTATAATGTTTTGTTTCTATTTTTACGCATTGTTGAGCTGCAAGGAGATAAATAAATGAGAATGATCAATTTTATATTGGAGCGCTGGAGGAAATTGTTGAAAAATGTCGAAACAAAAAATAAATTCAAAAATTTATTTTTTCCCAATATTTCGTTTTTAGTTTTACGCGTGGTTGAATGGCAATGAAAACAATAAATGAAAATGTTCAATTGTACGTTGGAGCCCGTGAGTAAAGTGCTAAAAAATCACGAAACAAAAAACAGACTAAAAAATTTATGTTTTCATAATATTTTGTTTTTGGTTTTACGCGTGGTTGAAATACAACGAGATAAATAAATGAAACGAGATGAATAAATGATGAACTATATGTTGGAGCGGGTGAGTAAAATGTACGCGAGTTTACGTATTGACGATTGCGTTTGAAAATAACGAAAATGGTTTCACGAAAATCGTAGGGACCCTCGATTAAGAGAGGGTTGGACGAAGCGAGGTATTTCCAACCTCGTAACTCGATTGCACCCTCCTCGGTAATGATGGTAATCGAATTGCGATCCAACTTTCGCACCCCCCTCCTGGTACTTGAGTGATCGGATTCCGTCGATAGCTCATAATTTCCGTGCAGGATTTTGGCTTCCTGTCTTCTCTTGTACCACGATCGTATATATAGAGATAGAAAGGAGAGAAAAATTTCCCCTCAGTTGAGTTTCAACTCGAACGACGAAAAGACATTCGATTTTCTTTTTGCTGAAAATATTGTATACGCGTTTAAAATAAAAATTAAAAAAAGGTTAATAATTAATTTTTTATGTGAACGAAAGATGAACGAGTGAGAAAAAATGGAGGGAAACCTTATTAGAAGAATATAAATTTAAATTCTTGAGATTTCGTATTTTTAGTCAAGTTTTTGGAAGAAAATGAGACTTCGCTCTAAATCCTTTGACCCAATTTTGTACTTTTCCATGTAACGAATTCTCTTAAAGTAGGATTCTCCTTGTGGTAACGGCACATGAACCAAGAGCAGGATATCCTAGTAATTCCAGGGGTTGAAAAAGAGAGAGGGGTGGGGGGAGGATTACGCTCAAGGAGAACAAGCCGAGAGAGAGGATCCGCGTGGGACGAAGAGGGTGGAGGATCGCGCGGGCGTCCAATCCGAATTCAAATGAGGAAAGCGGGAGAGAGAGAGAGAGAGAGAGAGAGATGTATTTCTCTCTCTTTGTGCTTTGAAGATCCTTCCATCTTTGAGCATAATCGTGGACACGGGGCTCCATTAGATCCTCGCTTTGAATGTTGAAGCCGAGCTTCTCGTCAGACTTCGAAATTTTCGCGACACGAGAATGAGCGAGAAAGAGAGAGATAGAGTGGTCGGGGAGGGGAGAGAGAGGGAGAGACCGAGGGAGAGACCGAGGGAGAGAGAAAGAGAGAACGAGAGAGGAAGAAGCCGGAGAATGATTATCAGTCTTCAAGAGAACTCACGGTACAATCTACCCAGAGCTCCGCCAGAGGTAGAGTGTGTGTGTGTGTGTGTGTGTGTGTGTGTGTGTGAGAGAGAGAGAGAGAGAGAGAGAGAGAGAGAGAGAGAGAGAGAGAGAGAGGGAGAGAGTGAGATGGAGATATAGCTTTGAACTTGACGTGAAAATTTTGCATAAGCAAAACTTTCGACTTAAGATTAGTTTTCGCGTGTCCAGATTATATTTATAACATTTAAGAAGAATTTCACAAAAAATGTACTGTTCGTGACTTTATCGTTGAATTATTATTATGATTATTATTGTCATGATTATTCTAGACGAATTTCCCTAAAAAAAAAAAGATAAATGTATTTTTTTTTTCCCTAAAAGGCGAGATTCGACGTAATCCAGTATGGTACAATCTACCCAGAGCTCCGACAGAGGGAGAGACAGTGTGTGTGTATGTGAGAGAGAGTGAGATGGAGATATAGCTTTGAACTTGACGTGAAAATTTTGCATAAGCAAAACTTTCGACTTAAGATTAGTTTTCGCGTGTCCAGATTATATTTATAACATTTAAGAAGAACTTCACAAAAAATGTACTGTTCGTGACTTTATCGTTGAATTATTATTATGATTATTATCGTCATTATTATTCTAGACGAATTTCCCTAAAAAAAAAAGCTAAATGTATTTTTTTTTCTTAAAAGGCGAGATTCGACGTAATCCAGGGCAATTTTGACGAAAGTAAGCTATATCCCCGTGTGTGTGTGAGAGAGAAAGGGAGAGAGTGAGATAGAGCTTTGAACTTGACGTGAAAATTTTGCGCGTCTCCAGATTATATTTATAACATTTAAGAAAAATTTCACAAAAAATGTACTGTTCGTGACTTCATCGTTGAATTATTATTATGATTATTATTGTTATTATTATTCTAGACGAATTTCCTTAAAAAAAAAGCTAAATGTATTTTTTTTTCTTAAAGGGCGAGATTCGACGTAATCCAGGGCAATTTTGACCAAAGTAAGCTATATCCCTGTGGTAATATACGTCGATGGCTCGAGCTAAGATTCGCGCGTCGTTGAAAGTGAGAACGAGGAGAGAGAGAGAGACACGTCGTTTGAGGTCGATCACTGCATCGTCGGCAATGGGGGAAAGACCTACAGGACACGAAGGCACGTAGGGCGGGAATGTAAATTGCTCGGGTTCTCAAGCCGAAGCTATGCTGCAATAAATCTCGGTTGAAGAAGCGCCGATTTGCGTCGCGGACGAGCAAGGAGAGCGAGAAAGAGACAAAGATAAGACGAATATAGAGAGGCCTTGGAAAATCACGTACACACTGCGAAGACATTGGGCTATCGTGGAATTGCGAAAGCGAGGAAATCCGTTTTCGTGTTAGTGACTCGTCCGTGGCCCAAAATGTCATTCGATTTCCGGTTTCAATAGCTATATATATATGTATACGTATCTTTATAAATGGAGTAAATACTAATCAATGCCACAGAACAGAAACGTCAGCGATACGTCTTGTCAAGTCTTCGAGCGACCTACCTAAGGTAACGCCGAACTTTGTTTAATTCATTAGGACTTGGAGAGCTAAAATTGTCTTCTTTGAGAAAATAGTTTGGTCGTAGAAAAACGAAAATTGAAAATAATAAAATAAAATTTAAGAAATTGAAATTTTTGTCGACAAAAAATTTTTTTTTTAAATTTTGTCTTTTCCAGTTTTCAACTATAAGCTGTCATTGTTCTGGCATTAAATAGTTTTCTTGAATTTTCTTTTCTTTTTAATTAGAGGGTACATCCATTGATATACTCTATTTTTCGAAAAAAAAAAAAAAAAAAAAAAAATTACGATTTAGAACTTAAATAGACACTTACGTTCTGAAAATAGAAGAAAATTAAAGTGCGAGTGATATGGGCGTAAAAGGAGGAACGAGAAAAGATTTTAGCGCTCGTCGGATCAAAGAGAAGTTAAGAAACGTCTAAAATGGCCGGGGGCAAAAGTTATCAATTTTCTGTCGTGAAATTAAAGGGAAACGATCGAGAATGACTCGATGCAGGAAAAGAAGGAGGGAGGAGTACCGCTTATGCGGTTGACACCGGGACAAGCGAAAGACGAACAAAGGTAGAGAATGACAAAGAGAAAGAGAGAGAGAGAGAGAAAGAGGGAAAGAGGAATATTAAGAGGGGAAGGGGTAGTTTTATCGAAAAGAGGAAATAAAGCTTTATCGTACACTGCCCGCAGCATTATCATTTTCTTCCACGAGATTTCTTCCACCTGAATTCAGTAAATCTCAAAAATCTCAAAAATTTCAAAATCTTATCTACTTTTTTCGATTATTAGATCGTCACTCGTAAATTAATAAATACGCCTCGTTTTCATTAGTTTTTTTTCGTTCTTCATTAAAAAATTCGTCTAAATAAGAACTTTTTTAACAACCCCTTGGGACATCGAGTCTCGATCTATTTTGTTTTGTTTATTATTTCGTGGTAATAATATTCGAGCGACTTTTAAATTACGAGTGATCAACCCTTATTTTGCAGACTGCCCCGGGTCACGCAGCGATCGAGCCCGATCTCTTCCGCCGCGTGCAATTTTTATGTACCTTGCTTTTTTCATTTTCATCATTCGTTCATGAACGTCCCTCGTTTCGTGGTTCGCATCGTGAACATTTTTTTTTTTCGTGTTACCCGAGGCGAAAACAACGAAAATGAAGAACAAAAAAGAGGAATAATATAGGCACGCCCGTGGGTATTAACAACATCAATCGCGGGTACGTGATAATTTGTTTTTTTATTTTTTATTTTTTAACGTGAATATCGTCGCGAATCCGCTGAATAATTTTTTTTTCTCCCGGTTCGGTATAGGAACACCTCGATTATGATTGTGCGTGCGTGCACAACGCTCGGTGGATGCTCGCAATATACATTTATCTGGGCGATTGCAGTGAGAAAAAAGAAGAAAAAAAAACACATTGATACTAGTTGGGCCAGCGAGAGACCGCCGTAGGGTGCGGGGGTGGGGAAGAGGGATAGGGGTTGAAAAAAGTGAATGTACCTGGTAATTATTCGAGTTTGCGGAATAACGATTGTACGTTGCGACCCTTTATGAGATTTCGTCACGCAGATGACCGAGGCGAGAGAACAAGTTTTTCCTGTACCTAGTAATCGAGTACAATGCTCGAAAAATAAAGGAAATACGATATTGACCGATAAAACGAAAAAGGAAGTTAAGGGTTGTTCTTCAAATTTTCAAAACTTCATAATTTTTCGAATCGCTGAATTTTATTTTGTAAAATTATTATTATGACTGAGATGACGGTCATATGTCGGTTATATGTCCGGAAATGACCAAAGGTCAAATTTTGCTCATGTTGCTGGAAAATTTTGTATATCGAAATTAACACTTTCACCAGAAACAATTTAAATAAGTTATGAGATTTCAGTCGAAGCTGCGGCTAATTTAGCGATAATTGGGGTGCTATCCTCCTCCTCTCTCTCTCTCTCGATCACCCGTTCAAAAAATAAAAGAAATAAGATATTGACCGCTAAAATGAAAAGGAAGATAAGGGTTGAAAATTTTCAAAACTTCTCATTTTTTCGAATCGCTGAATTTTATTTTGTAAAATTATTATTATGACTGAGATGACGGTCATATGTCGGTTATATGTCCGGAAGATGGTCATTTGACCGAAGTGCTCCTCGGTCAAATGACCAAAGGTCAAATTCTGCTCATTTTGCTGGAAAATTTTCTATATCGAATTAACGATCTCGCCTGAAACAATTACAATAATTCACGAAATTTCAGTCAAACCTGCGGCTAATTTAGCGATAATTGGGGTGCTATTCTCCTCTTTCCCTCTCTCTCTCGCGCGCTCTCCGTGCCAAAAAGTGAAAACCAACTTTTCGCTAACCCTCGATCGCGACTTTACCAAACTTGCAGTCCCTTCGTCTCCGCGTACCGGAGAATAGACGGATTATTTCTATTCCAAGGCTGATATGGTCCCTCGTACAGCAAAAGAGGGTTGAACGTACAACGATCATGGAACTCCAAAATCCCATTCGCCGTAAGATATAGCTCGCTATTATACGACCTTGCACTCACTTCCGACGTTCGCAGGTGGGATTTCAACGTTGAATCTAAAAAATAGCGTTACGTATCTCACAGGATATTCGTAAATCTATTCGTACACCTGTAGATTAAAGAAGAAACTACCCTACGAATATAACCCGAGGGGCGAGGGAGGGGTTGAAAAAAGGTAAAAACTCCATCCCCCTAAATACAAAATCTCAAATTTCTCCAACTTCAAACACGAAAACACAACAAAAATTGTATCAACACATATTTTCATTTGATTTCTTTATTTTAAACACTAATAGCTTTTTTCATTATTTATTTACGCGAATGACACTTTACTCGTACAAAACAGGGTGCGGGAGAGTTGAAAGACTAAAACGAAAACTCAGTTTTGCGAGGAAAATGAATTGTAAATTTAGCGAGAGAATGACAGGTGAATTTATCACCGAGCTGTTTTTAAAGGTCTTAAACTTTCTCTCCCTCTCTCTCTCTCTCACTTGCCAATCTCACCCCTCGTGAACTCACTGGTCGCTTTTCTTTCCAGCCTTGACTTTCCTCTCCCTCTCTCTTTCTCTCTTTTTTTTCTCCATCTCGTGGTACGCGGGCGTGCCTACAGTCACCCTTTTATATTGAGTTAAGTTCACGACGTGGCCCTCTCTCTCTCTCTCTCCCTCTCCAACCCTATGCCAGTACGCCCAAAATTTCGAGCGATTTTTCATTTCACGCCCTTTACGCGCGCGCGCGCGTCCGCGTGTTTTCGCGTGCGTGGCGGCAAAATAGGAGCGTTGATCCCGAAGGGTCCGGAAAGTAAAAATAAGGGTCCAGGTAGGGCAACGTTTCGAAATTCTCTCATACAAATATAGGTATACGCTTAGTACAGTCGACGTTATAAATGGGGTTGCGCGCGAAAGTAAGTATACGAGGGGTTGAAAAAGCCCTGCGACGCCTACTTGGCAATTCAGAAGTCAAGAGTCAATAAGTGTCGGAGAAATGGTGTACGGCATTCGTTTCGTAAGATAATTTACAGATTATTCGTTTCAAGTGACGTCACGATGATTCTTTTTTCTCTTCGCGAATGCCTGTCAATTTATTTCAAGTTGGCCGAATTCGATAAATTTTGAATTTAACGATAACGATAATATCGATAAAATTATCGATACGTTCGTGATTTTTATGAAAGGATAATTTTTTTTTGCTTTTATTTCGATCGATTTTTCAAGCCCTTTATCTCTCGACAAAAACGTTATCAATGGTCGCTGCCAATCGAGTTGGTCGAATAGACAGCGCAGTTTCCGGAAGTTTCCGATTGAATCGTGACTAGCGTGACGAATCGTCGACATCTGTACGAAAACTGAGCGAAACGAACTCGTTCTGCATGCGAAATATCTTTAACTCTTTTCACGAATTTACTCGACGTCCCGCCCTTCTCTTTTCCTCCCTCTCTCTCTCTCGCTCTCTCTCTCTCTGTCTCGTCTTCGCGTTTCGTCCGTGCCGAACGAAGCGAGGAGTTGCGCAGCGTTAGCGAAACCTTCAATGAATATGCAGTCACGAAAGATTTGGCAGAGCATTATTCAGTGCATGAGGGAAAGGAAGACGAAAAAAAAGAAGAGAATATACGAAGTGGCACTGTGCGAATGTGTTCGTAAACAAAAATTTAAATTAGGCACCGCTTAAACCGTCCGGAAGATATTTCATATAAATTCATGCTTGCCGAGTGCGCACCGCGCGATCGCCAATGAATTATTCACGAGTATAATTTGGAAAAACGAACCAAGGGAAAATGGACAATCGTGGATGTGCTCGTTGTCCAAGATGTCGGATATAAAACGAGAGGGTGGGAGAGAAAGGAAAAAGGATTCAAAGACAAGATGCTTGTCTTTTACGTATGACGCGCGATGATATTTGTAAAGATTTTTTATCGAGGGTGAAGAATTCTCAAGATTACATGAATTAACACGATCGAAACGAATTTTCGAGATTTACGAATTTACAAGAAATATCAAAATTTCTTATTTTAATAAATCGTATTCGACCCGGACGTAATTAATTTCGAATCGAAATACTCAAATCGATAAAACCAGTCGGTTATAAATGAATTTATACAATACAAGATTTTTTATCGAGGCTGAAGAATTCTCAAGATTACACGAATTAACACGATCGAAACGAATTTTCGAGATTTACTAATTTACAAGAAATATCAAAATTTCTTATTTTAATAAATCGTATTCGACCCGGATGTAATTAATTTCGAATCGAAATACTCAAATCGATAAAACCAGTCGGTTATAAATGAATTTATACAATACAAGATTTTTTATCGAGGCTGAAGAATTCTCAAGATTACACGAATTAACACGATCGAAACGAATTTTCGAGATTTACTAATTTACAAGAAATATCAAAATTTCTTATTTTAATAAATCGTATTCGACCCGGATGTAATTAATTTCGAATCGAAATACTCAAATCGATAAAACCAGTCGGTTATAAATGAATTTATACAATACAAGATTTTTTATCGTGGCTGAAGAATTCTCAAGATTACACGAATTAACACGATCGAAACGAATTTTCGAGATTTACGAATTTACAAGAAATATCAAAATTTCTTATTTTAATAAATCGTATTCGACCCGGATGTAATTAATTTCGAATCGAAATGCTCAAATCGATAAAACCAGTCGATTATAAATAAATTTATACAATTACATTGCTCGAGTGAAATATAATCATCCAAATTTGTAAAAATTGGAAAATTAACCAATATCACTTTCGGTAAATGGATTTTATTTCAATCGAGACAAATGGTTTAGCTCGTTTTTCGCTGTGGATCGTTACGGAAGATTGTTTAATTGAAATTTAAAAATGGAAGAAGCTCGGCAAGGATACGAATGGAGAAAAAACAAACAGGGAAAAGCCTGGAACGAAGAAACCGCGGCACACTTTTCATCGTCAAACGAAAACATTCCATCGAGAGAGGAGAGCGAGTGATCGAGGTTTCAGAGGGAACAAAACGAAACAAAAAAAAACGTTATCAAAGAACCCGTTCGATACCTGTGGTGGCACGAATCGTCGACGGAGAGCCAGGAAGAGATATTGCGTGTCGTCGTGTCATCGTAGTACTTGTCGATTTGTTTTTTTTTTTTTCAATACGTTCCGCGATACAAATCTCCGCAGTTCTCTATTTCTCCGCTACATTCGTAACAAAAAGCTTGAAACGAAATGTACGTACTATTTTTCCTTTCTCTTCTACCGTTTCCTCGTACACATTTCTCGTATTTCTCGTAATCATTCCACGATTTTTGCACGCTCCCTCGACGAAACTCTACTTTTTATTTTTATTTTCTGGCTTTTTCGATATTTCGCTGGTTCGTTGATCGTCGGCTGATAAAGTGGAACAAACTGATGGATCGATAATCATCCGAGACTTTAGTCGTTTACGAAACGAGAAAATAAGATTTTTTTTTGATTTTTTATTTGGTTTTTTGATTATTTAACGTTCTTGATTTATAAGCAGAATTCTTGAAAGGTCGAAGAGGTCGTAGCCCTGTATTTTTCGCAGTGTCTCAGATTTTTGGTGATGCGTGCGTGGTGGACGAAAGGGGAACTAGAAGCATCGGTGAGCAAAAGTGTGCGAGAATTCGTCATAAGTTGATAATTCTTGGGTTGAGTTTGGGTTTGGGTTTGACGATTCCACGTTTTTTGCACGCTCCCTCGACGAAACTCTACTTTTTATTTTTATTTTCTGGCTTTTTCGATATTTCGCTGGTTTGTTGATAGTCAGCTGATGAAGTGGAACAAACTGATGGATCGGTAATCATCCGAGACTTTAGTCGTTTACGAAAAGAGAAAATAAGATTTTTTTTTATTTTTGATTTGGTTTTTTGATTATTGAACGTTCTTGATTTACGAGCAGAATTCTTGAAAGGTCGAAGAGGTCGTAGCCCTGTATTTTTCGCAGTGTCTCAGATTTTTGGTGATGCGTGCGTGGTGGACAAAAGGGGAACTAGAAGCATCGGTGAGCAAAAGTGTGCGAGAATTCGTCATAAGCTGATAATTCTTGGGTTACGTAGCAGCTGTCGTGCCATTTGGGGGAGGAAAACGAAGAAGAACACTACGGGAATCCAACAGCGAGGAAAACTCGAAGCATCGCTAACCATGAAGCAAGAACTGCTGGTCGGATGATAAATCCCACCTGCTAGCTCGCTCTCCCGTGATGAAAACGGTTAACCCATCGCGATAGCTCCTTCCTCGTTACAGAATTTTCGTCCCGAAGTGTCTTTCCAGGGACTGTCGAGATTGCTTTTTAGAACTTCCGGTATTTCTACGTCGATGCCAAACGGTCGTCTCTCTCCCTGTCATCGTTGTCTCTTGCATGTTCACGATATTCGTATACGCGCATGCGCGAGTGTACGTGTGTTATGACAAGATGAAGGGTGGCGTTGCATTCCATCAGCTGGTGCAGACGTAAAAGATGATCTTTTTCCCTTTCTCTCGGAACTGGCTAGCTTCTTGGTAAACGGTAACGACAGTTTTGAGAGCGAGTCCGTAAAAATATCGCCCGGGTAACACTTGACGCTGTACTCGAGGAAGATATTTGAAAGAACGTTGAAAACAAAAAAAAAGCCACCCTCTCTAGTCGAGTTTCAAACTCTCTCGCCACAGCGGCTTTTGTCGTAAACTCCAGAGCTTCTTCTCGTTTTCTTGACGAAAATCTCAATTTTGTCTTCATTCTCATTTATAACTTCGATTTATCACAGGGGGTGGGGTGGCATTGTCACGGGGAGGGGGTGAAACTTTTAATAATCGCAAAATTGATCGAAACTGGATTCCGAGAGTTCTTGAGTTGCAGTTTGACTTTGACGTTTTTTTTCTTCTCAATGTTTTTTTCAACCCTACGGTTGATACTTCTTATCGATCGGAACTACCCCTTGTCACAAAAAGGTTCGATCATCGCGTGATCAACGTAGTCACGGGAAAATAAATTGGAAATCAGTGCCATCGCTATAAATTTCGATACAAGACTTTTCATCCCCCCGAAACGTTCATCCACTACTCACATCCCCCACTCCCCTTATAGATTCGCCCTCGAAGGGTGGGTTTGCTTTCTGATGGTGCACACGAGACAGGAGAAGTTCGAGAGCTAAAGGGGGTTGGACAGATATGCCCCTCATCCCCCTCCCTGAGATAACCCGGTGGGCTTGCGAGGCATACGTCCATAGCACTCTAGCCGTTTAACGAGACAGTTCGTCAGACTTGATCTACGTTTAGATATTTTTCTCATCACCGGCACTCGTGTCTGCTCTTTTCTCCGATCCTCTCTCTCTCTTCAGGCTCTACCACGTCGAGGTTTACGAGTTCGTAGGCGAAATACGACGACGAGTCCGAAGCTGAAGGATGAACACCGTAAGGGAGGAATGGTACGAGGTACACAGAGGGTTGAAACAGGACCAGGGAGGTGGAAGAAGACGAAGAGGAAGAAGTAGAAGGGAAGCGCTAGGTCGTTTCGAGCCCCCTAAAACCCTCCTCTAGGACAGTCACAGGGTGAAGCATATTTTTCGTGAAATTTGTCGCGACTATCTGCCCAAAGGGATCTACCCTCCTGTATAATTCCCCGGTAGGCATAGAATGAGAGAAAGAGAGATAGGGACAGAGAGGTTGAAGCTGCAAATCTCTCGTACTGCTTCGAGGAGTGTGTCCCTTACGACAATCCCGCCCTCAACCCCCTCGCGTCTCATCCCTTGCAATTCCCATTACTTCTATGCTCAAGCCCCAACCCTTATTCAGACCATCTACACCACTGATATAAACGCTCCAAGATCTTTATGCGTTTACGACACCGCAGTTCGTGCGTATAGCATCAGGCTCGAGGCAAAACGTGCATCACGGTTTATGCATTTTAGTGTTGCACGCGTAAACACCGTGGACGTCGAAGTCAGTTTTTTTTCCTTTCTTTCTATCTTTGCCGTCTTTTTGGCTTAGTGTGAAACGCTAGCGAGATTTTCCGGGCCTGCTATAAGTCGTGGAAGAAGATTTGCGAGTTGCTTCAGGGTGTTTTTCGACCCTGTTCTTCGCACACCCGGTGTTCTCCAACCCCTCGCCACTTGTCGTGAATCGTCGACTGGTTATCTACTCCTCTCTCTCTCTCTCTCTCTCTAGCTTTGTCTTTCTCACTTTCACTCCCCGATGGTTTCCCGTACTCTCGTTTTCCAACGCTTAGCCCTGTGCCAATCTAATCCCTCTCGGTGGTGGCTCGAAGCAGTTTCGCTTCCATGAAACTATACGAGGTGTGTTTCCCGAGACGAAAGAGTGCTTTTACCACCGCCACTCGAGTCAAGTTGTAAGAGTGGGACAGACACTCGCGATTTAGGGGTTGGATTCGATCTTCTTGGATCGAATGTATTTTTTACACCCTAAAATTCTACCTACGAACGATATCGCGTTAGGAATAATTTATTTTACAAAAAATTGTGCATTTTTTTGCTAAAAATGTACATTTTTGATGATTTTTGTTGATAAAACGAAACAAAATTGATGATAATTATATTTGATTTTCGTCGATTGTCGAATTTCGTCGAGTCGATTATCTTCACCCCTTTTTTTCTTACCTTTTCTCTCATCCAGGGTCATTGTTCGAAAAAGTTCTAGACCTCTCCGTTGAATCCTTAACCCCCCCCCCCCCCCCCTCCTCCCTTACATATTTAATGCAACCCTGTCTGAATAATTGATTCGAGTCGAGGCGCTAGCAATTTGTAGTTTTGTTCGCGTTGCTAACTGCCGATGTTTAAAAATTAACGGGTAGCCGCCTCTTTCGAACGGCCGGAACGTTTCTTTTCGTGCACGCTGGGACCGACCTGGTGCGTTCCACGATACCGTCTCGTGCTCTTTCTTGAAAAGTAGTTTTCTGAAATAACTCGAGCGTATAACTATATACGTTTAGAAACTATACACACGTGCGACGTGTACAAAAAACGTCTAGTGGAGAAGCACCAAAGTGCAGAGAACATCGTTGTACTTGGTGCGCCACGAACAAGAGCGAGGCTGAAACAAAATGTGTCGGTGGTTCTCGGTGATACGCGAGACGGGAATAGAGGGGTAGTTTTTTACGGTACGACGAGATACGAGTTCGGAGACCACTTACCGGCCCTGACCAGCCATTTCTATTTTTCTTTCTTTCTCGCTTTCTTTCCTTCTTCCTTTTATTTCCTTCCATCTTCATTCCTTAGCTCCCGCACTTTACCTTCCGCACTCACTTTGATCTACGCGAAGTCTGGACCACACCCACCCGTACACCAGGCAAGTACTCTTCCCGTTTTCCGTGCGATTATTTTTTATTGCTGAATCGACGAAGGATGCAATTTTGTTTCCAAGTTCGAAACGTTTAAAATAAAATTTTGGGTATTTTACATTTTTGAAAGGATAACTGTTATTTTTTTTATTATAAACAAATAATTGCTCTTCGCGTTTTCAAAGCGATTATTTTTTATAGGTGAATCGACAATAGATGCAGTTTTGTCCAATTTTGAGACGTTTGAAAAAAAATTTTTGATTTTTTACTTTTTTTTAAAGAATATCTGTTATTTTTCATTACAAACAAATAATTGCTCTTCGCGTTTCCAAAACGATTATTTTTTATAGGTGAATCGACAATAGATGCAGTTTTGTCCACTTTGAGACGTTTAAAATAAAATTTTGGGTATTTTACATTTTTGAAAGGATAACTGTTATTTTTTTTTATTATAAACAAATAATTGCTCTTCGCGTTTTCAAAACGATTATTTTGTATAGGTGAATCGACAATAGATGCAGTTTTGTCCAATTTTGAGTCGTTTAATACAAAAATTTTGATATTTTACATTTTTGAAAGAATAATTGTTATTTTTTCATTATAAAAAAATAATTACTCTTCGCGTTTCCAAAACGATTATTTTTTATAGGTGAATCGACAATAGATGCAGTTTTGTCCAATTTTGAGACGTTTAATACAAAATTTTTGATATTTTACATTTTTGAAAGAATAACTGTTGTTTTTTCATTATAAACAAATAATTGCTGTTCGTGTTTTCCAAGCGAGTATTTTTTATTGCTGAATCGACGATAGATCCAATTTTGTTTCCAAAATCGAGACGTTTCCAAAATTTTGGATATTTTACATTTTTAAATGGATAATTGTCATTTTTTTTTATTATAAAAAAGTAATTGCTCTTCGCGCTTTTCGAACGATTATTTTTTTATAGCTGACCCGACGAAATATGCAATTTTTTTCCAATTTCCAGACATTTACAAGAAAATTCTCGTTATTTTACATTTTTTAATGAATAACTGTCATTTTTTCATTATAAACAAATAACAAAACTATAATTGAAACTGAGGATCTCTCAAATTATTGACGTGAGTTTAATGGGTAATTTCGTGAGGGTAGTTTCGTCGAGTTCGGATGAATTCACGTGCTTTGCGCAAACGTGCGTTATTTTGGCTTCAAACAACGCAGAGAGCCATTTGATATCGTGCACGACTTTCGTGAAACATTTACAGACGTATATTTACCGCCATAAAGCCTCCTCATGAAATCCTCGTGTGTTAATGCCGCTTCTGCAACTGCTAGCTCATTCGTTGATTTAATAATATTGCTTTGCCTCTCGCGAGCCACCTAATTATTATAAATACGACTTTCTCTCTCTCTTTCTCTCTCTCTCTCTCTCTCTCTCTCTCTCTCTCTCTCTCTCTCTCTCTCTCTCCTCTGTTCGTCTCTCTCTTCTCCAACTACCGTTCCCATGTCTGAACAGTAAACTGCCTAAAGGGTTGTATTATACTTCCGGTGAGAGACCGCTGTGCTGAACTACATCAAGACTAACGACCGCACACAAACTTTCTCCTTCTTACTCCTTGGGCGCACTAAACTCTCAGACAATACACATAACCGTACACACTGCCCGAGCACGTTCACCGTCTCTTCATATTTATCACGCTAGAATTGGATCGTAAATAATTTTACAAAAATGTAATATATAATTAATCCCTTTGAGAAATAAGGGTTGCAATTTTTCACAAGTTTTATCACATTTCTTTTTTTTTTTTTTACGTATAATCAACTTTATCGAGTCTGGAAAATTTTCTAGCGCCATTTTATTTCAATTATAGAAAAAATTGTCGAGCCATTCGTGAAAAGTCGACGATCCTCGTTGCTATAGAAAATACACGTACGCCGAGCTACAAGTTTCGCGTCGATTCGGCTCTAGGTGCATTTTTTTTGGTGTTCTTTTTTTTCGGAGAAAAAGGGAAAAAAAAAACGAAATCGTCCCGGTTTTCCATCGCTCCGAGAATGCCTGAGCTGAATTTAAAACGGATTTCGATTGAACGGTCGGAGTCTAATGCGTGCACGGAAGTAGACGGGGGTGGGTAAAGGAGGAGGGGGTGAGTCTTCCACGGGTGATCGGATTAGATAGGGGTTCATGAATAAAATCGTAATTTTTCAGAACGAGCACGGGATCTTGCTGTGGGGTTTTGGGGACTCGACGATGTAGCGAGAGAAAAGGTGAACGACGAAGAGAGGGGAGGGGGTCGAGGGAGAGAGAGTGAGACAACAAAGCTTCGAGAGCTAAGATCGTTTGCGATACATAGACGAGAGGGTAAAAGTCGAAAAGGAAATGCGATCCAGAGTTGGCTCCCTTAAATGAGAGGCGTTTTCCCCTCGTTTTCTTTTCACCTACGACCACAAAGTCCACAATTTCCTTCGTAAATCGATCATTCTTACAATTTTGAAACATTCAAATGTTATTATAATATATATTTTCAGAAAATGTGAATATATTTTTAGTATATATTCACATTTTTTGAAAATTTGTTTGTATTTTATAAATGAAATTATTATTTTAAAAAATTGCTAATTTCTTTATAAAATTATCGTCATTTCGAGTTATAAAAAAAATGTGTATGATAAAAAGGATTTGCAGCTTTTTGCTACACAAAATCCACAATTTCATTCGTAAAACGATTATTCCTTCAATTTTGATAAATTTCAAATTTTATATTCACATTTTCACAAAGAATTTCAGTATTTTATAAATGCAATTATTATTCTAAAAAATGTTGAATTTTTTTATAAAATTATCCTTATTTCGAATTGTACAAAAATATGCATGGCAAAAAGGATTTGCAGCTTTTTGCTGCACAAAATCCGCAATTTCCTTCGTAAAACGATCATTTCTCCAATTTTGAAAAATTCAAATTTTATATTCTCATTTTCACAAAAAAAAAACTTTAGTATTCTATAAATAAAACTATTATTCTAAAAAATATTGAATTTCTTTATAAAATTATCATTATTTCAAAAACACAAAAATATATATATCAAAAAAAGGATTTTTAGCTTTTCCCCTCGAGAAATTTGCGAAAAATTAGTGAAATTATTAATAATGATGGATTTTTTTTGTTTTTTTTTTACGGAGATTATTCGGGGATGCGTATATTAATTAAAACGTACGATTATAAGCTACCTCATTAATCCCACGATGATTATATTTATAATTTATAATTGGGCTAAATGTTTCCCTCCTGATTTCTATGGTTGTCGCAAGGGTCCTTCCACCTTCGTACATATAGTTATGCAACCCCTTCTCGATTATATAATCCGTTTTCCACGCACACATGCACGCAACATTAACCCAACTCACTATTGATATTAATGTTTCAACGGAAACGTTAAAGCGTGCACCCTTGTTCCCCTTGGATTAATATTAATCGTTTCGTTCACGTGATAATATTCCTACATGCGGCTGTTGAAACGTTCTCTCCATGAACGATACTAAGAACAAAGTAACATAAAAAATACCAAAACGAAGGACAAAAAGGTCAAAAACCTACGAAAAAAAAAAAACAATTTTTTCATTAATTCAATCGATTTTATTTCCATGAAATCAATTACCTTGTGCGAAATCAAGCCTTTTTCCAATTTTGTAACGTAAGCTGAAAACCGAGTGGGAAAAATTCTGTCTGGGAGTAGGAAAAAGGGCTTGATTTTTTCGAATAATGGAATTCCTGGACGGATTCGGTGCACGCTTTCGTGCTTCTCGGCCCTCTCGCGGACGCTTTTGCACGCACGAATTCCTCCTCTCTGTACGTTCAATCGAAGTAGCGATGGTTCCTTCCTCTCTCTCTCTCTCTCTCTCTCTCTCTCTCTCACTCTTCTGTATCTCGCACTTGCTTTCGTCGTGCCATTACTTCCATGAAATTTCTTCAAAATCCCGGAAGTAAAGGGGGCGAGAGATCCATTGAAAACAAAAATAAAAAATTGGCTACAGCGACGATGTTGCAGTATCGAGTAGCGAATTTTCCAGTTGAAAGAGCGATGCGATCCACGTTGACTGGAGTTCGTTCGATCGAAGGGTTTCGACTCTATGCAATCGAAGTTTATTTTATTAATTGACGAATGCAAAGGCACGTTTTTCACGTGCAGAGAATGCTTTTTTTATTCCTCTGTTAAAATCCGTGTGCATCATGTTTTATGGTTTCATTTATAGACTAACAATCAATTGGAACGCAAACCACGATTTTCACGTGTGAATAAATTTTGTAGGTACGTGTATTTTGAAAAAAAAAAAAAAATTAAAAATTTTTTTCCACCCTGAAAAAAAAATTTGAAATTTTTTTCCGCACCAAGAAAAAAATTAAAAATTTTTTTCCGCCCTGAAAAAAAAAATTTGAAATTTTTTTTTTAGGGGCGGAAATTAATCCCCCGAGTGTATTTTGTAATAATTTTCACGAAATTTACACTCTCGACGATACGCGTTTGATGTTTTACGAGCTCATTATTCTCCCTGTTCAAAAATTATTACATCCCTCGTCGACGATGCAACCGTGATTTCTAAAAATGATGAACGAAAACGTAGCGAGGCTTGAGGAATACGTACAGGAGAGATGCGGTAGATTTACCGGAAGCCCCAGGAGAAATTTGCCATGGATTTTCATGCGAAAACCAATGCCCTTCGCGTCGCATACGTACGCACGCGTTTTGCTCGTCATTTTGCAGCCAATTACCAGAGATTCTTGCCGAGTCTCTATTAATTAGCGAAAATTCTTGGAGCCAGTCGCGAGAGCGTTCCACGAGCCGAACGTCGAGAGAATTTTCGATAAATGCCAGAGCGTGGTCCTGCATCCTAGTTCCTTTACGTGGGAAAATTTTCGTCGCGATATTTAACGAGACGATGCGAAAGAGGCCAAAGAGCATCACGGGATCGAGTATGAGACGCGGAGATAGTGATAAGAAAGATGAAAAACATTTTATCCGTGGCTTTTACCGTCACGAAGGAAAAAAATAAATTTTTAAAGAGCAGAAATTAAAAAAATTCATGAAAGCAAAATTATTTAAAAAATTGTCTTTTTTTTCTTTTTAAATAATCTTTTTCAATCAATGTAACAATTTCTTGTCGTATTTACTTGCAATTTGCTCAAATCGAGACAGATTTCAATTCGTTTCGAACAAATTTCCATACGAATAATTTTTTTTGCAGCTAAAGAAAATTTATTCCCATCGCAGTATTTTTTATTTATATGGTAGATCAGTCGTGAAAATTATTTATAAACTATGAATCTGGAATGATGGTGGTAGGAGAATTTATATACAAAAATACATATAGATATAGCATTCCATATGGGAAGGACACGTGCCAAAAGCTGGATTGGAGTTTAGTGAAAAATTGCACATGCAGGTGGATATGGAATGAGGAAGGGGGGGGGGGGAACAAAATTTCTAAAGAGCAAGAATTTAAATAAAAACTCATCAAAGTCAAATTATGTAAAAAAGAAATTTTTTTTTAATTTTTAAATAATGTTTTTTAATCAATGTAAAAATTTCTTGTCGTATTTACTTGCAATTTGCTCAAATCGAGACAGATTTCAATTCGTTTCGAACAAATTTGTATACGAATAATTTTTTTTTTGCAGCTAAAGAAAATTTATTCTCATCGCAGTATTTTTTATTTATATGGTAGATCAATCGTGAAAATTATTTATAAACTATGAATCTGTAATGATGGTGGTAGGAGAATTTATATATAAAAATATATATAGATATAACATTCCATATGGGAAGGACACGTGCCAAAAGCTGGATTGGAATTTAGTGAAAAATTGCACATTCCCTAAAATTGCACATGCAGGTGGATATGGAATGAGGAGGGGAGGGGGGAAAACTAAATTTCTAAAGAGCAAAAATTTATATAAAAACTCATCAAAGTAAACCGATTTAAAAATTTTTCTTTTTTTTTCTTTTTAAATAATCTTTTTCAATCAATGTAAAAATTTCTTGTCGTATTTACTTGCAATTTGCTCAAATCGAGACAGATTTCAATTCGTTTCGAACAAATTTCCATACGAATAATTTTTTTTTTTTGCAACTAAAGAAAATTTATTCCCATCGCAGTATTTTTTATTTATATGGTAGATCAATCGTGAAAATTATTTATAAACTATGAATCTGGAATGATGGTGGTAGGAGAATTTATATACAAAAATACATATATAGATATAACATTCCATATGAGAAGGACACGTGCCAAAAGCTGGATTGGAGTTTAGTGAAAAATTGCACGTTCCGCATATGCAGGTGGATATGGGATGGTGCGAGGTGAGGGGGGGGGGGCAAAGTTGTGCATGATCGATAGATATATAGGTTTGCTAGCAGGAAATCCACATAGGCGGGCAACCGTCCGCATATTTTGGTTCTCGCGCTCGAACGGTCGAATCAATTTTTCCGCTGCTTCAACGCTCTCCTCTTTCACCCTCTTCCATCCATTCCTCCCCTCTCCTAGCCACCCCTTTCGTCGCTCTCTCGTCGTCGCTTTGCATAATCCAGATGGTTGAATTTCAAATTTCAACGAGTGCTTCCGGCTCTGCGATCGCACGCATGGCTCTCTCGTCATGAACCAATCCCACCTTCATCTCCCCTCCTTCCCCCACTCCCGCCCCCAAAAACTCAACCGACCCACTCGCCCCGTTGATCTCTTTCTCTCCTACCGATCATTCGTCGAGCAATTGCTTTCACTAAAATTATAACGCGCTCTTTCGGAATCGCGAGTATCACTGATAACGTCGCTACGTTTGATCGGGAATTGGAATAATTTCTGTCTATTGTTTTTTTTACTCTTTTATTATACGTTCAAATTTTTTCGTTTCATTGTTGATCGCGAGAAAAAACAATGAAATCGATTATAATGTGATTCAACGATTTTTATTCTCGCCCCCCCCCCCCCCTCCCTCCTCGCTCACCCCTATGGCGTGTATCAACGTACGATCGCATCATACACTCGTCGCTCTTGAATAATCGCGAATGGGAATTGGAATAAAATTGTTATTTCAATTGAGTTCCTTACGACATGATTTTTTTTTGCACGAGGGAACAAATTTCTCTCCTCTACAGATTTTTATTCGTCGAATATGAATGTAAATCAGCGAATAAATAAATGTACAAAGAAATAAATTGCTTAATTAATTAATTAGTTAATTAATTAATTAAGCAATTTATTTCCTTTAATTAATGAATTAATTAGAACGAATTTTTGCGAAACGAATTGGAAATTCATTCGTTATGGGAAAATAAAAATAAATTGAGAACGAATATGTATGTGTGTCTGTGCGTGTGTGTATGTGTGTGTGTGTTTTTTATAGAGTCGTAAACGAAAGAAAAGAAAATGAGTTCCATCTTATTCGACTCGTACGGACGTATCACTTTCATTAGAGGAAAAAGGAGAATTTTATCGAGGGAATAATATACGAGGGGCATCGTCTTACGATCGGACTTTTTCGCGACCTATGAAGAGTCATATAAAATGAAGGAATTGTATCGGTTCTCGATGAAAGCAGACTTTTTCTTTTCCTCCTTATTTTTCACCCGTCTACCATCGTCTTCCCGTACACGCTTTACGACGCTAAGACGACCGTAGCGCGTCGAGAATGTGGGCTAAAGTTCGTTTCCGGTCGCAGACGGTTTTACGTTCGACATTAAACTTTTACGAATAGTCGATTCGTGCTTCGAACTCGAGTTCTATGTATACATATTGCTATATGTATACACGGAAGAACAATTTCACATAAACTACTTTTCCTCCCCCGCCCTTAGTTTTCTGCCTTTCATTCGTTCATACACATAGCCTCGATTTTATAAACCAGCTCTTGGCGTATGTTCCGCAACGACGAGAGTACTATAGACCGTAGCGTTCGAATAACGCAGCGAATATCGATCATTCTATCGGAGGGTGAGAGAGGGAGAGAGAGAGAGAGAGGATGAGCGAACAAGGAAAAAGACCGGAAATCAGGAAATGGGACATCGTTGCAATTGATCGACGAAGAAACGACTGTGAACAACCAATTGTTCCCTATCCGGCACCTACAACGTTGACGTAACAAAGTTTTATTCGTTTATACGAAAATTGTAATAGAATAAACGTCGTATTTTTCCCGGAGGATAAAAAAAAAGTCGTGAACTAAATTAAGCTTATTTTCAAAAATGACAAAATTTGTAAAAATAATTTCTTTTTTAGAATATTAAATATTTTCTCGATGATAAAACGATGTTGAGAAACTTTATTTGAGAGTGAAAAACAGAGATGGATTTTAAAAATATGATAATGATTTTCTTTTTTTTAGAAAAGCTCGAAGCGTCATCTAAAAATGGAAAATCGTTCGAGTAGTTAATAAATCTTATAATATGCTTGCTGCTGCGTTATTCAAATAGACGTCTCCGCCAGTACGAATATAATTTTTATCGAAAATATCGTTCCGCGGAGCAAGTCGTGAACAAAATTAACTTTATTTTCAAAAACGACAAAACTCGTAAGAATAATTTTTATTTTACAGGTTTAAATATTTTCTCGATGATAAAACGATGTTGAGAAACTTTATTTGAGAGTGAAAAACAGAGATGCATTTTAAAAATATGATAATAATTTTCTTTTTTTTAGAAAAGCTCGCTAGCGACATCTAAAAATGAAAAATTCCTCGAGTAGTTAATAAATCTTATAATATGCTTGCTGCTGCGTTATTCAAATAGACGTCTGCGCGAGTACGAATATAATTTTTATCGAAAATATCGTTCCGCGGAGCAAGTCGTGAACAAAATTATTTTCAAAACGACAAAATCCGTAAGAATAATTTTTATTTTACAAAATCAAATATTTTCTCATTAATAAAACGATGTTCGGAAAGTTTGTTCGAAAGTGAAACAAAGAAAAGAATTTTAAAAACACGATAACAATTTTCTTTTTGTTTTAGAAAAGCTCCAAGCGACATCTAAAAATGAAAAATCGTCCGAGTAGTTAATAAATCTTATAATGTGCCCGCTGCGTTATTCAAATAGACGTCTGCGCGAGTACGAATATCATTTTTATCGAAAGTATCGTTCCGCGGAATCGATATCTTATATCCTTTACAAGAAGAGCCGGGCGATGTTTTCCCTCCGTCTCACCGGTTTCTCCTCAGGCACGTAGGGGTTGTTTATCGTCCTGACCGACACGCGAAATTGAATAAAGTTCTCTCGATGCTCTTCGAGAATCGGTCGTGTATGTGTTTGTGTGTGCGGTCGTCGTCGTTGCCGGTGCGGTAGCACACGAAATACACGGGCGAAGAGTGAGAACCTCCGCAAGTTTCCGGTCCAAGGAAAGATGTGAGAGGTGCTGGAGTAAAGAGGGTGGGGTTTAAATCCCCCTTTGCTCCTCTTATGCACGTCCAAGTAGATATCGAGTGGAATGATATATTCGACAAGTTTCTCCTTCGTATCGTTCGTGCATATTACATGGCGGGGTAACGCCAGTGTCACGAACAGAAAAATGTATCTACACAAAAGGAACAACAACCCCCTACCCCTTCCTCCTTCGATGACAAAATTACACGCGACGTAAAGCCAAGAGACGTTCTTCCGGAACGTCGCTCTTGCTCGATTGCTTTACTCTTCTATATTTCTATTTCTGGAAGATTCGTAGGAAAAAAAATGTCTATTACTTTATGATGGAATATTGTTCGAAATTTTTATTTACTTTTTTTTAAGATATTAAAAAAGAAAGGTATTTTCAAAGAATTTTATAAACCTTGATTTATCGCTTCCGGTTTGACCCTCGTGCAATTTTAGATTCCTCGTTGCATCTTCGTTGTTTCAAACTTGTAGTTTTCTTCGGCCCGGATGGGAATTTGGCGCGCGTATGCGATCTCTGGGACGTCCTCTCCTCGCCAAGTAAGCAACCCTTTTCTGCTAGCCTGCATCCCGTCCGAGCGAGCGTCACGGAGCCTTTTCTCTCGTCGTCGACGTCGTCGTCGTCGTCGTCGTCGTCGACGACGGGGAGGGAATCTCATGAATATGTAGAGCGTGCGAGATGGTGGTCAGACACCGGAAAACTCCGGCGAATAGCTGCACCACCGCACACAGCATGAATATGCTAAGCGCCGAATGAGGGGTTAAATAACTCAACCCCCATTCTCGTATCTTTATTATTATTATTATTATTATTATTATTATTATTATTATTATTATTATTATTATTATTATTATTATTATTTATTCATTTATGTTTTTATGTTCATCTTCCTTCCCCCTTGGTCGAACTGGCGTGGTTCTTCGACATAATAAATCCAATTTTAACATTGCAACGTAAATAAGATCGCATTCGTATTTACAACAACAAAATTGTAGTTTTCCAAAAATGCAAGATTATTTAATTGACGAAATAAAATTGGACGATGTTGTTAAATTTTATCCAAGTTTTTAAAAACTTGGATAAGATTTCTATGTTATTGTTGGATTTTTATGTCAATTGCGATTAATTTGTTTAGTTCAGATGTAATTAAAACGAAAAATTAAGGCTTTGGGGAAAAAATGGAGCTAGGGTTTTTCTTTTTCTTACGAAAGACGAAACGTGGTAAGGTTATACGAAGGGATCGAGTATAGGAGCATAAGCCAGGGGTGCTACCTGCTGTGATGCTTATCCGTGATGGTCTGACGCGGAGATAACGGTTTGCAAGGCTCGCCGAGAGAGAGAGAGAGAGAGAGAGAGAGGGAGAAAGGGGAGGAGGGGGTGAGGGAGAGAGAGAGAGAGAGAGGGAGAAAGGGGTGGAGGAGGTGAAGGAGAGAGAGAGAGAGAGAGAAGAGCTTTGCATCATAGGCAAGGCTGTCATGCTCGTGCATTATCCGTCTCGTTACAGGCACAAAAGCCCTCGTGGGATAATTAATTCCCGTTAATTGTCAGTTCGCGTTTCTCCTACGCCGCTTTGAGGCTCCCGTTTCTCCTTTCTCTCCCGACCGGAAATCCCACTCTACCGTCCGATCGTCATTTTTCGATCATTGCGTTTTACCTTTAGTCCTTCCAAAACGTAACGACAAAAACAAAAAAAAACGTAATCGCTTCGTCGAAGATCAAATGAAGTGAAAACCTTCGACGATAATACGATCTTGAAAATTGAATCGAAAATCTATATACGTCACCTCGAGCCTGCCAAAGACGTTTCTTCTTTCATTTTCGCCAAAACGACGTTGCTTTATGGATTAAAAAAGAAAAGAGAGAAGAAGGATAAGAAGAAGAAGAAGGAAAGAAAAGAAACAAGCACATATCTATATGTCTATAACGACGTCGACCTCTCGATCACGTCGTCGTGCCGGGCACGTACGATTCGGTTAAGACTTCGATGTGGTCGTACCGTTGGTCGACGCTAGATGGCGGTCTCTCCGAGCGTTAAAAATGCATGAGATTTTTCACTCAGGGACGTGGCGAGCTAGACGTACGACCGGATGGACGCTTTCGAACCTCCTTTTTCTTTCTTTTCATTTTATTTTTTATTTTTCCTCTTTGCGCCCGAAGCCCTCGCGATGGACTTTCTCCAAGTTTATGTTGCATGCAATTTTCGCGACAAGTATACGAACCACGAGAAGGGTCAGTTGTTGCGAACGCCGTGAGAGGCGTTCCCCGGCATGCCAAAGAGAGATGTCTCGTCTCGGAAAAGACTTTTATATACACACACATATATATATATAGGTAAAACTACCCTTGTCTAGGGAGAGGGTAGTTATATATGTATACATTCATATATATATATATATATATATATATATATATATATATATAGATCGAAGCGAAGTTAGATCGAGCAATGTTTAGCCTGCAGCGAACGTTTCCGCGATGTCTGGACCCCCCGACAATGCAACGTCGGCCGGGGAACCAAACGACCACGTACGTTCAATAGACCATCCGGTCGGCTTTACATTCGACCTTCTGGTATATGCAAACCGTGTATCCGATAAAAACGAGCGAATCGTCCGTGCGATGCCCCGTGAAACGAAAAATCCTACCCCGATTCTCCCTATTCCTCGAGAATACTTTTCCAGAAAAATCCCGAACCGCCTCGCCGTCGTCCGATATCGTAACGCTCTTTTTTTTTTAACCGCAAAGTTTATCATTCAAAAAATTGCTCGTTCGATCTATCTACTATTGAAATTTTGTTGCGAGATGATTTTTTATTTTAATTGTTTTTTTTTTAAATTTAATTAAGTTTTAGTTTAAGATTTTTATCATTTTTGATATTGTTCATTTTCATTTTATTTTTGAGACTGAGTTATTCACGGGGAGAGAATGATAGAATTTTTTTTTTAAATATTTGTTTCTTGTAGCGAGTCTGAATTTATTTTCGAGAATCGAAAGCTCTAAAAATCGGACGGACTGGAACGTAGTTTGTACGGTGTAATTTCAACTCTCTTTTTTAACCACAAATTTTATCATTCAAAAAACTGCTCATTCGTTCTGGCTATCATTGAAACTTTGTTGTGAAAACTTTCTTTTTTTAAATTTTCTTTAAATTTAATTAATTATAAATTCAAGATTTCTATCATTTTTGACAGCGAGAGAATGATCGAATTATATCATTGAAATTTTGTTGTGAAAACTTTCTTTTTTTTTAATTTTGATTTTCTTTAAATTTAATTAATTATAAATTCAAGATTTCTATCATTTTTGACGACGAGAAAATGATCGAATTATTTTTTTTAATATTCGTTTCTCATAACGAGTCTGAATTTATTTTCGAGAATCGAAAGCTCTGAAAATCGTTCTTGTATTAGTTCCTGGATAAAATGGACGCGTGGAGCGTAGTTTGTACGGTGTAACTTCCTTTTTTTCCCAAAGAGGCTGAGAAGAAAGTGGACGAACAAGTTTTCGAGAAAATAAGGGAACTCTCAAAGGACATTCACGGTCGAGGATGTTTTGTGAAAGCTCTTACCGATGCTTGTACGTATATATATATATGTCTGTATATGTGTGATTTTTTTTATTCGTCAAGTTTTTCAAATTGTCCATACGGTTATACAGCCGTGAAGTCTCGAGGAGACTGGATATGGAGGAAGCATAAAAACGGAAGAATGCGTATAAACCGGTGCGGAGTTAGAAAATAGAGAGGAAGCGAAGACTTTAATAAAAAAAAAGGGAAGAATGGAAAAAGCGAGGCGAATTGTCAAGCGCAGTGCCAGAACTCTTCGAGACGACCGGTGAGAAAAACTGCTGAAAGTTACGAGTACTCGTGTATGACGTGTATATAAACCGTTTCTCGTCGTATCGCGTACAAATACGAGAAAATTCGGGGAAATATGGACCACCGAAAAACATCAACTTTCCATTTTCAAAATAAAAACTGCAGTTTTACATCAAGTATGTAAAACCTTTTTTAAATTCACATTTCGATCCTTTCATTGTCATAAAATCCAAAATTTCGAGAATAATCTCAAAATATATTGTATTTTGTTTCAAAAATGAAAAAACATATTTTGTTTTCTGTCAAGAATTTTCTTCCACGAGGAATAAAAAGAAACAAAGTTGTTTCCTTTCATCAACGAACCATACGTTTTCTTTCCACGAGGGAAATTCAGATGGAGACAGACAGACTGACAGACAGAGACTCGTTTATCGAAGCTACGATTGATAGTTTCTAGCCGATCGTGGCGTAGTTTACGTACGTAAAGCACGAAGCTTCACGCATAGTTTGAAGTAAATGAGCGAAACGCTTTTCCTCCTCGCGTCTTCCTTTTGAAGTTTGTTTTCTTTTTTTTGTTGTTGTTGTTGTTCTGTTTTCTTTCGTCTCTTTCTCCCTCCGGCAAACAGTGGAGCGAAATCCGGCGTTCGTACAACGATATAGAAACGTGTACACGCTCAATGCACCTAAAAGCTCGCAGTTACCTACCACCTACTTTCGCCGAGGCACTCACATTGATTTGTTCGGGAACTTCTGGTTTATAGCCTTTTGCCAATACGACTAACACTCGACCACTATATATGTGTATATTTCTATGTGTTCGTGTATATAGAAGGAAGGTAGTACGTTCGAGCCACTCTACTATCGTTTTACGATAAGAAGAAGAAAACCAACGGACAACCCTCATCGACTGGCTAATGCAGTATTGTCTGTCTTAATACATACGCGACGAGTAGGTACACGTCATCATTCGATTTATCGTTCATCGAGTTTTGAATTAACTCACGATTCGATCAAAGAACGAGTTTTGATATTTTTGGATCAAGACGTTTCTTGTTATCGACGATATCATCGATCAAATAAATCATGGAGTTAAGAGAAATTCAATTTGAATCTTTAATAACAATAACTTCTTTTGTTATTCAAACAATTTTTTTCTAATTAGAAAAGTTATCATTTGAGTGAGAAATATGTAATCCGAAATGAAATCAATATTTTCAATAAATTGTTTTCTTCCATATTTTTGATTCGTTGTTCGTCGAGTTTCGAATTGATTCACGATTCAACAATAGAACGAGTTTTGATATTTTTGGATCAAGACGTTTTGTGTTATCGACGATATCATCGATCAAATAAATTAGCGAGTGAGGGGAAATTGAATTTGAATTCACAATAAAAATAGCTTTTTTTAAATTTAAAAATAGCTTTTTTTTAATTAAAAAAAAGCTTTTTTTTAATTTAAAAAAATGTTTTTTTTTAATTTAAAAAACGTTTTTTTTTAAATTAGAAAAGTCATCATTCGAGTAAGAAATACTTAATTCAAGCTGAAATAAATTTAATATAAATATTTGCCATTCTGTTAGAACGAAATAAATATTTTCAATAAATTGTTTTCTTCCATATTTTCGATTCATCGTTCGTCGAGTTTCGATTTGATTCACGATTCGCCTAAAGAACGAGTTTTGATATTTCTGGATCAAGACGTTTCTTGTCATCGACGATATCATCGATCAAATAAATTATCGAGTCAGGAAAAATTCAATTTGAATCCTTAATAAAAATAACTCCTTTTTTTATTCAAAAAAATCTTTTATTTTTAAATTAAAAAAGTCATCATTCGACCAAGAAATATTTCATCCAAAACGAAATAAATATTTTCACTAAATTATCTTCTTCCATATTTTCATCCAATAAAAATTTACAACAATATAAAAATTCCATTTCACGCTTCGATAATATTCGAAGCGTAACTTTTTTTGCCGGGGATTAAAATAATCGATCGGTATAGCCAGCATCGACGAGTTATAATTCCGCATACCTGGTGCGAGCTCGTATCAGCTAATGAGGAACATATCCCTCAAATCCATGCATTCGCTTTTCGAATGTTATGCCATACGGTATAGCGCATCACCAGCTATGTATAACACATGCCCATCGCATCCTTTATGCGTCGGGAATATTACGCAAGGAGTAATATCGTGTGTGAGAGAGCGAGAGAGATAACGAGAGGGTGTGGAGGTTGAGACGAGGGTGAGAGCGAGGGGTACACAGGGCGATCGGGATTGCTACGAGGTAAATCGGGATGTAGAGGATTCTCGTGTTCGTCGGTCGGGTTTATGCATATTCCAGTGGCACGTCAGTCATTCCAAGTCTCTTGTTTCCATGTGTAGATACTAATATACACATCGTCCCACCTTTGCGGCATAAATATTCCGTTGTTCGCCACATTTTACGATTGCATTCGACGGATGCCGCGAGTTGCTTTTGCCCATTCGCTCATTCTCCCCGATCCATCGGTCCTTATTGGTCGAGCCAGCAAATTTTCCATCGTAAAATCGACAGATTTGTCGATACAATATCCAAAAAAAATAAACAAGAAACCAACTTTTTCAACAAAAATTGACTTCTGTCGGGTTCGACGAACCGTAAGTGTTCGTTTCGTAATCGTCGATTTGAGTTTGAAAATGTGAGTTATTGTTTTTGTTCTTCTTTTAGCTTTTTGCATTTTTCGTTTTTCATTGTACGAAATGAACGTCGGTTTTTTACTGGCGAGGATCGAACTAGGATTGACGTTTTACCGGAAACTTAATTAGATTATCGAATATTCTCGTCGATAAATTGGATGAATATATTTAGTGATAGAGGACGAACATCGGAGATGGAATGCGAAGTCGATCCTGGAAAATTTTGGGTTGAAGTGCTTCGTGAAAAATCCTCGCGTTCCTCCAAACAGCGATCGATCGGTGCGCGAATCATTTGTTTAACTTGGGTAGATTTATTTAATTGGAAAAATTCGTCTCAAATTACATTAATTATAAATCCATAATTATCGTTTAGCTGAACAAAATAATGATATAAAAAAATTCTAATTAATTATTTTCAGAATAAAAAAAAATTGCTATTTCAATTGTTATACGATAAGAAAAATCTGTCTCAAATTATACTAATTATAAAACTATAATTATCGCTTAGCTGTACAAAATAATGATATAAAACAATCCCAATTAATTATTTTCAGATTAAAAACAAATGCAATATTAATTGTTATACGATAAAGAAAAATCTGTCTCAATTTACATTAATTATAAAACCATAATTATCGCTTAGCCGAACAAATTAATAATATAAAATAAACCCTAATTAATCACTTTCACAATCACAATTAAAAAATGCAATTTTAATTATCATACAATTAGTGATAATTAATGTTGAAAATTCTGCGCATTAGTCACAAAATCACGATTTTAAAAAATATAAGATCGACTAAAATCTTGTTTACGTCTCTTATTATCGAAAAACAACAGTCGTTTTAGCCTTGACATTGTATTACAGCGTGATCGCGTTCAGGAAGCTACCAATGCTCGTGCGACAACAACAAAGTAACGAAGCCCTTTCCGCCACTCCATCGCCCTTGTCCGAAAAAAGCTCGTTAGGTCGAGCGATTCACGAGCTTTTAGTCAACACTCGATCGTCCTAGTCACGTGACGGTGAAAAGGTTCAACGTTATTTCGGGAAATCTTCATTAATTAGACATCACGACTTTTGGGTACGCAAGCGACTATAAGTAACGGACAACTCTTCGTATTTACCTCTCGACTCGTATATTAGCGTGTTCGCGTGTGTAGATCGGCAAGAGAATTCGGACTGTTGGCGAATCGAGTAAGAGTGCGAACGCTTTGAGATAGGTTAAGCACGTACTCGCTCGTGCGAGAAGATGGGTGGGAGTTGGACGCCATTTTATCGATCCGGTACAGCTCGTTGTTCGTGCATTGCGACACCAAAAAGCTTCGTTAGTTCGCGAAAACTTCGTGTATTAAAGGACATCGTGTCTCTCGGGTACGCAGTGTTGCAAATACGTGACCTTTTGTCCTATCTCTTGTTTACGCTCGATGAACGAAAGGTCACTAGATCATCGAAACTTCGAGAGAATGTCACCTTGAAATCAAATCTCGTCGTGCCATTATGAAATCTCTATACTATATGCAAAAGAGCGTGGAAAACGAATGAAAAAATGAGTCTCGACTTGTAACAGGCGGTGCATGCGCAGTAGGCTTAAAACGGTCGTTTGCGCATGGTAGCCATGGCAACAGCGAATGGCACGCGGAGGCTAGAGGTCGCGGTTGCGCATGCGCAGTAGAGATATACGCGAACTGCGCAGAAGTACGGATTCGGTTGCTAGTGATTCGCGCAGGATGTTCAAGGACGTTGGGGTCAAATAAATAAAAAATATTTTCCCGCCTGCAGCACGTGTAAAAAGAAACTTTTGATATAACGTATAACCTACAAATCTTTCCCCACGCTTCTCGAATAAACAACCCCTCTGTCATTCAACCCCAGACTGCAACGGACATTTTACCTTCGAAGAAAAATTACCAACAAATTTACAATCGAAATTTGTGCTAAATTCGTGTTTCGTCCCTTTGCGTCGTGACTAAAATCCGGCTTAACGATGACGAATGATTATTAACCGCGAAGTACGTGCGAGACACCGGAAGTGCGGTCACGGAAAATTTACGAGTAACGCGTATGTTTGTTCCTATCGGGTACTCATCAATTCCCTGATTTGGTCCCGTCATCGGGCGCGTAAGCTCGCGTATTTGTACACTTTGGCGTGTTTTCCCTTCGTTCCAATACGCTCGTTGGCTCGCGCCTGCCCCTTCCACCCTGACTGTGCCGATATAACGACGGGCAGCCCGCCCGTGTGATTAAGTTATATCCGAACGAGCGGCTCGTTAAATCCACCACCGATATGCAATTATCGCTCGGCTATCGTTCACAGTCAATTATCGGAGGTTATCGATTATCATATCTCATCCCCGAGGTGCCCTTCCACCGAGGTTCCCCATCTAGTGGCTCGAGGAGTGATATTTTCAACTTTTCAGACCGTTGTAACCCTCGAACGTTTCTACCTTTTGTGCCATATCAGTTCGCGCAAAAGACAGGTCGGGTTTTTGCTTCTTTTTTTTTCGATTTTTTTCCTTTTTTTCTCGTCTTTCGCATTTATCTTTTTCCTGCCATTCGGCTCTCAACGAGCGAGAAGGGAGGAGGGCGCTAAATGCCGCGACGTGAGAGAGAGATTTTCCACTGATTGGACGTTGGATGCAATTAAATTGTCATTGTGACTGACAACTCGAAGAGCCACGGCTGTGTCCGCAGCAAAAGCATTTGCGCGTTTCATTAACGATGTTATTCGAGAGCTCTTTAAAACACACCCACACACATACACACACAGTTATATATATATGTTTATTTTATTGTTGTATATATTATTATGATTGCTTGATAAGGATATTCAAAATGAAATGCGTTAATAATCAAAATAAGTGGAACAATTTTGATTATTAACGCATTTCATTTTGAATATCGTTATCAAAGCAGCATAATAATATACAGGGTGAATTTCGTAAAGGTGTAACAGGCTTCATTCCAAGGTAGATGGGATCATTACAAACAAAAGTTGCAAATATACATTAGGGATATTGTTAATAGTTTACGAGATATCAATTTTTAAAATTGGTCCAATCAGAGCGCGCCGAGAAACCTTGAAGCCGCCCACCCCCATCCTAGCCGTAGATATAGCATAAATTAGAGCGTTAGATTTGGGTTTGCAAAATTCAGAGAAGTTAATTAGATTGCTTGTATTTTCCGCAGTCATTTTTTTTCTCGGGCATTGGCAGCTCTGAATTTTGTTTAATACACTAGGCGGGGAGTGGGTGACTTCAACGCTTGTCGGCACGCTGGGCAAAATTCAGAGCAACCAATGACCGCGAACAAAAAATGACTGCGTAATAATACAATCAATAAAATTGACTACTCTGAATTTTGCATACCCAAATGTAACGCCCTAATCTATGCTATATCTACGGTTAGGGTGGGGGTGGAGGTGGGCGACTTCAATGCTTATTGGCACGCTGGGCAAAATTCAGAGCAACCAATGACCGCGAACAAAAAATGACTGCGTAATAATACAATCAATAAAATTGACTGCTCTGAATTTTGCAAACCCAAATGTAACGCCCTAATCTATGCTATATCTAGGGCTAGGGTGGGGGTGGGCGGTTTCAATGCTTCTCGGCGCGCTCTGATTGGACCAATTAAAAAAATTGATATCTCGTAAACTATTATCAATATCTCTAATGTATATTTGCAACTTTTGTTTGTAATGATCCCATCTACCTTGGAACGAAGCCTGTTACACCTTACGAAATTCACCCTGTATACAACAGTAAAATGTCATCGTTTGTTTCCGAATAATTTTTTGATTTTGGTTGGAAAGACGCGAAATCTTGAAAGTAGCGAGAGAAGAAATAAAGAGATCGAGAATGAAAATACGTTTTGGATTCTCGTTTCGTTATTCCCTTCGTTTTTCGTCGTTCGATGCAGCGTTCTCGTCTTCAACACACTCGACAGATCCTTCGACGCATCCTACAGGACTCGAAGCTTTCCTATTTTCAAGATTTTTCGAGAATCTTTTCGCGTAAGCTTCTGGCTCGAATTGAGACGAGGTAAGTGAACCACTTGGTTTTTCTGTTTTACCATGTTATTTACATAATGCGCTCGGTGGTTTGCTACGAGGATTGCAAAATTCCGCATATCCTTTGAAATGCATTCTTTTTATATGTATATGTGTGTGTACTCGTTATGAAAAGCAGGATTCGGCAGACGATGGAGTCGGAGAAGGATGACAAGAGGTTTTCGAAATTTCGAATTTATGAATTTTTATCACGTTGCTGAAATTTAACGAAAAAGAGAAACGTCCACCGTGTGTCGATTAAATTAAAGAAATATCTGTATAAATAAATTTAAGATAAGAACAAGAAGTTAAGTGAATTTGAATAACAAATTGGAAAGTATTTCTATTTTTTTTACATCGAAATAGGCGCGAAATTTGAAAAACAAATCGGAAAATTTGAGAGAAAAGTTCGACCGAATCGAAGTTCTCTTTTCTCCTAGTAATTCGTACTGTACGATGCGCGTTTATATTTTCGAAGTATGACAACACGTTTTCAAAATTTCAAATTTATAAATATTTTTCATTTTTACTAAAATTTAACGAAAAAGAGAAACGTCTACCGTGTGTCGATGTAATTAAAAAAATATCAATATAAATAAATTTAAGATAAGAACAAGAACTTAAGTGAATTTAAATAACAAATTCGAAAGAATTGCCGATCTTAAATAACAAATTCGGAAGAATTCTTTACATGAAAATAGGCGCGAAATTTGAAAAAAATCGGAAAAATTGAGAAAAAACTTAGAGCGAGGCGAAGTTCTCTTTTCTTTTGGTAATTCATACTATACAATGCGCGTTTGTATTTTCGAGGATTTAAACGACGTTTACCGGGACATTATTTGCACACGCAAGTGGCATGGAGCACGCGTAGGTTTAGAGTGGTACGCGGGACACGAGCCCGTCAAATGTGCGTGACGTTGATTAACACCTCAAAAGCTCAAAACCGCATAATATCCATGGAACGGGAATAGCGCCGTGTGCTGTTGCTACCGCACCTGATTTTCCGACTTTCTCTCTCTCTCTCTCTCTCTCTCTCTCTCTCTCTCTCTCTCTCTTGCTCTCTTGCTCTCTTTCTCTTTCTGTGTACAGCTCCGGTCATCTCGTCCAGCAAATTGACCACCAGGCTTGGTGGCTATTACCGTGTGGTACACTTCGATGAATCATTGGAACACACCCCAGTAACGAAACGCACACGGTGCGTTCTGCGGTCACGCCGGCTAAGGACGATTACGGTCAAAAAATCGTAAAATGATTTTTGAAAAATTCCCTTAAATTTGGATTTATTTCTTAAATGGATTTCTTTCAATATTTTGCCACAATTATCATTTTTCCATTATTAACGCTATCCTTATAAACAATCTTATAAAAAACATCCTAAAAACAAAAAACTAAATTTTCTTCAAGGACGATTACGATCGAAAAATTGTGAAATGATTTTGCTAAAATTTCCTTAAATTTTTATTTATTTCTTAAATGGATTTCTTTCAATATTCTGCCACAATTATCATTTTTTCATTATCAACGCTATCCTTATAAACAATCTTATAAAAAAAAATCTTAAAACGAGAAAAATTAAATTTTTTTCAGGGACGATTACGGTCCAAAAATTGTAAAATGATTTTTAAAAAAATCCCCTAAATTTTAATTCATTTCTTAACTAAATTTCAATTCAGTATTTCGCCTATAAAAAAAAAACTTAAAAACGAAAACCTAAATTTTTTTCAAGAATGATTACGATCAAAAAATTGTAAAATGATTTTTGAAAAATTCCCCTAACTTTTCATTAATTTCTTAAATAAAATGTCTTTCAGTATTTCCCCAAAATTATCATTTCTCCATTATCAACGCTATCCTTATAAACAATCTTATTAAAAAAAACAATCTCAAAACCGAAAAACTAAATTTTTTTCCCAATAATTCAATTTTTCAAAAACCGTTCCAACAAAAACCCCGCCGTCATCCATCGAGCATCGACCCCTCGCTCTTCGACGCTCTTACCAATAAAAAAAAAAAAAAGAAAAAAAAATATTTAAATTAAACAAGAATCATACGCTTTTTGTCCCGTATAAATACGGGATAGCAGGGGAACGAAAGTCGTCGGCATTACGGCATAGACTACGTGTCGCATATCTATAGACTTCCGCGCCCGTTGTATTATATACGAGATAGATAGAGACTGACAGAATCGAAATAGATAGTAACCGCGCGGGGGCGTCGAACCGCGGGTTTCTCGACCGGGTTAATTGAATTTCCATTAAACACATTGGTTATTCAGTGCCCGCGGGCCGCGAGGATGAGTATGCTTACCTCTGTCATATATATATATATATACCCACTCACCCACTCGCCCACCCCTACACACACATATATCCCCATACATATACAATTTGAACCATATACATGCGATTGTGCGACTCTGCACCGAGAACGTCTGAATTCTGACTAATTTAGAGAGTAACCCAAGTGGCAGGGACAGTGTGCAAATACATACACACAGGTGCACATACGTAAGTGCACTATGTGTCTATATATACAAGAATTAACACACGAACGTAGATAAATTTCTGTGTTAATTGTACGTGTCTGTGTGTGTGTGTGTGTGCGCATGCGCACAACTGTATGTCCAATATGAAGATTGCACACATTGGCAAATATCTGCCGGTAGTGTGCCACACATTTTCATTTCGGTCGCATAGTCTCCCGTCGAAGAGAGATACGTAGACGTACGAGGGGTTGGGAACACTCGCGGCTCGCACACACCGTGTCACATAAATAGGGGTAGTACAGAGACCAGATCATCCGGACAGACTGCTGAATAAAATGTGAACGGGACGTGAGATGGGGGAGGGTTATCGCGGATCGATCGCGTCATGTCAGTTGGAATTTGCGCCGAAATATCCGAAAATTAAATATGAAACTCCGCGAAGCAACCGGGGGAAATCGATAAAACGGTGAGTTTCGAGTGCGCTCAATTCTGTCTTGTACTCACGATAACGGATGCTTCTGGTTACTCTCTACCCCTTAGTCGTCATCTAAACTCACGGGATTGTCTATCTCTGTCCCGGGGTTGGTGACCGGGCAATGCTATTGTTGGGAGATACCTCTCTCTCCCTCTCTCTCTCCCTCTCTCTCTCTCTCTATCGAGCTTGCTCTCACATTGTCGCGGTGTCGCGTGGCGCACGGCGTTAATGGATAATAGGATATCCGTAACCCTCATCCCTCTACACCCCGTGACTCCTATATCGTTACTTACCCCTCGCCCTTTCTCCCTTCATCGCCGATACCGCAGGTGGCCACTTCGGGTCATATAGCTCCGACGAGTAATATTCACCAACGTTTAAAAATTCGCCCGGGGCTAACTCTCTCAAACTCTCGTGCTTATGGATACCCAGGGATAGAAACTTTGTAGAAATTTCGGAAAAAATTACAAATTTTCGATTAAAAAATTGGAAATTTTTATCGCAAAATTTATCGTATTTTATTATTGTTTTATACAAGTTCGAAGAGTTATAGTTGAGATGTTATGTTTAGGTGGACTTAATATATACTATATACATATATAGTAATCTTCACCAACGTTTAAAAATTCGCCCGGGGCTAACTCTCTCAAACTCTCGTGCTTATGGATACCCAGGGATAGAAATTTTGTAGAAATTTCGGAAAAAATTACAAATTATCGATTAAAAAATTGGAAATTTTTATCGCAAAATTTATCGTATTTTATTATTGTTTTATACAAGTTTGAAGAGTTATAGTTGAGATGTTATGTTTAGGTGGACTTAATAAATATTCACCAACGTTTAAAAATTCGCCCGGGGCTAGCTCTCTCAAAGTCTCGCGCTTATGGTTACCCAGGAATAGAAACTTTGTAGAAATTTTGGAAAAAATTACAAATTTTCGATTAAAAAATAAAAAATTTGTATCGCAAAATTTATCGTATTTTATTATTGTTTTATACAAGTTTGAAGAGTTATAGTTGAGATGTTATGCTTAGGTGGACTTCGCAAGTCGCAAGCCGGACTTCACCGAAGCTTATGGTATACTTTTCAATGTATATATGTATATTGAACATGTATAAACCGAGTCTGATCGAACTATCGGGTGGTGAACTTCGTGTTTATAGGAAACAAGCTATTATGTGCGTATGCGAAAGTTGTTCGAGACGCAAAACAAGGGAGTGCACTAAGGGAGAGAGGGGGAAAGAAGGAGCTGGGTAGGTTCGAAGTTCAGCCTAAGTGCATCGGTATGGAATCGCTGCAGTCCTTGGGCCAAGAGATTTATTACTTCGACGTTTCGCTAAATTATAATTCTCCGATGTTCGATCAATAATACGAATGACGTAATCGATGTGTCGTTTAATACAAAAATTGAAACAGTAAGGAGGGAATAAAAATTGTGACATAAATCATTTTCGTATAATATTTTTAAAACGAGATAGAAAAAAGTTCGTTTCAACTCGAGAATCGATAAGTAAGAACGACATTCGATTTTATACGATGAAATTTGATAAATTGCGATATCGAGGATGGTCAATACGCGAGAAAATGACAAAAAACATCGGGGAACGAAACGTGCCGAAACGTCGAAGGGTGGACAAAAACGGGGTAACGCGCACGAGAAGAACGGTAGGCACGTGGAGATGGAGCCACTAACAAAACAGAGGCTAAGTGTTTCGATATTTATCGGTTGGCACTTTCGACGGCAGTTTCTCCCGACGTTTTCGAGGGTTCTCATACTCCTGGTTCGAGAGAGAGAATGCATTGCGACGAGGCGATCCAACGTCCCATCGAGGCCTCGATTCGCGATACGTTGGTCGAGGTGGGGCAATATGGACCACTTTGTAACGTGGAGAATAAAGAGGCTTGACGGGGTGATAAATCTCATTGGTACATTGCTCGCTACTTTACTAGTGATAACGACATATTTCCGCGAAATTTCAGGTTAACATCGAATTTCCAAATTCGATTTTTTTCACGTAAAATTTTTTCGAAAATTGTCATAGACGGATGAAAATTAACTCGATATTGGCGTTTATTGTGATAAAGCTATAAGCGAATAATTCAGACGTTCTAAATATCTTAAAAGAACAATCCTGTTTCGATAAAAATCGAACCAACTCTTAAAAATCAAAATATTCAAGAATTCCACATTGAACAATTTTCACCCAAATTTTTTTTTTTTTCAAAATTGGTACCGAGTCCAAATTCCGAATCGCCTTATCTTCCTGCCAGCAAAAACAAGACGAAAAAAGCAAAAGGTGTGCATTTTTGCAAAAATTCCTTGCCCCATTTTGGCTCACCGGTCCATATTTCCTGGCATTAGTCCACAGTCCATGCACGCACACACATATACCAATATTATCTGGCGTCGAGCCAACGGAAACTGCGGCCGACGGAAATCACCCGGTTCTCCCCGGGTTATACGGGGGTAGGAAGACAGGAGAGAGCGTTCTCCAGTCGGGATGCGATGGGAGGAACAGTGGCAATTCAATTTTGCTTCCTTTATTTTCGTGTCCTTAATCGCCAAAAATATTGGTACTGTCTTAGCCGCACGATCGAGAGGAGCTGTGGTATTCGAGAGGACGATAAGGGTGAGTTGAAGGCGGGGGTGAAAATACATGCCTCGGGATCAAGTGATTTCTATATACATATATTTATGCAGGAACGATAATTTTTATACGTCTTACTTCACTTGGCCCTTTTTCCATTTCGCCGAATTCTTAACATTTCTTTTCGACCCACCCCTTTACGCAAGTCCAACGTTTCGTGTTTCCGTAACGATTGGCGAACGGCCAGAGAAGAACGAGTAAAATTACCGAGGGCGTTACGTCGAGAATATTACGTGACTCGTAGTCTCGCTATTTCTCCTTCTCTCCTTCTTTTCCGCTTCTGCGACGTTATTTTCTTTTTTTCGTATTTTTATTTTCGGCCTCTTTTCTATGCGAAATTGGAAAAAAAATATCTCGGGCCCGACATACGTTCGTACTTGGTACGCCCCAGTATACGTAGGTAAGTGTTCGAAAGCTTTTATCGATGGATTTTTCCATCTTCTCCGTATACAACGAGCGAGAACCTCGTCGTGTTCTTTATACGCGCGCTCTTCACCGAGGAAGAGGCCCCAAACCCTAGAGCGACTTCTCGGATTACCATAAATCTCGCGGTTTACATATCCCCAGGAACGAAAAGCTTGTGAAAAAAGGAATCGGGAGTGGTAATTTTTTTTTCTCTTTTTCTTTTCGGAAAATTGCCGGAAATCAGCACGACGGCACTTTTGTTCGATTCGATATAAATTTTTCGTTCGATCGATCCGTATCCCGATGCGATTATGGGATGAGTCGAAAACATCGAAGGGGGTAGGTATATATAGGGAGGCAGCGGCATGTTCGTTCCGGAAACGTAGCGGAGCGACCCCGTCCGGGCGCGATTGGAAACGTTCGGCTGGTCTGTGAAGGATGTTTGGCGATGCAATCTGAACATACGTGTACAATTATTGTGTTTGGGCTGGTACGTGCTGTTCCCGTTTAGTGACGGTCCGTGCCGTAGAGTCTGAAGCAACTTTAACAGGAACGTCACGATTATAATGGCGTGTTGTTTGTATTTGTCGGTGAAAAGGACGAAAAACTGAATATTTTTGCAAATTGCAATGTATCGAGATTATAATCGTGATGTTCTTGTTGTACGGGAAATTTCCGATTCCGTAACCTATAATTGAAGCCTTTTTGGACGAAAACAAAATTTAACCCTCAGCAGGTGCCAATCGTTGACATTTGTATTTTTCTTTCAGGACTTGGGGGTCAAATTTTTTTTCCGTCCAAAAATACTTTGTTGGGTCATTACGGAATCGGAAATATCCCGCGTAACACGAATATGATGGAATAAAGGGGTTTTGGAGCAAAAAAAAATTTGGCCTCATCGCCGAGGCGTTTTTTTGCATGTCCCCCTTCCTATGGGTCCCAAAAAACGCGATTTTTCAAGGATCGCCATGGGCACAAAAATTGAGATATCCGGATGATTCTTGCATGATTCTCGAGTGCTCAGAGAGCTCTTTAAAAAGTGATTCGTGACATTTTCTGTCGGATGAACAAGAACGGCGATACAGCATCGCGAAAAGTCGATTTTTCGAGGTTTCGCGATATTCATCGAAATTGGCCATATTGCATTCCGGTCAATTTTAATCCTTCCTCAAGCTCTAAAACCTTATATCGATTAAAAATTTCCCGTTCAACAACAAAATCATAATTTCCTTCCACAATTTCCAGATTTTACCGACCTTAACCTAAAACTTTTTTAAAAACAACAATTTCCAAATCTCCAATTATCTTATCTATTTTCAAATTACAATTTTTCAAAACATATTTCGATTCCCGCGTTTTCTCATCACAGTCAAGGCTCGAAAAAAAGTGTCTCTACATTGTAATTATCACTTCTAAAGTGCTCTCCGCGCGAATATCAAAGCGCGAATGTTTAACGTAAAAGTGTTCGCATGTTTGACGCTTTCGTGATAAACGACGCCGGCCGTTTACATACGAGTTGCTCGTTCGCTAGGAAAGAGCCGAGTGTAGATCATAATGTAAAGCACATTTGACGATACGTGGTGTCGAGAACGCCCCGTAAAAGTGTCTCGCGTCGTGCCCCGACGGTAGTTGGGTCGGAAATAACGCACGAGAGTACGTACGTATTTTTCTTTTTTTTCTTTTTATTTTTATTTGCTCTTTTTCTCTTTTTAACTCCCAGGTGGCCTCGTGATTAACGTTTCTTTTACTGCGAATGTAAAGCATTTTTACGGCGGCGCGTCGGCCTTTGTCGTTATCTCAAAGATCGAGGTTTTACATTATGAGGCGGACACTGTGGCATTATCTAGTCGGAGAAATGAGAGAATTTTCTCTCATTTTTGTTCTCTCTCTCTCTCTCTCCCTCTTTCTCCAACCCCTGTACCACCCTCTGGTATGTGATATGACCGGGGGATGCATTAGTCCTGGAAAACTCGTACGGAAAAGCGACGAGGAAAAAGTAACAAAAACAAAAAATCCAGAGCGAAAAAGAACGACGAAAATCCTACGAGCGCAACCCTAAAATGAGCAAGAACATTTTTTTCCCGCAACCCCTCGAGGCAAAGTTCACCCACTCCATGGCTTCGAGATACTTCCGCCACATCACTCGAAATGCCGATTGCTTTTTGCCTAAGTGCGTATCAGTGTGATTAAAAAAAGAATTTATCGTTCGGAAAATATCGAGCGTTTGCTAAATTTCCCGGGCAGGAATTAATAACGCGAGTAATTACGAAGTTCGAACGAATTCTCATTTTTCGAAGGAAACTTCCGGTCTTTGAATAATTTAATATAACACTCGTAAAATTAATAAAAATAATTATTTGATTCAATGTTCATTAAAATTTTGAAATTTTTTGTATTAGAATTTTTATTTCATCCGACAATAAATATCCTTAAATAATATTTAAAAATAAACCAAAACTGCGAATTTTAACAGCCTGATTATCGCCTAATATCATTAATCAAAAAACTATTTTTTATTCAAGAAAAAAACTCGCTTTTTCTCAAAAACTTTTTTTCGTGTTTCAAGAAAACATTTTTTTTCCATTCTTCGTGTCCGACATCGGAGAATAGTCAGCTTGTGGTAGAAAATACAGTACAAATATAGCGGAAAGCACGAGTCTATTAAAGTGCACAGGGAGGTGGAGAGAAATGTGACGCGTGGCGCCCCCTGTCGGGCATATCGTGGCTCGCCTTTTCGACTTGTTACTAACGTGACAGGGACACGTGCGCGGCATCGAAGTCTTTTTCGTCCTTCCTTTTTTTTTTCTTTCCTTTTCCTTTCTTTTTCCCGTTGATGCTCTCGCGGCTGCTGTCTCGTCGAGAGTTTCTCGTTCGCCACGAGGTTCGCCCGGTACGTGCGGTTAGCCGGATGAAAACCTCTTGCTCCGCTGCACAACACGTTGCAGCGGCAATTACGTAACCGCTAAGTGATTTTATTATCTCCCACAATTTTCTTCCCCTCTCCCTCCGTTCAGAGACAAACTTTTTAAACGCGTTACAGGCGCGCTCTTTTTTTTCTGATTTTTATTGTTGTTCACGACGAGCGAACATACCGCAAGTAGTTCTCTTGCTTTTTTCGTTCTGCGATAAGAGATTTAATTTTAAAAAAATGAAATTATTCTGGTTTATTTAGCGAATGATGATGGATTATTATTATTATTATTATTATTATTATTATTATTATTATTATTATCATTTTAGTTCGACTCGACGAGGTTATGCAGTTAATCTCTCAAAACCTTTGAAGTTTAGGATTTTCATTGAAATTTTTACCTGGCTAATAACGTATCAGCGAACGCGAGGATTTTGCTTGAGAATTATCGATACGGAGGCCGAGCTTTGTCGGCGATAAGCTTTTGAATCGAGGGAGAATGGAACATTTGATAATCGAGGCGAAGCTACAAACGGCATAGTACACTCGCAGGCAGTCGCGAGTTTAAGCGGCGTAGCTGATTAACAAAATGTTCGACCAACAAAAATGAGAAATTTTTTTTTTTTTTTTTTTTTTTTTTACAAATAGTCAACATCTTAGATCGGCCAGATTTTATGTTTTTATTCATCGAATGGACATACATTTTCACTTATCGTAAACGCAATTATTTTGTGGACAAACGAATATTTTATTCGCTCATAAAAATAATTTTGTTTACTCAAATAGCACTACGAGTTAATTATTTATAATTAGATTTTTTCTAATAATTGGAAACTGTAGACAGAAAATAACGCGATGAGAAATTGGGATATTAGTGACGAAATAATTGAAATTTTTAATTCACGCTTTTTTTTAATACCGTCTTTTTTATTCGACTCACCAGGAAAAACAAAAGAAAAGAAAAGCATTTCCCCAATTCGCAGTCACGACAAATGTTTTATTTTTCATACCTTTTAAAGTGATTGACGTTCCGGGCCGAGAGTTTCATCATCGTGAAAAATTTTTCGAAAAAGAAAACAACGTTCCTCGAACGCAAAAATTCGAGTACGATACGTACCTGAAACAAACAAGAGAAAAAGAAAATTTGATAAATCACGTCGCGAACGATAGAGACGCATGCAATTTCATACGTCGTATATGAAGGACGCGAGAGAGGGAGCGACGATCGAATAAAGAGTAAAAATTGTCGAAGTGTAAACCGAGTCTGCCGGTGAAAAAGAGACGGAGAGGAGAGAGAGAGAGAGTGATACAGATAGAAAACGACAGAATTCTGTCTATTCGAAATGAATATGGATGGTCACAAACCGTCGATGTTTCATATTCATAATATTTATCACGAGTAACGGAATCGCGACGTGGCCGCTCTCACGTTGTCAGTGATAAAATTAATGGAAGTAAAGTACGATATCGATACCGTACCGGAAGTCCCGTGGACAGCGATACACAGACGGGATATCTGAAAAAACCTATAAACTCTCGATAAATGAAAAATAACGATACGAAAATAATTACAAGCGTATAAAATTCCACGAAATAAGACATAAATCAATTCTGTTTTAATTTTTTTATTTTTATTTTTTACTTGCATTACAGAAAATTGTACAACGCACTGTTTCGTTATGTTTTATCGCTATTGAATGCGTTTATTTTTATTTTCATCGTCTCTAATTGGTAAAAATACAAATAAAAATTTTTTTAAAACGACATTTTTACGAAGCAACCGTGATTTTTTTTATTTTCGTTATTTCACTTTTTATTTTGAAAATTTCATTTATTACCCAATTAAACTCGTTCCCGATTTCGTCGATATACGTTACGTCGGAAAAGTTCGTTTTTCGATTTTTTTTTCTATTTATTTTGTTGTTTGGAAATGCGACACGAGGTGAAGGATATGTTTTTTTTTCCACGAGTATTATCGTGTCCCGTCACGATATTTCGCGATTAACATCGTTTTTTTGAAACTTAATTAGTGAATTAATCGTTATCCATGTCTCGATAAATTCGTTCGCCTTTCGTGGATGATAACGGGATCGTGGCGGAGACCGAGGGAGAAACAAAGGCCATTAGGTGATGGAATTACAAGGTATTCGAATTTTACCCACGTAAATGAGACAATGAGCGAGAGGGAAAATTTTGTGGTTGGATCGAACGCGTCGAGACGCGTTCTACGCGTCGAAGATAGGAAGGGCGCGTTATGGGCGTTTATCAATGATATATTCGACCCTGTCTCGATACGTTCGAGGGGTAGGTATAGAAAGGGGTGTGTGCGCGTTGTACGCCCTTTGGCTCCGGGCCGTAGGGCGGTTGGTTCACCAGGGCGAAGCAACGAACGTGTACGAGGCGGTTCGCGCCCGACCGCGTGTGGAATGTATTGCTATGCGAGTCTGGCGTTATGCCACGAGGCACGCGACCGACCTACGCGCGTAAATATGAACTAGCTCTCGATTTGCTTTATGCACATTAGGCTCGCGGCCTCGTCATCATCGAAACTCCCTTATGCGCCAATCATTCGCTCGACCTACCACCGGAAATCGATCCAATGCGAAGGTTTTTCATTATTTTGGGAATTAATTGTTATGGAATTTAATTTTAATTTAATAAATTCAATCGTGTGGCGGAAATTATTTTGTTGGGAAAATTTGGCATCAATTTCTCGGTTATTAATATTATTTTTTAATATGAACAAAATTGAACATGATGGGGATTTTAATTGTTGGGTTTCATTATTGTGGGAATTAATTGTTATATAATTTAATTTAAATTTAATAAATTCAATCGAGTGGCGAAAATTATTTTGGCCAGAGAATTTAAATTTAATAAATTGATTAGTGTGGAGGATACTTATTTTGTTTAGAAAATTCGTCATTAATTTCTCGGTTATTATTATTATTTATTGACATGAAAAAACTTGAATATTATAGGAATTATAATTGTGTCAATAATAGTCAAATCGATCCAATGTGAATGTTTTTCATTATTTTAGAAATTAATTACGATACAATTTTATTTAAATTTCGTAAATTCAATCGAGTTGAGGAAATTATTTTGTTGAGAAAATTCGCCTTTAATTTCTCGGCTATAATTATTATTTTTTAACATCGACGAAATTAAACATTACAGAAATTCTAATTGTGTCAATAATTGTCTATAATCAAACGACTAATAATAATAGTCAAATCGATCAAATATGAATGTTTTTCATTATTTTGAGAATTAATAATTATATAATTTAATTCAAATTTAATAAATTCAATCTAATTGCGGAAATTATTTTATTCAGAAAATTCGCCATTAATTTCTCAGCTATAATTATTATTTTTGAACATGGACGAAATTGAACATTGCAGAAATTCTAATTGTGTCAATAATTGTCTAATCAAACGACTAATAATAATAGTCAAATCGATCAAATATGAATGTTTTTCATTATTTTGGAAATTAATAATTATACAACTTAATTAAAATGTAATAAATTCAATCCAGTTGCGGAAATTATTTTATTTAGACATCATTAATTTCTCGGTTACCTATTATTATCATTATCTTTTAACATTCACAAAATTAAACATCACAGAAATTCTAATTCCGTCAATAACCTACTAATCTCGTTTTCGTAAAGAAGATGACAATTTTTTTGAAATTATCAATTCAAAATTCTCTATACAATACAATACCTATACGTACATCTGGTATATAAATCTGTCCTCGAGGAGAATTCCACAGTACAAGAGAGAACTTCGTACGTGAACAGTGAATGAGAAAACATTAGTGAGACCTTTCGGGACGATTAGAAATCATTAGTTACCGTAATAGCCAGGGAGACAACGGACGTCCCGAGAGTGAGACGAGGCACGAAGGTCGTGATGGTGAGAAGGGGAGCGGGTGAAGGGACAGAGGCTCGAACGAAAGGAAAGTACAAAGGGTTTGATGGTAAACACGAGAAACGCGAAGCTTTAGCCTCCCCACGCGTTACTATCTCAGCCGTGTGCATCACACAGCGTGTGCAAAACGTGTTCGTTCCTCGCTCGATTTTGTCTCGGAAGCACAGCATGTTTATGCTGCTGACTTAAGCTCGACGACTCACGCGACGAGACCGCATCGCAACTGTGCATTCACCCTTTCTCCGTCTCTCTCCCCGTCTCTCTCGCTCTTTGTACGTGCAACTTCCGTTTTGCCCTGTCGCATTTTCACCGTGACCTCTCGACCTCTCTTATCCAACCCAACTCGGGAGAGAATCATCGCATTCGCTAATATACTCTTCCTCTTTTCAACTCGTTCCGCACCTCGCTTGCACTCTATCTTCCGTAATATATTTCCTACACGTATTCGCACTTATGAAAATTAGCTGAGATAGGAAAGCTCTGCTATCGAATAGCCATAGAGCGTTAATCATTATTTACTCAAATTCGTTTGCGATTAATTATTAATTGTTTAAGTACATTCTTTTGAAATGGGGTTGAATTATATTTTGTTTAATATCAATAATTGAAATATTATTCAAGGAATAAAAATAGTTGGAATATTTTAGAACTAATTTCAAATTAATTAACAAAAATAATACGATGGATTGTATATTTTGGGACAATCATTAATTAATTAAATTGGCTTTTTAAATTTGGGTCGAATGATATTTTGTTGAATATCAAGAATTGAAATATTATTCAAAGAATGAAAATAATCATAAAATTTTTGAACTAATTCACGATTAATTAACAAAATAATACGATAAATTATATATTTTCTAGTAAACAATATTTTCCATAAAATTTATATTTGTATTTGCAAACAATCGCAATATTTCAATTTTTTTCGATAGGGATAAGTCAAACTGAGTTTCGACCTTTCAATTTTTCTCATGGTCGATCGGACAATCCGAATTCGCAATTAATCATTAATTATTTAACTAAATTCGCTTTTTAAATTCGAGTCGAATAATATTTTGTTTAATATCAAGAATTAAAATATTATTCAAACAATAAAAATAATCATAATATTTTAGGACTAATTCAAAATTAATTAACAAAATAATACGATAAATTATATATTTTCCAGTAAACAATATTTCCCATAAAATTTATATTTGTATTTGCAAAAAGTCGCAATATTTCAATTTTTTTCGATGGGGATAAGTCAAATTGAGTTTCGACCTTTCAATTTTTCTCGTGGTCGATCGGACAATCCGAATTCGCAATTAATCATTAATTATTTAACTAAATTCGCTTTTTAAATTCGAGTCGAATAATATTTTGTTTAATATCAAGAATTAAAATATTATTCAAACAATAAAAATAATCATAATATTTTAGAACTAATTCAAAATTAATTAACAAAATAATACGATAATTTATATATTTTCCAGTAAACAATATTTTCCATGAAATTTATATTTGTATTTGCAAAAAATCGCAATATTTCAATTTTTTTTCGATAGAAATAGCTCAAATTGACTTTCGACCTTCCGATTTTTCTCATGGTCGATCGGACAATCCGAATTCGTGAAATTTCCGTCTCGACGCTAATTTTGCAAGCACGCAGGGAGGCTGAGCTACTACCCCCTGGTATCGGTAATTGCTTTCGTGTACCTAACGCGCATGCAACATGTTTACAAAGCCTCATTCCGCACTCGCAAGCTTGGGCTTTCCTCGTGCGACTGTTATAACCCATACCCCCCACCACCACCCCCCACCTTCACCACCACCACTAGCATCGCCACCCTTACTACCGTAGTTGCTGGTGCGCACAGTACGCGCGGCTGCTCGATGTTTCAGAGATGCTGTGCTGCATTCGAGCGTGGACCGTTACACGTCCGACCGTTCTTCCTGAATTATTGGCTGAACGTCCCGGGGACCCAACCTGTATAAACGCTATATGCCATACATATATATAAACTATATGTACCTATATATATCTATATATCTATAGAGGAGAACGAGCGGCATGGCGTATTTGCCAGAGCTCCAGTATGCAGGAATTCAGCAATTTCCAAATGCCCTCTGGAGTACGTTCGCTCTACCGCTTTTGGCTTCAATGCTCTCCCTCCCCTTCCAACCCACCCTCTCCCACCT
>OZ023254.1:4257444-4387444 GCA_964007305.1 Netelia melanura | reverse complement strand
TTTATATACATATATATATATCTATTTTAGTGCCGCTACTAAACCGTCCTATCCTCTCTACGAAACCGGGCATCGCCGCTCGCACTCGCCCATTATATAGCCATGCGGAAATTTCTCGTCATTATTCCACAGAGACGGAAGTTTTTGGTGAAAGCTTCTCTTTCTCTTTGCGCACACGGCTTACGCGAGTGAAAGTTCTCGGTCCGTTGGTCATACGGTATTTTCAACGTCCGGCGTTTAAGAACGCGGGGACGATTGTTTTCTGTACACGGAGGGTTGAAAAACAAAAAAAAACACACGCAAAAAATTGATTAGAGTGATTTCAGAATGAATCATGACGATTATGAAAAATTGTTCGCCATTGTGTCGTCTCTCGTTATACTCGTTCTCTCTACATCTGAATTAGTGAAATTTCGCTAACTTTTAGTCATATTTTACTAATCCATTTGGGAAAAAGTGGGTCACTAATGATTAGTGAAAAAACTACTAATTCGATTAGTCAAAAATGATCGCTATAAAAATTAGTAACATTTGACTACACGATTAGTAGTCAGCACAGCTGATATGTTCATGCACCAGCTGATTGTAATTCTTCGCGTGAATAATATGTAATAATCTCATACGTGTCGACAAGAACACGAAACGTTCATACACTTTTTGCTTTTCCCCTGAAAACTATTATAAAATAAGATTCGCAGTTTCGCACTGCACATGAACTCACTGACGTGAGAAAATGACGCCTCCGACATCACAATGGCAGAACAAAGGAAGTATCGAGTCGGAAGCTGGTGCCTGTGATTGGTCGATCGCTGAGTCCTGTACTAATTGATTAGTGATCGTGTAATATCACTAATGAATTAGTAAACTGTATTGACTAAATAATAGTCAATCGTATTACTAATTTGCTTTAGTAAGCCTAATTTACTATTTGTTAACTATTCTATCAGTGAAACGGTGCGTTTATCACTATTTCACCAGTAGAACATGTATTTACTAATTGAATTAGTCAATTTTTCACTAATTCAGATTCAGAGAGTACCGACAAGACAACGAAATGTTCATACACTTTTTGCTTTTCTCCTGAAAACTATTATAAAATAAAATTTGCAGTTTCGCACTGCACATGAACTCACTGACGTGAGAAAATGACGCTTCCGGCATCACAATGGCAGAACAAAGGAAGTATCGAGTCGGAAGCTGGTGCCTGTGATTGGTCGATCGCTGAGTCCTGTACTAATTGATTAGTGATCGTGTAATATCACTAATGAATTAGTAAACTGTATTGACTAAATAATAGTCAATCGTATTACTAATTTGCTTTAGTAAGCCTAATTTACTATTTTCTAACTATTCTATCAGTGAAGCGGTGCGTTTATCACTATTTCACCAGTAGAACATGTATTTACTAATTGAATTAGTCAATTTTTCACTAATTCAGATTCAGAGAGTACCGACAAGACAACGAAATGTTCATACACTTTTTGCTTTTCTCCTGAAAACTATTATAAAATAAAATTTGCAGTTCCGCACTGCACATGAACTCACTGACGTGAGAAAATGACGCTTCCGGCATCACAATGGCAGAACAAAGGAAGTATCGAGTCGGAAGCTGGTGCCTGTGATTGGTCGATCGCTGAGTCCTGTACTAATTGATTAGTAATCGTGTAATATCACTAATGAATTAGTAAACTGTATTGACTAAATAATAGTCAATCGTATTACTAATTTGCTTTAGTAAGCCTAATTTACTAGTTGTTTACTAATTTATCAGTGAAACGGTCTGTTTATCACTATTTCACCAGTAGAACATGCATTTAGTAATTGAATTAGTCAATTTTTCACTAATTCAGATTTAGAGAGTAATTTCTCAAAATTTCACGTTCATTCCGAAATATTCGAATTTGATTCGTCGTAACGAAAAATTGTTTTTCGTTTTTACGACTTTTCACAAAATCGTGAGTAAAACGATGTAACGAGGCTTTCGTTATCAAACTCCTGGTTGCACGACTCTCGAAGACGAATAACGAATTTTCTCGGCACGAAAGTTTGGAAAAAAAAATAGAGAAAACAAAAAATGGCGCGTAGTCGCCCAACGAAGCTTGAATCTTGTCCCGGCATTATTTATTCGTTGTTTAATAAGCAATCTAAATTCCGTCCATTTTCTCACTTGCTCGCTGCCGACCCTCGCCACGGGCTCATCACGAATTCTGAAGCTAGATTATATACATATATATCTATACATGCTATATACACCCCGGATACTCTGAGAACAATAACCCTGCGATCTAACTGTCGAAAAGTCTCGGTATAAATGAATTATCATTATTGCGATAAGAGCCGAGCGCGAGAATTCAATGATAAACCAGCAAATCGGATGAAAAAAAACGATACTCTCCTTCCAAAAACCAAAAAAAAAACAATTTTAACCTCCAACCGAATGAAAAAACCACCCCTGTAAAAATCGAAAAAAAATATCATCTTTATTTAAAAAAAAAAAACAACGTCGTGGCCAAATTTGATTCCACAATGTGCCAAAAGTAATTTCGTCTCTCAACGAAACGATTTTTACATCAAACGATCAAAATTCCTGACACAGGGGTTACTCGAACGTTTATAACGCGGTTCGCCTCGTCTCCTTTTTTTGTTCGTAGTTTTAGCGAGATCTCCCGCAGGAACGAATCGATGTGTTCATTGATTCTAAATCGTATCGAGGATCGCGCACGAGTACGAAACTACAGTCGTCGCGTCTGTCGCACGATTTTGTTTCCGTTCATCGAGGTGTACACACGAGCTCGGTACTAGCCATGTATCTACGGAGTAAAAGCGACACGAAACGTGACTGGGGGAAACGAGAGATAAAAGAGTTTAATGAAATTGCCAAAGAACGTTGCCCCTATCCGACGTTAAATTAACTTACTTTCATCTTTTTCCAAGGGCGAAGAGGAACGGGGGATGGGTCGGACCAGTTCCACACAAAGTACGAATGTCCTTTACGTTATATTAATTACGACAAGCTAATTTCGTTCCGACGAATATCTCGCGGAAAAGCTTTCGAACGCAATTAACTTCCCGTTTCTCACGATTTTATTTTTGATTTTTGTTTTGGTTTCGATACAAAAATTGTTAAGGTTCGATGTTGTTGTTGTGTTTTTGTTTTTTGTTTTTTGTTTGTTTTTGTTTTTACGAGGGAATAGTCAAATCGTGGTTGGGCGAGTTGTTGTGGAACGGGGCATAAATATAGTTGGCATTGGGTTATAAACATCGTTAGTATGCAACGCTCCTGGTTATTACCATTCGTTCTAATACACCCAAGTCCATGGCAGAAATCGAGTCTCCCGGGTATCGTTCCCGATTATTACCCCGAAAGGGTTGCCAGAGACTGGCCCTACCGGTTGTGGAACAGCACCTGAGGGTGCAACTACTCCCACCCCTTCTGTATAGGGACACTATGTTGCAGCAATATCCCTCTTCGTGCTCTTACCGATCCATTCAGTGATGTTTCTCTCGTTCCTTTCTCTCGATTCTTTATAATCGTTAGCCAACTCTTGCCATGGAGAAAAATGTCCTTTTTCTCTGGGCTAAGTTGTGAAAGAAATATACTGATAGTCGTTGGGAAAGAATTGTTTAAAAAAAAGAAATTTTTTTTTTATTTTCAAAATTTATTATTATTGTTATTAATTATTTATGATGAGAATGTTTTTTATGAATTGTAGGAATCAAATTCTTGTTGGAGATTGCAGGAATAAGTTCTTATTTCTAGGTTTTCACAACTTCCTGGACGAAAAATAAAAAAATTGAAATTATCATTCTCAGCGTCACTCGTCACAAGCAACGGTGAAGAGCACTGTCGTTTTCTCGCAAGTAAGCTAACCAAATATACTGATCGTCATGGGGAAAGAATAATCGAAAAAAATTTGTTTTTTTGATTTTCAAAATTTATTATTATTATTATTAATTATTTAAGACGAAAATTTTTCTATAAATTGTAGGAACAAAATTCTTGTAGGAGATTGCAGGAACAAGTTCTTATTTCCAGGTTTTCACAACTTCCTGGACGAAAAATAAAAAAATTGAAATTATCATTCTCAGCGTCACTCGTCATACGCAACGGTGAAGAGCACCGTCATTTTCTAGCTTTTTACCCAAATATACTGATCGTCGTTGGGAAAGAATAATCGAAATTTTTTTTTTATTTTCAAAATTTATTATTATTATTATTAATTATTTAAGATGACATTTTTTCTATAAATTGTAGAAACAAATTTCTTGTTGGAGATTGCAGGAACAAGTTCTTATTTCTAGGTTTTCACAACTTCCTGGACGAAAAAATAAAAAAATAAAAATTTTCATTCTCGGCGTCACTCGTCACACGCAACGGTGAAGAGCACCGTCGTTTTCTCGCGAGTAAGCTACCAAATACACTGATCGTCGTTGGGAAAGAATAATTGAAAAAAAATTATTTTTTTGATTTTCAAAATTTATTATTATTATTATTAATTATTCAAGACAAAAAATTGTCTATAAATTGTAGGAACAAAATTCTTGTAGGAGATTGCAAGAACAAGTTCTTATTTCTAGGTTTTCACAACTTCCTGGACGAAAAAATAAAAAACTAAAAATTTTCATTCTCAGCGTCACTCGCCACAAGCAACGGTGAAGAGCACCGTCGTTTTCTCGCGAGTAAGCTACCCACTCCGGGTTTTATACACGTCATCGCGACTCTCATACACCCGGACTTCTTCCAGTTCGTATTTTTCACACTTTAGCCTCTCTTTTTACGCTTTTTCCCTTGCTTCCTATCATCCCCTTGTGGTTCTTCTCCGGTAGCTCTCGACAAGCGAGCTACGCGCTTCGGTAAAAAAAAAGCCAAAAAAAAACCTATATACGTACACCACGTATACACATATATATATTTTTCCTCATCCCTGAACAAGATAGAAAACCAGAGATAAAGGGAACACCGAGAATTCGCAATGAGTGTGCGCGAAAGCGCGTGTGATGACAAAGCGAGGGAAAGAGAGAACGTGTGTCGGGGTAGAAGTGTATATGTGTGTCTGTATGTGTGTATGTGAAAGAGAGAGAGAGAGCGAGAGAGGAAAATGGAAGCGGTGAGTGCAATGCCATTCTCCAGTGGAGCATTAATTAAAATTTCTAACCGCCCTTAAATGAAATCTGGGTTAGAGCCCTCGGGCCCTCTGGATGCTGGACCGTACAACGATGCTTGTGACGGAATTCTCGCACTTCACGGATATGCTTTCTTATCAACGTTTTTATGTAACATGTAAAAAATTCTCGTTTTTAAATATTTTTAAAGAACTGATTCGTATCAACGAACGGGGCAGAGATTCCACGTTATTTAGGTGATCGAAATTCCTCTCTTTTTTTTCGATAAGAACATCCCTCGATATTATCTCGTATATTCGATATAAAAATAAACTAGTAAAATACAAAATCCACCAGGAAATCATTATAGGTATTATATTTTCCAGGGAGAATGGAGAACTAGTCCAAAAATACTACAGTTTTCCTGAGGTAGAATCGTTGATGACGTTGGAAAATATTCCAGAAACCTAGGAGTGGAAACATCCCTTGGGCCAAAATAATTCCAGGTGAGTAATCGTAATTTATCCTTGATACTTTAGCCGACGCGTTATTGCGGCAACAAAGAAAATCCTAGAAATTACCTTACATAAAAAAAAAGTTGCTATTTTTGTTTCAAGCTTCCTATTTTAATGCATTTTATAGCAGGGTAACGAGTGTGGTACTGTCCAGTTTATGAGCATATGTTGGCCATCCTTGTTTCGTTCATCCCCTGAAAATATCAAGGTGGCCAATGTGCGGTCATTGCCCCGTTCGTTCGCTCACAGATGGTCCCGGTGCATTATAAATGTTCCATCTACAGCTTGCTATATTCCGTTATCCCAGAGCCTATTGCTCTAACCACCAGGCGGAGCTACTGTCGCTCTGCCACTCTCGTCTTTTTTTTCCTCCCCTGGCCGACTCGGCTCGCTTCAACGGTGGTTGAAATTCAAATGTACAATTAAGTCGCGGCCATTAAAAATTTACCGTTCCCAGAGTCTAGCGAAAGGGCCCATGGTACGGCTCTGCGCAGACTGCGGGCACTTTGCATCGAGCCACGAGTTCTGCTTTGACCGGTGTCCGACAGAAGTAACAATGAGCCTAAAAATCGTATCATGCTCGCGGCGCTCTGGTGTAATGGATTTTTTTTTTCAGAGTGGACGCTTTGACGTTACTCTCCAGCAAACCCTGGTAAAAATGTTTCAGTTACCAGCCGAAAATCCATTAGATTTCATTTTGTAAACTGATTTTTATTTAAAATATTCAATTTTTTTTTAAACCGGGCTTTATCACTTCCGGATCGAAAGTCATCAGGGAGAGTAGACTGTCACCTTGGTGAGCTCACTTGGGTTCTCATTGGGAGTCGGCAATCGAGCATTGACGATTAAGTCAAGAATCAACCAGGGAGTCTAGTGTATACGCGTCTCGCGATGAAGGTGAAGTGATAGAGGGGATGAAATTCAAAGTGATCTCGAGAAAGGAATGGAACGTGCGTAGCCAGTGTGGCCAGGACTCTGAGGTCGGAGAATCAACGAACGAGAGAGTGTGTCTCTCCCTCTCTCGCTCCTATTCTCTCCCATTCGTAACAAGACGTTTGATGGACGCGCTTATTCTCGAGGGGGTAAAAGCTCCTCTCCGCTGGCTGTTGCTCGTCGGTGGATAGGCGCGATACTCCGAAGGGTTGATGGAATTGGAGAGTGGGTCAGTCAAGAGCAGACTCTCTCTCTCTCACACAGGTTTCTCGCTTTCTCCTCCCTTCTTTTTTCCTCTTTTTTATCTTCTTTCCTCTTCCTCCCATTTCCTCTTATTTTTCCATTTCTTCATTAATTCCACTCACTTCCCCGAGTCTCGAGGGTTCGTTCCTACCTCAGCCACTCTCGTTCCTTGCCCTTTTTCAGATTTTAATACCAGCGACCTCTCAATGAGGCCTGTCCTATCGAGCTATCAAAAATTTGTTCGTGTACATTTTTTTTCTCCCTCGTTGTCGCTTTTTCCACCCCTGCATACACACACCCATACACACCCTCGAGGACTTTTGCTACTCGAGTCGTTTTCTTTTATTCTTCGGCTCTTTAATTGCGAAACTGTGAACGAAATTCCAAACATCGCGACGTTCCAGGCAGTGAAAGAGGGAAAAATGAACAAAAAAAGAAGATAAAGACGAGTACAGGAGTGTGTCAGTAGGGAGATAGGGTCGTAATATCGTCGATGGTCCATTTGGCATTCGGGACGGAACGAGAGCACTCGCGATTATTGGAAAGCTGGCAGAAAAGAGGAGATCCTTTCATGGCTTTTCATTTTCTTCTTTTTGTTTCGTTCTATCGCTCTTTCATCTTCGCTAATATTTCTCGTGACTAATCTCTGATCCACGAACCAGTAAACGTCGCGATCGAGGACACTCGGGGTTGACCTCCTTTTTTCCCAGCCACACCAGGATTCTGACAAATTGGAAGCAAGGACGAACCAAACTTCGAATTAGAAATTCGCGATGATAAATTGAAAATTAATCGAATTTTAAAAAAATTAATGACAGGACTTGTTTTCAATTAAAATTTGCTTCTCTATTCTTGAAGATTCGTTAAGCGATCGACACAATTTAGCAATTTTATTCTAATCCATCTCGCTTTAAACACAGCTTAAAATTTTTCTTCGTCCTCGTTCAGTAACGTTGCAAGGGTTGTTGAACGATCTGCTCGAAGCGTTTCACAAGCTTCTTCGTCACAACGAGAAAATTCTCTTTTTTTTTATCTTCCACGAAAACGACTAAACTCAAGCTCCTTCACTTTCTGTCCTCAGGGAGACAAGGGACGCTCGAGGGCGTTCTCAAAGATCGACAGAGAGAAAAGATTAAGTAGTCGAAACACCTTTTAAAAAGTTTACGAAAAGAAACAAAAAGAAAGAACAAAACAGGAACGAAAAAAGTGAAGAAAAAAAGTTAACTTCATATCCGTTCGGGCAGAGAGAAGAGCCGTAAGAAGTACGAGAGTTACGGAAGCTCGCGAGTTAAAGTTTCGACGCCATTAATTTCAAGAGTGAAAACCTTTAGCTTACTTTCAACCCTGCGTTCTCGTTCCTTCGTGTTTCCCTTCAAGACCGTAAACGCTACAAATTACGTACGCAAAATCTTTCTTAACGATCCGCGAGCAAACATTTTCGACGGAAACCAGCGGAATCTTTCAATCTTAAAACCAAAAACAATCTCGCACTCGACCAATTATATTTCGGTTGTTTACGATGCGACTGGTCAGGGGGGGGGGGGGGGGGGGGAGGGAGAATTCGATACGCGCTTGTCTTTGAAATATTCCATCAATCGAACGGATATCTCCTTGTTAATATCGTCACTGAGTCTCGAATGGGACGGAAAATTGACGGGATCCGTTATATGGCCGAGATGGAACGATGTTCCATAGGGAAAATCGTGAGCTTTGAAAGCTCGCGGGGGAGGGATGAGAGGGATGAAATCCTGTTCGGGAGGGGGAGGGAAATATCAATCATTGATGAAGCGCGAAAGGGATAGAAATAGCGACACGTCGGGACTTGGATATATTTGGTCCTCTCTCTCTCTCTCTCTCCCACCCTCTTTCTCTATCTCTCTCTCTCTCTCTCTCTCTCTCTCTCTCCTCTGACGGTATAACCGAGAATTACGAATGCTCTTGGTGGGTCCAATTTGCGAATTCCTACGTCCCCTTCGCGACTGCGTCACAGCAGCTGTCTCTCTCTCTCTCTCTCTCTCTCTCTTCCTCTCCCTGCGTCAGAGGATTCTCATTGTTAGGCAGGGATTAATAATACATCCAATACTCCCGTCGTGAGCCTCGCCATTTCACGTTCAATACTACACGATTGGAATACACGCACACAGATACAAGTATACAGGTATGTGTACAGCGTATACGCACAGAAATGGCCATTTAGGAAAACAACACAACGATACATCGTCGAAGAAAAATTGAAACGTCGGGAAAAATTCTTTGAGAAAAATAACGAGAGAACTTCTCCTCGAAGATTACAATCGTCCCGAGGGTTGAAAAGCTATCCAACGAAGACGACTCGAGAAGTTTTCAAGATTTTCCGATCGATTTTTAAGGGCCAATCTTCGTTATTAGTAAGAAAAAAAAAAGAATTAATTCGCTGATCGATTTTATAGAGACGTTTTTAATTTTGTTTTTTTTTTAATTCGCATTCGTTAGAGACAAGAAGATTTGTTGTTTTGTGTTTTTTTTTAATTATAGGACGCGATCAATAGCGAGTTATTTTATCATTGCTATTGCACAGTTGGTATGAGAAAGGGAGAAAGGAGGAAGATCCGGATGAGAAAAGTTTAACGTGGTCAGTGTTGCGAGAGAACGTTGGAAAATCCTCGAACAAGTTTCGAATATTTCATGATTTTTTTTGTTTTTGTTTTTTATTCGGTCTTCCTCTCAAGCTTGTCGATCGGATTTTCTTACGAAAAAGAAGAAGAGAGTGAAACACGAAAATGCCTCGGATTCCCGAGGTTTCGTTCGAGTACACGTCGAGGCGAATTCGCATCCGGCGAAGTCTTAGTGCAAGCTCAGTCGATGCAACGTCCGTCCCCGTGTAAACGCTGGTGCGGTTTGCTTCCGTAATGCCGTCCGCCGTCCTACAATATCCGGTCGGTCGATCCGGATATTGCGAGGATTCGCCGTAACGTCAAGGCTGTTGCGAAACGTGAAGAGAGAGAGAGGGAGTCGATACAGTAGCAAGAGAGAGGGAGGACAAAAGGGCGGAGGGAGAAGAGACCACGTGTAAAAAGTGATAAAAAAAAGTACAAGATTTTTTTTATTCTTCTTCGCGTCAAATTTCTCTTGTCATTTTGACCTTGACGGTGATCTTGTCACCTGGAATTTCCTCACACATTTCTGACTAGAATTTTTGACACGAAAAGGGTTGTTTTTTCGTAATTTTTTGAATCATTTTATTAATATTATTATTATTATTATTTTGGTAAAGGTTAAGTTATCGGTCGAATACAATGGAGATAAAGGGAGAAGGACGAAGAAGCTCCTGACGAAAAATTTCCTGACACATTTCTAACTAGAATTTTTGACACTAAAGGGGTTGTTTTTTCGTAATTTTTTGAATCATTTTATTAATATTATTATTATTATTATTTTGGTAAAGGTTAAGTTATCGGTCGAATACAATGGAGATAAAGGGAGAAAGACGAAGAAGTTCCTGACGAAAAATTTCCTGACACAATTTCTAACTAGAATTTTTGACACCAAAAGGGTTGTTTTTCCGTAATTTTTTGAATCATTTTATTAATATTGTTATTATTATTATTTTGGTACAGGGTAAGTTATCGGTCGAATACAATGGAGATCAAGGGGGAAAGACGAAGAAGCTCCTGACGAAAAATTTCCTGACACATTTCTAACTAGAATTTTTGACACCAAAAGGGTTGTTTGTTCGCAATTTTTAAAATAATTTTATTATTATTATTATTATTTTTTTTTTTTTGGTAAAGTTTAAGTTATTGGTCGAATACAATGGAGATAAAGGGAGAAAGACGAAGAAGCTCCTGACGAAAAATTTCCTGATACATTTCGAACTAGAATTTTTGACACCAAAGGGGTTGTTTTTTCGTAATTTTTTTAAATCATTTTATTATTATTATTATTATTAGTTGGTAAAGGTTAAGTTATCGGTCGAATACAATGGAGATAAAAGGAGAAAGACGAAGAAGCTATGCTTTTTGCATATTCCATATTCATATCTCGCGGACAATCCTCGGGGGATGAAAAAAAAGTCGGTCCATGTACACCCACGAATATCTGAATTCCCACGACACGTGCCGACTAATTGGCAAGGCCGAGCGATGGAGCCCTTGCCACTTCGGGGCTTGTTTAATTCGCTGGCTCGTGTGCTAAACCACCACCACACCCTTCGTTCTCGTTTCTATATTTCTGGCAACTTTGTACAAATTTCTCGAGAGTCGCGTCGCGGCCTCTTTGACAGTACGAACAATTCTTGGTTGTAATGAAAATTTTGTAACGGGCTTGACGAGAATTACGTGAACGAGGCAAGCGAGAATTTTTAAATTCGTATCACGCGATTGTCCAAAATTTAGACACTCGACTAATAAAACAAAGGAAAATTAAAAATAAATAAATCATCGTAATAAATTAATTAAGAAATTTAATTACGAATCAAATTAGATCGCTGTTTAATAAAATTCGTTGGAAATTGGACGATTAGCAATTTTGCCAAATCGTTTTTCACCAACTCGAATGAATTTTATCCGCCAGTTAGAATTCGGGCAACGCGCCAGAAATCTTCGTAATTGAGCGATAATTCGGGGCTAGAGCATTTCCGGTTCGCAATTTTGTCTCGTTTCACGCCATTTCGATGATCCACTTTTTTACCCACTTGGCAAACCCTCCGGAATTTCGAGGATATCGGAACGGTGCATTAACAAGTCGGATAAGCGTGAAACTCTTTTGGGGCGAAGGGCGACGCAGAGAGGTGGATGGCAACAAAAAAATGGTGGAGGAAGAAAAGGAGGGAAGAAGGAAAAAAATGTAGGCGCGTGAATCTCGAAAGGGAAAAGGGCTCTTCTTCTCATCTTCTTTCGGTACATCCCTTGCGGGCTTGTAGACTGAACATTGATAGACGCGAGACTGCGCTTGCGGGGGTGTCATTCTCTCTCTCTCTCTCTCCCTCCCTCACTCTCTCTCTCTCTCTCTCTCTCTCTCTCTGGCAGAAAGAATTGGGAGAAGAGAGGTCGGTAGAGGGGTGAGAGGTGGATTTACGTTCCTGATACTTATGTGTCTATATAATGGCCTATATATATATATACATCGTCACATCTCGAAATACCGGGAGCTCCCTCCTTTTTAGACTCGCCGCAGAGCAGCACCTCACTCGACGAATTTAAAAGGGAGACAAAAAGCCCCGAAGGGCTGAGTCCACTTTTTTCTTTTTTCTTTCTTCCATTTTTTTTATATCTCGATTATTTACCCACGGTGGTCGGCCAAGATGGCACAAAACTTATTCCATCGATCGATCCCATTAAAAATAGAAAGCTCTTGGATTTTTGAGGCGTTTTGCGACATGTAAAAATGTCGTAAAAATGAGAACTGATTTAACGAAGAAAAAAGCATATTCCATGTATGACGGGGCGAGATTTGATATTCGATACATAAAAAATATATTTCACAGTGCTTCGAATACGATTTAGGGTCATTGCGACGCGAGGGTTGAAACTACCCCTTATACGTCCATTTTTTATATCTTTTTTATATTTTTCATTCATACGATGCTCGACGCGTTTCTTTTTTTTTCTTCGCGTTCTTTTTCTTTGTCTCTTTCTCTCTCTCCCTCTCTCCTTGTCATTCTCTTCGTGGTACACGTCGATGAGTTATGACACCGGATTTCGTAACAGCAAGGGGAATAATAACGTCAGATTTCGTGACAGCTGGAGTGCAAGATTCGCGAGAAATATCGTGTGACCGTAGGAAATATTCGACGATCGAACGAGTGGTAAAACCATGAGTCGAACGAGAAAAGTAGGGTGCGAGATTCTACGTGGCGGAGGGTGGGTTTTTCCTTTTTCCCGTTATATATACGACAGAAATTTTGGGGATTTAAGGAGAACGAGCGATGAGCCAACGTGGAATATCGTAGAAGTCGAAGAAGAAGAAGAAGAAGAAAAAGGAGAGGAAAACCAAAGCTGAGAGGAGAAGAAGAGAAGAAGAAAATGCGACGGGGTATTGTTTAAGCCTCTTTCGTTCGTTAAGGGGAGCTCGAGTTCTCAACTTTTTTGGACTCTCCCTATGAACTTTATCTCTCGCAGAGCGCTGTGAGAAGACGGCGACGAATTTGTAGAGGGAAAATGGGAAGGAAAACTTTGCGTCTAACTTAAACGTTACATATACCTATACATACCAATATATATATACTATATATATAATATAATATATCATATTATATTATAATATATAACATTAGATTATGTTATATGATATTATATTATTTTGTATTATATTATATTATATTATATTATATTGTATTATATTATATTATTTTGTATTATATTATATTATATTATATTATATTATATTATATTATATTATATTATATTATATTATATTATATTATATTATATTATATTATATTATATTATATCATATTATATTATAATATATCATATTATATTATAATATATCATATTATATTATAATATATCATATTATATTATAATATATCATATTATATTATAATATATTACATTATATTATATTATATTATATTATATTATATTATATTATATTATTCGTGTTGGCTTGAACCTACTCGACTTTTGTCGGTCTTAAATAAACACCCCGTCCTGTGGCCCACAGGAAAAAAGGCGTTTATTTCCCCATTTCTATTGCACTGTTACATATACTTATTATTTATATATTTTTTATAAAGCGGGTTGAATCTATACTTAAAAATAATCCTTTTACGCGTTATTTAACATTCTCCTTCCTCTTCTCGTTCGTGTGTGTGATATTGTTATTATGCCAGAAGACTGGCGTGTGTGAGTTGTTTGTTGTGTGCTTTGTGTGTCTGCATATTGTTGTGTGATCGGTGTCTGTTGCGTGTGAGGTGTTTCCGTATTGTTCACAAACACTGAGTCTCCTAGCACTTTGCTGAGGATGGTTGATGTATGTAGCGCTGCCAGTTTCTGCAATATAGTGATGTCAATGCCCGAATCTAATTGATCTATGTATTTCTTGAAATTTTTAGCTATTATTCCTGTCGCTCCTATTACGATCGGAATGACTGATACGTGAGTGTTCCATAGACGGGTCATTTCTGTTTTCAAGAGATGATATTTACTAAGCTTCTCTATCTCTTTGATCCCTATGTTGTAATCGGTTGGAACAGTTATATCTATTAAGTATGTTTTGTTGTGTATTTTATCTGTATATATTAAATCTGGTCTATTGTGCGTCACAGTGACATCGGTCTGAATAGGTATTTCCCAAAGAATTTTGGCGGTCTCGTTCGCCTTCACCTGGGGCTGTGTAAGATGTTCTTTCCACCAGAGGTTCGCCACTTCTATCTTGTGTTTTTTGGCTATACACCAATAAATATACTGAACCAGGTTATTATGACGTTTGATGTAGTATGTGCCTGCCAGTTTTTCACAGCCAGATATTATGTGATGAGTGGTTTCGTCTTTAGTGGCACATAGGCGACACTTTCCATCTACTGGCTCCTTCAGAATGTCACGTTGGTGTTGTCGCGTCATAACAGCTTGGTCCTGAATAGCAAAGATAGTTGACTCTAACGATGGGGATATTTTCTGGGCTTTGATCCATTTAAAGGAAAGTTCAGTGTCTACGTAAGCCTGGTCTAATACTTCCTTAGGAAATTGACCATGGAGCGGCTTATTCCTCCATTTGTCCTTTTGTGTTTTGAGTATAGCCTCTTTGATATCGTTATCTGCATGTGTGTTACCCTCCGTTAGTCTAAACTCCCCCTCTATCTCTGCCGCATCTTTCATTATCGAATATTTATTCCTATTTCTATCATGTTGTACTATCGCTTGAATCAAATGATCACTCCCTATTTCTAGATATTGTTTGTATTTTATGATCTGTGCTTTATACATATTCTCAACATTTATTAATCCCCTTCCACCCTGTACTACAGGCATATATAACCGTTCAACCTCTGCTTTTTGTTGGTGAGCCTTTTTAATATTCAACAACTTTCTTGTCTTGATGTCTATTTTCTTTAGATCACTTACTTTAAAATTAATAATACCAAATGCATACATATTATATTATATTATATTATATTATATTGTAATATATTATATTATATTATAATATATTACATTATATTATATTATATTATAACAGTTAGTTTAGTTAGTTAAGTGTCTTTCTTTTTCCAATGTATACCCTTGCGGGTTTTTACATTCCTCCTCTCTTACAATCACCGCGATCCTTATTTCCACCATCAACCACTTCGGTGGACCTACAGTTTTTGGTTAGGTGGGTTCCGAACCACCGAGAGCACAGAATAAACACATAGAAAAATTCCATTGGTGCCGGCGAGGAATCGAACCCGGGAGCCCCGAGTTGAGAGCCGAGAACGCTAACCCCTGTGCCACTGCCTCTCTATTATATTATAACATATTATTATTATATTATATTTATACTAAGGATAGGGGAATGTTAGGTGATGACTTGGGACTTTTGTCTACGAATCGATTAAATTTTTTAAATTTAATTATTCCTCCTCGCTATAAATTTAAACCTTTTGAAGCTAAAGCGAAGCCAATGATAAAGGTAAAAAATTGAGTGCAACTCACGATTCTGTGCTCGAAAAGCGCATTGAAACCTCGATAATACTCGAGGACTAATTTATTTTCACTTCCGGAAGAGGAGGTTGGGTTTCCCATACGATGGACCATCCTACCGTACCGCGTGGAGACGGGCATCGAGGAAACAATATTGGTATTTGAGATATTTTATTAAAGTCCCGTGGGAGCGATGCTCGTCGAGTTCCCGATGGGACGATTCGGACGTTTTGGTCTGGCGATGGTCGAGCGGTCGCTCATCGGAAGTCGTGAGTGGGGTGTGGGGATGGGGGGTAGGAGGAGGAGTTTGGAAAGGACGAACAGATAGCAAAGGGGGATGGGGATGAGAACGTGGACGAGGGTGGAAGTAAAGGCGCAGGGGTGCAGGAACACGAACGAGAGAAAGCGACGAGTTCGCAAAAGCCTTCAGGACACGTATCGTGCAACAAAGCCAGGGGTATCGGGACTCTCTCTCTCTCTCGCTCTCTCCTTCTATGTATCGCGTCTATCGATTATTGACCTCGAGAAAAAGAACCTGGAAGAGATTTTCCAGAATCCTCCCTCTCTTTCTCTCGTCTCTTCTTTCATCCTCGTGACTCGATTCCCTTATCGTTCGCTTTTTTTTCAAGTCGACTCGTCAATTTCCCAAATCATAAATTTCGAAGACGTCGACGAATATTTTCCTGAATCGATTTTGTCGAAATAAACGCTTTTCAAACAAAGTCAAAATAGATAACGCCTTTCCCTTAAAAAACACACACACAAAAATAAACGTCAATGACAAGAAATGTCAAGATACCACGAACTTCCAATCGAAATTCATCCTGGGTCCATGAGTTTCCGGTTTCCCCGGAAACCACATTAGCTTGACCCTTTTCCACCCTAGGAAAACATCACTCGTGAAAATTCGTTCCCGCTAATGCACAAAATCTTCGCGGAGCATTCTCTTTGACGATACAGAGAACGAGAGAGAAAATCCACGAAAGAAACCAGAGAAAATAAACAAAAGAGTCAAGGAAAAAAAAAGCAACGATTCCAAAAATTGAGTCAGACCCACAAAATTAAACACGCGAGGAGTCAAGATCAAAAGTTACAGGTCTCTATTACTAATAATCACAAAAACTCACGCAGGAAGAGACAACCCTCCGTCGTTTTCACAAAGAGATTAATGGCTGTATAAATAAATTTAATTGAGCGATAGAGGAAAAAGCTATCGAGAGCGCGATGAAGGGGTTGGGAGGGGGGATGGTGGATTGGGCATAAAAGTAAGAAAATAAATAAGAGAAAGGAAAAGTAGGAGTTGGAGAGGAGTCGAGTCAAGGGTTTCCGGGTTTATTCGCGAGGAATGGACATTTTTCTTTCGCGGGGTCGTGTACAACCACGAGAGACATTCACAATAAAAGATCAAATGCAATTCTGTCTCTCTGTTAAGGCAGTTACATTCTTTCTTCGACCGTGTATTATATATAGATATATACATATATAAAAGCACGAGACCATGCACGCTCGGCCGATCTTCCGTCTCTGTGTGTCTGGCTCGGTGCTTTTTCTCTGTCCTCCATTAGAAGGTCGAAGAAGAGCGAGAGAGTTTAGCTCTGCGTCTCTCTTCGCGTGGTTCTCTCGCTCGTACGATCCGTGGCAACCGGAAGTCCCTCGGGACGCCCGCGCGAAAGGAACGAGACACACGAACGTCTATATACATACGTAAGCTCGCTACGTAAAGAACCGGACTGACAGCAAAGGGACTTGACAAAAGGAAAAAAGAAGAAAAGTGTACGAGAGGAAAGAAAAGAAAAAAAAAAGAAGAAGGAATAAAAAAAAAAGCGAGAACGAAGAAAGAAGACAGTGGGAGTGCGGGTGTGAGAGCCAAATTGCCCGGGTGGAGTCAAAGTGGCCATGAAGAAAAGTCTCCGTACCCCGAGAAGACGACGATTTTCTCCTCTCGAGTGGATAAAATCGTCGGTAAATTGTTTCGCGATTCGTTTTTTTTCTTTTTTTTTTTTTCGTTCACTACTACATCGTACCCTCAACGCAAACAGAGAGCTTTTCGCGAGAGAGCGGTAAAGGTAAATTTTACCGGAAATAGAACGTACCGGAAGTTGGGTACGACCTTGCGAAGGACGAATACGTGACCTCGCTCTGATTGACGACCTTCGTAATGGTACACGACACGGACGATTAACTTCCGTCTCCTCTTTCGTCCGACATGTATTTTTTTTTCGTTTTAGCCATTTTCCACGCTAATGTTCGCCCGTTACCGACCGTCGGTATGCGTTGTTTCTTCGTTTCATTATTTTTGTTTTTTTTTTAGATTCTTTCCTCTCTCTGTCTCTCTCGTTCGTGCAGCTTCACGTACCGAAAGCCAGCGAGTCGTTTTCTCGCCCTGCCTACGTTCGCTAATGATGGCAACTTAAACTTTAATCTACTTAATTAATAGCCCTCGTCTATTATCGCGGATGGACCGACGAGTCATATTTCGCCTCTTCCCACTTCCACGAAGGCAGAAACGCTTCTCCAGTTACCATTTTCTTTTTTTTCTATCTCTTTTACTCTTCTTCCCTCTTCTTTTCGTGTTCAGTTCTCGGATACGATGTGGCGAATTTCACTTTCGCCAAGTGCGTGTGACCTCGTGCGAACTCACCCTTCTTCTTAGGGGTAGAACGAAGACCTCTGGGAGGGTTCGTCGCTACGTTCGTTTTTCTTCTTTCTTTGAGCGTATGAAAATGGCTATACCAGTAATTTTTCGACCTTTTTATTCTCGCTACGAGCGCGTGCGAACTGCCAACCCCCTTTTCTCTCCACAACGCAACGTTTCGGGTAATGCGCAATATTAGCTCACTCTCGTTCTTTTTTTTTCTCTCTCACACTCTTCCTTTTCCCTCTTGCTTGCTTCTCGTTCTCGTTTTCTCACGAAAAATGCTCGAGTCATCGTGAGAAGCGCGGATGCTTAATACTCGTGCACTTGACCCTAAGTGCTGTCGTAAAGGACGTAGACCTCACCCCTCCGACTTTCACCCAGGTCGAGCTTATTACCAGCGAGTTGTCAAATTAATTTTCATAAACCGTCCGAAGAAAGTGGGAGGAGCTGAGGTAAAGCACGGATCTCTCCCATTGGAAAAAATTCGCATAGCTCAATTAAGAATTCGGCGTGTACAAGGTAATATTTATCGTCAGAGGCAACTGTCTGACCATAGGTTGACTCGAACCACTTTGTTAATTGAAACGCTACTCACGCTTTTAATATTCGGGATAAAAAAATATCGATCGTTGTGAAAAAAAAAGAAAAACATGTCCTCGTCTTTTTCCTCCAACCCTCATTTTCCTCCTGTTGTCCCAATCGCTTAACGAATGAACTGCGGAAGGACCAGTGTTCGAGTTATACGATTGGGTTGCGTAATCGCGATAAGCGCTTTTCTCTATACCTCTCACTCCCCCCCCCCCCCCCCCCTCCTCTTCCCTTTCCCATGCTTTTTCTCCACCTGTCACCTATACACTGGTTCGTTTCCTCTTTATTCACTCCAGTTTTCCAGCGTTCTCCGAACCACCCTTTTTTCCCTTGTCCTACCCCTCTTGTTTAGTCTCGCCCGTTTCTAGTCTTATCAAGCCCTCTTTTCTCTCGATTCGATATCGTTATATCTCGAGATCGGTTGCTGGGTTGTTCGGTCCTCTGGTCGACCATTAATTTCATTTTATCGCCTCTCGCCTGGCATTCGAATCTGCCTCTCTACCCACCCCACTAGTCTTTTTTCTTTTCTCTCTCTCTCTCTATCTGTCTCGCTCTTTTTCTATCTGTATCCATCTCTCTTCGAAGGTAATGCATTTTAAATGTAAAACAGGAGAAAGAGGCCCAGAAATTCACATACGTGTGCGGAACGAAATATACACCCTCGTACGAGTCTCACATGGACGAGCGAATACAGGGATGAAATTCGTCGAAGGCTCGCCCGTTACAATTTCATTCGAACTTTTCTTTCGATACTTTTCACGTATTTCATTCGATTCCTCTTCGCCGCGCGGGAACCCCAGCTTCTCCATCTTGCATTTTCACATATCGACCTCGACCCTTTTCGCTTTAATTTTCTCTCTTTCTTTTTAATTTTCATCCCCGTTCTTTCCTTCGGGCTTTTATCTACTCAGTCTCTCTCTCTCTCTCTCTCACTGTCATCTCAACCCCTCGAGCATGCGCTCGAGCAATGAAGAAAAAAACGTTTCGCGGTGTAAATGAAAATCTTTACGGTCGATGCCCGCGAAGCTGACGTCCTTTCGTACAGCTTTCTCTCGAGAGGCCATTACGCCGTACCCGTAGCAGGACATTAATTATTATGCAACGCGAGCCGCGCTCGCGTCAAAGCGAACGAAAAAAAAGGTGAACTCTATTTTCCTGTCGCAACGATCGTCCTACGAACCGACAACGACGAAAAGAGAGATTTTAGGGAAGTGAAAAGGATCTTTCGAGAACAAAAAGCGGCTCAATTTTAAGTCCTTCGCTCTTAAAACCAGCCCCATTTTCATCTTATCGTTATCAACCCCTATTTTACTAAACGTCACTGTACGATATTACAATAGTTACACCGATCACCAAGGAACGAAGTGATCCTTTGTGAATCGTCAATGCGTAATCTTATACACTGACATTTTCAAAATTATCAAATTTCATCAATCCCTTATCTGTCGATTAACCCTTAGAGACGTGAGTACTTTCAAGCTTATGTGGTCCGCAGACGCGTAGGCTGTCGCATATATATGCGCCCTTAGAGGTCAAAGGGTTAATGAACTCCACTTTTGTTCACCCCTAAAAACTAAGTACTGAAAATTTCAACTAAAATAAAGAACAGGAATTTCTTACGCGTTGCCAATCGAGACCGAAAAAAGAAAAAAAACAAGAAGAAGTAATAAAAACAGAAAACAAGATCCCAAGTCCCTCGGGTCATAAAAACGTGATATTTTTGCATTCGAATTTCCTCGAACTTACCGCTTTTCGATATATATTTGTATACGTGAATTGTTATTCATCCCTTCGCTTACTTCTCGTTTGAGTCAAATCAAATAGACGCGATGTCTTCCAGCGTCGAGACATGCCTACGCGAATGGAAATATCTCCGTTGCGTACGCGAGTTATACGTATTCCCATGGTTCGGAGCTCCATGTTTCGGATGTTTATGAAACGAAGGCTGTAGCTCAATGCGCTTCTGGTCACGGCTACGCGGAATATCCCTTAGGACGAGAGTGCACGAAGCAGCATGGAACAAGGTCGTACATGGGAAGTTGGGACTGTAAACGTGGGTAGATGGTGATACATAGATCGTGTAGTTGCGAGTGTGAGGAAACAGCGATGGAGAGAAAGACAGAGAGAGAGAGAGAGAGAGAGAGAGAGAGAAATATGGCAGGCGTAAAAGGGCTGAGAGATGGGGGGGGGGGGGGGGGTGAATGTGAAGCAACATCCGTGAGTTTCTCGTCGAATATACATAGGAGCAAACATATATCGTTCTTTGCGAAAGAGAGACAGAGGGAGAGAGAAAATGGTGAGAGCTTGAAAGAAAAGAGAGAGATAGGGAGAGGGAGGTCGATAAACTAAATGGGTGGAAGGGAGAAAGGACAAGAGGGTGGAGAAACTATCGGACGAGTAAACTGTACCTGCAGCCTACAAAATACACAAACACCAATGGCAGCAAACGTGCCTCGCGTTCGTCCCTGTGTACCAGAGGGGTGAACTTTCCACCCCCTTCTCACTCTCTCTCTCCCTCTCTCTCTCTCTCTGTCTTGCTCTGGCACATGATCGTTTGAAGCGCCACCGCTATGCACGCTAGAGGTCAGCCGACGGAGGATTAATTATGCAACGTATCTCAGCCTTGTATGTCTGTATAGGGAACCGAACAGAGAACGCAAGAGAGAGAGATAGAGAGCGTCCAGCGTTGATGCTGCGCGTGGATGCGTCCGTCCGCCGGCCAATTAACTCCCCAAAAACGACCGGCAAGCACACGAAATCCGAGCGATCGTGGGACGTAAGCACCCCCTCCTCCACAAATTCGAAGCGATCACCAGACACACTTCACGTGCGAGAGCTTTCTCTTAGCCCTCAAGTTTATACCTTAATTCCACTCTGTTCTCGCCTCTGTGTAACGGGTTATTGGTTCGAGTTGGGGTAATATGGACTACTATAAATATTTTTTCATGACAAGAAGCGATTTTCCTTTTCGATGTTTTTTCATTGCTCGGAATATTGTCCTGGAGCTTTGACATGCGAATAATTTAATGAATTTTTGTTTTTATAGGAAGATTGTGGGTTAATTTTATTAGCGATTGTTATTTTCGTACAAGTCTTGGGCCATTTTCCCCGATTTTATGAAGACCGAGTATATTCCATTGCCCTATCTCGCGTTAATTCTGCAGTTATATATAAGCGTTCGTTTCACGTTTCACTCTGTGCTACGTGAAACTCAGCCAAACGTGGGCAGGGGGGATCTTCGTTTCTAAATTATTCGAGATGGCGAGCTGGAGAGGCAGCGAGAGAGAGAGAGAGAGAGAGAGAGAGAGAGAGAGAGAGAGAGAGAGAGAGAGAGAGCGAGAGAGAGAGAGAGGGTTATGATGTTGGGCCATTCGATGGATTATGCATTTTAAATCAACTTGGCTCTGGCTCCGGCGAGATACACTGTGGCGAGGTAGAGCTTCTCGAATTATCGCGGGTTAAAGAGGGAATAGCGAGGGTGGAGGGAGGGAGGGTGGAATAGAGTGACGGCGAATTATCTTGATACCCTCCTGAACCTCTTCGCTGTCCCCAGATGAATATTAGGACGATATACCCGCCTCGTTTGGGTATAACCCTTGTGATATTGGAGAAATGATTAGGGGATGATTATTATAACCAAAGGGTATTACCATCGATGTATATATATACATATCTAGATACCTAATTATCCTTCCAAAAAAACTTAATCAAAATACACAATTTCATAATAACACTAACAATAATAAAATTTTCAATCCAAATTACATTTTACAAATATTCTAAAAGGGTTGCAATCAGCCAAAAAAGCTATCCAACTTTCTAAAACAATTATTATTCCACACAATTATTAAAAATATTGTTTTTCGCTTCCAAATCTAATCCAGCTTTTATTTTCTCACCCAGACGTAAACGTGATTAGGGGATGATTATTGTTACCAAAGGGTATTATGGCCTACGTATATACATATCCAGATACCTAATTATCCTTCCAAAAAAATTTAATCAAAATACGCAATTTAATAATAACACTAACAATAATAAAATTTTCAATTCAAATTACATTTTTCAAATATTCTAAAAGATTTGCAACCAGTTAAAAAAAGCTATCCAACTTTCTAAAACAATTATTATCCCACAAAATTATTAAAAATATTATTTTTCGCTTCCAAATCTAATCCAGCTTTTATTTTCTCACCCAGACGTTAACGGGAATTCGAGAGAAGAGTAAAACGTGGACCGAAACGAGAGTCTCGACTTTCTTACTGCAGGAAAGTTTTATCAATATCGTTTATCACGGTTTATTGCGACTTGTGGTATTCTATATACGCCTATATATATAATAGCGAACCAGAAGCAAGCAGTATAAGATATATATATACATATATCTATACGATAGCGGGGATGGTCGCGTGCTGGTCAGTAAATTGGCGTACGGGTACTAAATACCGAAATACCAGTTTTCATTGCTATAGCTTTCTCTGGTCAGTGAACTAACTGTCCACTGCTGGAATATATATATATATTCAACATGGCGAGAGAGCATGCGTCGCACGGACACGAGAGAACGATCGTCTCTCTTTCCACCCACTGTAAGCCCTTCGTTTACGGCAAAACGTGTTACTCTCTCTCTGTCTCACACTCTCCCTCCCACCCTCACACTCATTTTGTCTGTACATATATGGTGAGAACGAGAGTGAGAGTTCACGCTGGGTTTTGGAGAGAGGGACGAGTTTTAGCCCTCGGGGCTGCTCCCGACGAATTGCGAAACGGTCGATCGAACCGGTAGAATCCACAGAAGGTGTACCATCACCAAGAACAGGTCACACGTATATATATATATATGTACGTATGCGGACAGTGTTCACCCGAGGGTTAGGGCCAGGCCCTACACTGTTATTGCATTAACTCATCATTGTCATTTTTATCACGTGCTCACTTGAATCAACAGAATCCAGTGGAATCCCTCCTCCTCTCCCCCCCATTGGGTCTATGGGGAACGCGTGAGGGTTGAAGTTGAGCGCTCTCCACTACATCTACTCCTCGTGTACGATAAATATATATATTTTGCGGGAGGATTTTATTTAACATGTATACCGTTTGCAAAATCCCTCGGTTGTTTTCACGCGACTCTTGAGCACCCTTTCTCTTGGTTGGGGTTGGTTGCTCTTCCCTCTCTCTCTCTCTCTCTCTCACCCCTTTGCTGCCTTCCTCTGGCTCCACGTGCGATTACTCGGATATCGCTGATGCCTGTGTGAATGCATTGTGTTCTCTCCGGATATCTCTCTCGATTCCCAAGCGATACTTCACACTGGAGACTGGGCGAGGAGAGGGACTCGACTGTACACCAACAGCGGATTAGTCACTAACGACTAGAGCGAACTCTCGCGACGCAATTTTTCCCAGCTTTCTTTCTTTTTGTTCCTCTTTTTCTTCTTTTTTAGTTCGCGTCCAGGCTCGATTTACTCTCGATTTATCGCGATTCTGCCCAGATTTTGGAACGGAAATGTGGGGTTGGGTGTTTTTGTTTTTGTTTCTTTGCAGCGTGTTACAGGGTGTTAATTTTATTGGGGTTGTGAAATATTCGAGGAGTACCGAGGGTTGGACAGGTAGGGCAGTGATAATATTTTTTGATTTTGTTTATGAGCTCGCTTTCGTTTGCTTGAGCTCGAGCGAATTTGGAATAATAAAATTAAATTCTTAAAGCTTTAATTTTCCTACGTTTTCTTTATTTTTATATAAAAACAAAATGATATAAAATAATAAGATAAAATTTAATTTTATTAATCATTTAATATTATTGTTTATCAATACAATTTATTCTGTCATCGTTGGACAGCAATATTTCTCAAAAAATCAATTTTTTTTCTCAAACGTCATTAAAATTAAAATCCACTATTCTTTTTTTCCCGTTGTTCCAAGTTTTCTCCATCTCACGCGATTTTAAGATAATAAAATGAAATACTCAAAATCATAATTTTCCTACTTTTTCTTTATTTTTATATAAAAACAAAATTATATAAAATAATAAAATAATAAGATAAAATTTAATGTTATTAATCATTTAATATTATTGTTTATCAATACAATTTATTCTATCATCGTTGGACAACAATATTTTTCAAAAAACCAATTTTTTTTCAAACGTCATTAAAATTTAAATCCACCGCCGTTTTTTTTCCATTGTTCCAAGTTTGCTCCACCTCGCGCGATTTTGAGATAATAAAATGAAATACTCAAAGTCATAGTTTTCCTACGTTTTCTTTATTTTTATATAAAAACGAAATGATATAAAATAATAAGATAAAATTTAATTTTATTAATCATTTAATATTATTGTTTATCAATACAATTTATTCTGTCATCGTTGGACAGCAATATTTCTCAAAAAATCAATTTTTTTCTCAAACGTCATTAAAATTTAAATCCACCACCGTTTTTTCCCATTCTTTCGAGGATTGTTTCGTCGAGATGCGAGACAGGTTTGTCTCGAGGTAATATCGGAGTAGCGAAGTTGGACGTCGAGAAAGAAGAGAATAGTCTGACAGTCTTAGGTAGGGGTTGGAGGGATGGCGGAAGGGCGTTGGAAAATACGAAGTCGATGGTAGAACGGTTCTTGTATATTTTATCGCTCCGTAGAGGCACTCGAGCCATCAGTCCCAGCAACTCTCGTTTCTCTGGCGTCTGTTGCAACAACATCAATACGTAGTATGGTCCGGTAATAAACTTGCCCGCGTCCCTGTCTTTCCACTTCGTAAGCGAATCCGTGTATAGACGAGAGCGCGTTTCCAAAAGGACCTCGAGCTAAGGACCCAACATTCTCCTCGAAACTCCTCGCTACCCCCTTTCCCCGTAAAGCACGAAATTCAAAGAGAATACGAGACGATCTCGCGACATGAATCCTTTAAAGCTGTCAGCTCTCGAGCGTCAATGTGCTCAGCGTTGTATATACGTTGCATTATCATTTCATATCGTACGGTAAATCCCAACAAAGAAGAAAAGATAGAAAATCGCATGGCGCGATATACCCCGAGGCGATTACGTTAATTAGCTCTTCGCCATCGCGTCAATGTCCTTCCGTCGAATGAAAGAAGAATATCGAAATTAAATTCTGTCATTTTCTTCCCGAATTAAAAAAATTTGATGGAGAAAGAATAAAATATTTTTATCATTTATCTTTCTTCTAGAATTAAAAAATTTTGATGCAGAAAGATCAAAATATTTTTATCATTAACTTGCCATTAACTGCGCCAATGTCCTTCCATCGATTGAAAGAAAAAGATCGAAATTAAATTCTGTCACTTTCTTCCCAAATTAAAAAATTTTGATGGAGAAAGAACAAAATATTTTTATCATTTATCTTTCTTCTCGAATTACAAAATTTTTATGCAGAAAGATCAAAATATTTTTACCATTAACTTGCCATTGACTGCGCCAATGTCCTTCCATTGATTGAAAGAAGAAGATGGAAATTAAAATTCTGTCACTTTCTTCCCGAATTAAAAAATTTTGATGGAGAAAGAATAAAATATTTTTATCATTTATCTTTCTTCTGGAATTAAAAAATGTTGATGAAGAAAAATCAAAATATTTGTATCGTTAACTTGCCATTGACTGCGCCAATGTCCTTCCATTGATTGAAAGAAGAATATCGAAATTAAATTCTGTCACTTTCTTCCCAAATTAAAAAATTTTGATCGAGAAAGATCAAAATATTTCTATCATTTATCTTTCTTCTCGAATTAAAAAATTTTGATGCAGAAAGATCAAAATATTTTTATCATTAACTTGCCATTGACTGCGTCAATGTCTTTCCATCGATTGAAAGAAGAAGATCGAAATTAAATTCTGTCACTTTCTTCCCAAATTAAAAAATTTTGATGGAGAAAGAATAAAATATTGTTATCGTTAACTTGACGAAAAATATTTTTTTTTTTTTTTTAATTTCTATTCCTTCGAATCGATTATTAATTTAATTTCTAGATCGATTATTAGTGTCGATATTCGAGAATATTGAATATCGATCAAAAATCGATGAAAGTCGTATCGATTACGGATTAATTCGTAGCTGGGCCCGTAACATGGGCTTCGTTAAATCGTGAATAAAACTCGCGATTTAGCTATCAAAGTGGCCAAAGGCGCGATCAGCAACGTTCGGCCCACCCTATGGTCGCGTATACGCGGTGCGATTAATTAAGCTCGTTTGTCCGTTGAGCCGTGCGCGAGTCAAATCGCGCTGAATACGCGAGGGCTCAAGGAACGTAACGAATGCGTCGAGCTCTCGTGTGGACCACCGCGAATTCTCTCTCTCACCCTCTCTCGTTTGCTCCCGATCTCGTTCCACGATTCTCTCCCTGTTTCTCCGTACGAGTACGGAGAAAGACGGCGATACGTGAAATCGGACCGGTAACAGCAGCCGCTACCGGAACCGTCGGTCACCATTACTAAGCATTGTGTCTGCGGTCCGAGGCGATTTGTACCCTTGCCCAACCACGCGCCAGAGACATTTATTAAAGCTGCAAGCTCCACCTCCCTACGCTGACCCGAAGAACGTTCGCATTAACCCGACGAGACTCGAGACGACCTACGCGCTTTTTATGGAAAAATATTTCTAACGGGATTTCAAAGGGCCCGGGAAGAGTGGGGGGAGGGGTGGGGGGTCGTCTTTCATTAACCGGAAGGGATCGAAGCGCGAGGTTGAAGACACGATTAGGATAATATCATCCGTTTGGTCAATCCGTCGGACTGAAAGGATAATTTTTAATTGGCCTGAAAAGTTTCTTTCGTCGAAGTTTAGCGAAGGATTCATTTTTGATTTTTTTTTCGCTGGTCAAAAATAGTGAGTGAAATTTTGGTTCGAATGAATTGTACGAATTGAAATTTTCGTCGGAATTTGCTGAAATTCTGGAGGAAATGGGTTTTAAATCATTTCTCTTTTTTGGCGATTTTTTTTATAGCGATAAAGATGAAAAGTTTGGGTCCGGCAAATAGAAATACAAATTTTTGTCGAAATATGCTGAATTTCTGGAGGAAATGGGTCTAAAATAGTTTTTTTTATAGCGATAGAGATGAAAAGTGTGGGCCGGGCAAACAAAAAATCAAATTTTTCGTCAGAATTTGCTAAAATTCTGGACGAAATGAGTTTAAAATAATTTCTCTTTTTTGACGATTTTGTTTATAGCGATAGAGATGAAAAGCTTTGAACTGGGCAAACATAAAATTAAAATTTTACTTGGAAGTTGCTGAAATTCTAGAGGGAATGAGTTCAAAAGAATTTTTCTTTTTTTTTTGCATTTACTTTTTATAGCAACACAAATTGAAATTTTTGCCGGAACTTACTGAATTGCTGGAGGAAATCGGTTCAAAATATTTTTTTTTATAGCGATAGAGATAAAAACTGTGGACCGGGCAAACAAAAATTCAAATAATTGTCGGAATTTCCGGAAATTCTGGAGGAAATGGATCAAAAATAATTTTATGTTTTTATTTTTGTGATTTTTTTTACCGCGATAGAGACGGAAAGTTTGGGCGCGGCAAACACGAAAGGGGACGATCATTTCGACGTGTTCGCCGAAATTACTTCCGCAGCGTTACTGCTGATGCAACACAGTCGAGTCGGACGAGCACCCTCGGCAACGTGTTTTATACACGTTCGAATCATCATCGAGTGTCTGGAAAACGGAAAGCGTGACGCGCGTGCAATCCCCCCCCCCCCCCCCCCCCCCGGGGCCAATTAATTTTTATTTTTCACTCGATTTTCTCATTACATAAAAATCTCAAACGTATCAAACACCACAGGCAAAAAAACGTTACATCGTAAAAATAATTAAAAACTCTTCAATTAGTTTACAAAAAAAAGTACAAAATATAATAATAAATAAAAATAATAACGGGGGTTGAAAAAATGATTTCGTTTTGAAGAAAAATTGCAAAAAATTGTTTGTCAAAGACCTCGACGTATATCGTCGAGTGAAAATATGTATTCATTATGTTTGACGTAATGAAACCGCGTGTTTGCGGGTTTAAAAAAAGCAACCCCCTCGTGTCCCTTCCTTAGTCCGCATGGCCATAACCCATCTCCACGTCTATCTCTCTCTACCTGAGGATTCTAATTATTTACGACGTCGCGACACTTGCCGCTGGCCGGTATACGGACGTGCATAAATTACCAAGTTAAAACAAACCCCCATAAATATAGTTGAGGCTTTCACCAGTGAGCCAACGAGACTCTTTCTCCTCTGTGCCCATCTCACGAGGGACAGCGAGATATAACGCGAACGAGAGAGCGCGACACCAACGGACTCCTTCTCTCCTACCCTCTGCGCTTATTTAAAAACTTTCTAATAAATTCATAAGCCGCCTTGGAGACCTCGCGAAAGAGGGAAAAAGGCACGATGCGAAAAGGGCCTCTGCGCACGGTGTTAATATGTGAGGAACACGAGGAAAGGTTTTCCGTGCGTTCCACAGTACGTGAGAGAAATGAATACGGGCTGCTCTATATAATAACCGAGATGATACCGTGTCACTGATAATAGAGGAGTTATAACCGGATAACGAGTTCTCGTAACACCCGGGCTTCTCGGGTACGTAGGAGCCGAGAGGGAGGGAGGGAGGGAGGGAGAGGGAGAAAAATTGAGTTAAAGAACGTATTTTCCTGTAATTTTTTTGTTACAGTTTTTATATACGCGATGTAAAGTAAAAATTAATTGAATCAAAAATGCATTCTATAATTATAATTCGACTAAATAATTTCATTGTCGGTCACTGCGAAAATGTCAAAATACACAGTGATATTTCCAGAAAACGTGGATAGATCGTTATTCGCGCCTGGTTTTAGCTCGTTGTATAAAAATTATATGAGGTTAAGCACTGCGAGATGCGCATGTGATTATTGTTAATTAGTTTATTAAACCCGAGTCTCGCCCGAGCTCACTGGTACTAGACGGTTTTTCATACAAGAATGAATTAAACAGAAATTAATTTGAATTTTATATATATATGTAGAGCGTCGTAATTTGCGATTATAAAATTTATTATGTACAGCGTGAAATTCTCGATTTCGTCATGCGTATGAATGGATTATCGTTCGTACTGGATAAAAAATTATACGAGTTGTGAATTATCGTAAATGTTACAGGCAAAATAGTCGTGGGATTGAGATTGCCGTAGATTTTTGGTGCATTAACGAGGTTAGCGAGGAAAAAATGAGCTGGGAAAGTTTGAAAAGTTTTTTGAATGAAAAAAAAACGTTTGTTACATTTTGCATGTTTTTATTAACGATATTCTGATTAATTATCAAATAATTATTGTTAATTATCGTATAGGAATTTTGATCTCTGAATTATTATAGAGAAATTTATATGAATTATACGATATTTTTGAGGATTTGGTTTGGGTTTGGATTTAAATTCTCGATTTCGTCATGCGTATGAATGAATTATACGTTCGTAGTGGATAAAAAATTACACGAGTTGTGAATTATCGTGAATGTTGCACGCGAAATAGACGTAGGATCGAGATTGTCGTAGATTTTTGGTGAATTAACGAGTTTGAAAAATGTTTGCAATGAAAAAAAACGTTTGTTACATCTTGTATACTTTCATTAACGATATTCTGAATAATTATCAAATAATTATTGTTAATTATCGTATAGGAATTTTGATCTCTGAATTTTTATAGAGAAATTTATATGAATTATACGATATTTTTGAGGATTTGGTTTGGGTTTGGATTTAAATTCTCGATTTCGTCATGCGTATGAATGAATTATGCGTTCGTACTGGATAAAAAATTACACGAGTTGTGAATTATCGTGAATGTTACACGCGAAATACTCGTGGGATCGAGATTGCTGTAGATTTTTGGTGAATTAACGAGGTTAGCGAGGAAAGAATGAGCTGGGAAAGTTTGAAAAATTTTTGGAATGAAAAAAAAAACGTTTGTTATTAACAATATTCTGATTAATTATCAACCAATTATTGTTAATTATTGTATACGAATTTTGATCTCTGAATTTTCATAGAGAAATTTATTTGAATTATACGATATTTTTGAAGGTTGGGGAGAGGCTTTTAGATCGACGCGATTTCGCAAGCCTGTTTGACGCTTCAAAAATGGATTTTCGAGTTTCGCGAAAGGGGGCTATAGTACCGAATAAAATGTATAGCGTTGTATAGAGCTAGAATAAAACGCGTCGCGTTTCGCTCGGGGTAAACACCTCTATAGGTTCTCTATGGGATTCGCGCCAGGAGCGCCCGCGATGTGATAACGCAATTTTCCGTATTATCAAACGAGAAATAGTGGCATATACAACCTATGCGAGAGAAACTGGGTATGCGAGAGAGAGAGAGAGAGAGAGAGCGCGAGAGAGAGAGAGAGAGAGAGAGAGAGAGAGAAAGAGCGCTAGAGCTTTTGGGAAATAACGTTTCGTCGCGCTTGGCGCTGGACTGCGTCAAAGAGAAATTCGAGTCGCGCCCATACGCGCGATATACCTATAGATAGCGAAAGGCGAATCTCGTTTTCTCGTCGATCGGATTATTTCACCTCGAATGCGTGAATTACCAGTCTCAAAGCTTTTCGCGAGAGAACAAAATTATAATAAAGAAAAAAAAAAAAGTACGGAAGAAAAGTAGAATATCAAAATCTGGGAAAAAGTTGCAGGAGGTAAATAAATTTTATCGATAAAAACATACGGTTGATAATGAAACGAAAATGAAAATGTTGATGCTCGATTGTCGTTTTATTGATTAGTATGAAGCGTTTTCATGACGTCGACCATTTCATTTTACATCAACCATTTCGCGTTTTACTCCCTCTCGAAACTCCATTAAAAGTTCTACCCCCTCGGCTAATTAAGCATCGTAAAATTGACAAAAAAAAACAACAACCGATTTCACCCTCTTCGTCATATCAAGTACCCGGCACTCGATATATTTGCCGTAAAATATTTGTCATAAATTGTACCCTTGGCGCTAAACGAGACTGCCTCTAGTTGTATTTTAACCCCTCGAATTGTCGCCTGTAAAATCAAATTCGTGTTAATTGTCTTTCCTGAATTACCTCCGATTCGTATAAAGCGAAATAACGATGATATTCGTTAGAAATAAAATTCGAAATACAATTTTCTTCCAGAGAGATTAATTTCCAAAAATCGAAAATTTTCAATGGAATTGATATGGGGATATTTTGAAAACTAGAAGAACGAGTTGCGACCGGAAGTTCGTGCGAGTTCCCAAGCGATATCGTATTTCCGTTCTTGGAAGGGTAGTATTGTCCTTTGCGGGTTAGAGTCGCCCCCGTAGGAGAGAATCGTGCACCGCAACCACACCGACCTCCAATTATCCTCGGGGAGTCACGTGGCACCGGTTGGCGAGAGATGGTTCGTGATGGGGGTAGTTCTCTCTCTCTCTCTCTCTCTCTCTCTCTCTCTCTCTCTCTCTCTCTCTCTCTCTCTCGTTCATCCTCTCTCCTGTCCTGGATCCCCGATGGACCGTCCGCAAACACAATATGTATGCGTATCCCGTCGACGACGTCGACGTCTCTCCTCTCCCTCTCTCCCTGTTTCGTCCCACACGCAGGCTGAACATTCGCCACCAACGTCGCACCAAGAGGGACTAAATTAATTATGAAAACACAAATCACCCGTTTCTATCGACAGGCGACGTGAATTTCCCCGCTGTAATACACGCGCGATCGCCTTTCGTCGTCACCGAAATACGCACATATCGAGGAGGAGGAAGCGAGTTGTCGTCTCTACGTACACTGCGCGTGAGTACGTCGCGGTGTTTTCACAACGAAACGGGCTGTAGTTCGTGTACACACCGAGTCCCTCGCTCATTCTCTCTCACTCTCCATCTCTCCTTCCCTCTTTCTCTTATACTCTTGATCGTCGACACTCGGGAACGTATATAGGAAGGCAAATCTCGAATGGAAAGCTCTCTCGTTTAATTAATCGAGGTTATCGGGATTGATCGAGATTCGATAACGTATTCCTGAGCACGTGTATGTTCACTCTTACGTATACGTGGCGCGTGTTGAAAACACTTGATTCGGATTATTCGACGATTATACGGGCGCTTGAATGCTTCTATTAGGTTATGTATGATGCTATTGTATCGATGATGTCACTTTGGGATTTAGTAGAGCGCACGATGCGCGAGAGATGGGTATTTATGACGTGAGAATCCGGGAAATGAAGATTTTCGGATATAACGTATACAGGCTGGACCATTTAAAGCGTTAAAAACTGGGGAGATGTAAAGTGATGTCCATCAGTGACCTTGACATAACTCTGATGTTTTTACCACGTAAATGATAATTGTTTATTAAGTCAGGTCTTTTTTCATTGTGTAACGTTAATAGTGAAGTTTTTTTTGGTATTTTTAATAATTGGCTCCGCACTTCAAATGGCTCAGCCTGTATGCGCTCATGGAGAATAGGATTGTACATTTTATTTTATCTAGTACAATTCAACTCCGACAGAGGGCGCACATTTTTTGTGGAGTCAACAATATTGACTTTTTCCATTAAACTATAATTTGAATTCTGAATTACAAGCGTTTGTCGGTTAATAAATTGTAGAACTTGTAAATTTGGGTTTCTAATTTTTTTTTAAACAAATTCTAACGGATTGAGCGAAATAAATCAAGTTTCCTCGCTCTGCTTGGATTTTTTTACGAACCAGTTTATCTTTAAATCGCTCCGCACTTTAAATGGCTCAGCCTGTACGCGCTCATGGAGAAAGGATTGTACATTTTATTATATTTAGTACAATTCAACTCCGAAAGAGGGTGCAAATTTTTTCCGGAATCAAGAATATTGACTTTTTCGATTAAACTATAATTTGAATTGTGAATTACAGGCGTTTGTCGGTTAATAAATTGTAGAATTTGTAAATTTGGGTTTCTAATCTTTTTTTAAATAAAAATTCGAATGGATTGTCGAAATTCCTCGCTGTACCTGGATTTCTTTACGAACCAGTCTACCTTAACATTGATCAAATGCTATCAAAATTTCTCATACATTTCCCCCTCGATCAAGCGAGTGCTCTTCCTCGTTTCTCACGAGATAATCACCCACAAAGAATCCGCGAATATAAAGACGAGAGCTGTTGCGTGATCGATCGTCGCGTTTTATTCGACGAGTTGTTCTCGTTCGCGCTATTCGTCGAGAGGTTACAAAGATTCACGGGGTCATTTAGGAGGGATCTAGATTATTTTCGGTCTGACGAGCGAGAGGATGATAGGGTAAGGGCGAACGTAAACCGGAAATCACGCAGTCCTCATTAGGCATTCCGCAGGTCGAAGGGTCCCGAGAGTTTTGGTGTTTGAACCCAATGGGTAGAAGCAGTGGCCAAAATCCGGGGGTGGAGCTTGTAGCAATCCCCTTCACCTTGCTCCAAAGCTCTAACGACCTTCGAGGGGGCAACCCGCATAAGACCGGACATTTCAATAAACCTTTGGCAAATGTCGACCGAACCGCCTGACCACCATGACCACTACCGTCACCATTCACTGTACGCTTGACCTTAAGGTCAGCACCTCTTGCATTAAGGGCCAAAGGAGAAATAGGATGGATGGCATGGTAAGCGTAAAGGTAAATTATCCATGCTGTTCTATTTCTGTTCGCGTCAACGAATATCCCTAAAACTTTCCTACTCGTTACACTCGAGGATGTGAGGGACTCTTGACGACAATCGTTTCCATACAGTTTACGACCCTCGAGAACTGACGAATTCATTTTCATCAAATAAAGTTGAAAGGTATCCTACAAACGTATCCAGTAAAAATGCTCTTTCGCGTTTTATTGAATCAATAATTCGTTTATCGTCGATAAATAACTAATTCGGACTTATTCATGAAAAAACAAAAACTAAAATGAATTTTTCGAACGTCGAAAAATCGTTCAATGTTAATATCGAGATTTATGTGAAACAGTCCATATTTTTTAATCAACGATGCAATTAGATCGTCATAAACGAGTTGTTTCTCCATTTATTTGTCATCAATATGTCGTTATGAAACATAATTCGCCCTGATTCGTCTCTGGGAAACGAACAAAAAAATGAAAAAATAAAAAAAAAACACCTCGTATTTCTTCCTATCACAAGGCTCTGATTGACTGACGTTTCACAGAACGTTCCCTCCGAACCTCGTGCGTTATACTTCGGGCGCACGAGGGAATCGAAGGGCAGGAACGTGGATTCTTGGCAATTCAATTCCCCGCAACACTCACGGGGATGAAACAGCCCTCGTGTGTGTACATTCGTGTATAACCTATAGCAGGAAGAGAGAGAGAGAGAGAGAGAGAGAGAGAGAGAGAGAGAGAGAGAGAGAGAGTTCGCACATATAGACTATATATAGAAGAGAAAATATATCTAGGGGAGCGACGAGCGACGGGGGAGGGGGAGGAGAAATGAGAGTCTCGCGAAAACTCGATATTCTTCCGATTCTCTGGCCGAAATGGTCCGGTAATAGGTAGACTGGGGGACTATGAGGGTGAGTGAGAGGGTCATAGAGGGGAGGGGGTCGTGTGGACCCGATCGCACGCTCGGATGAGAGGAGATCCAGCAAATTTAACCGGAAATACATCCAGCGAGATTACTCAGTGGTTCTCAAAAAGATTATTTAACAAAAATAAAAAATAAACGAAGAACCCTTAAGATCCCTCGTTTACCAATATTTTTCTTAATTTTCTGGTAGTTCTTGTTGGGAACGGGGAGGGGGTTCATGTGGAGCCGGTCTCACGCTCGGATGAGAGAAGATCGAGTAAATTTTACCAGAAAGATCCATCGAGATTACTCAGTGGTTCTCAACGAGATTATTTACCAAAAACATAAAAACAAACAAACAACCCTTGAGATTTCTCCGTTTATCAAAATTTTCCTAAATTTTTTTCAACCCTACTGGGAGACCCAAGAAAAGTGAACAATTTTTTTGTTGGTCTCATAATGGTCGCGAAAATCTCTTTAATTCCCACTTTTGTTGGAAAGTGTGCTCGTCTTTTTATCTAACTTCAATTTATTCTTTTTTTTTTGTTTTTCATCCCCCAGTCCCACCCCGCTAACATAGAGTGTCCGATCCGCTTAGCCGACGGGAAAGTTCATTTCGGATGAGAGTTTTATTTATTTCCACTTGTTTGGAGAGAAGGAGTAAGGAAGTTCGGAGTGCCGCGAGTTGGGTTGGAGGATGAGAGGGAGGAGAGAGCGTGTGGGAATCACGACCAGCCGCGCGGTCACGGTTCATTTCGCGTCCGACCGGTTTTGTCCCGACGAGGAATCCGCGCGATCTACGCTTCCTCCATTTTCTCCCGGTCTTTGCCTACTACACACACACACACACACACACACACACATACATATACGTATATGCAACATCCTGCATTCGCCCTTGCGAAAATCATCCCCTCTTCGTCTCTTTTTCAACCCCTGTACACACAGTCTTCTCTCTTCCCATCTCTTCTCTCCTTCACATTCGTCGTCCATCGTGAGACCAGCGGAGGAAAAATAAAATAGCCGACCTAAAGGAAATATAAACCTATGAAGGAAAATAAAAAAAAAACGAAAGAAAACGAAAATGGCCAATGCGAGGTCAAGGATATAAAAATCACGCTATCGCCGTCTGGGTATTGACCGTGACGCTTTTGTCTCCTAAAAAAGCACAGAACCGCAGACACGCAGCTTCCCTTCTTTTCGTCTCTCTCTCTCTCTCTCTCTTTGTGTTTCACCCTTCTCTCCATTATCCTAAGGTCCTTTTTCATTCTTTTTTTTCACTCGACTTTTTTCGTCCCTGCTCGATATCTTCGTTTCTCTCGATATACCGGTTTGTTACACCATAATTTTCCCGACTTTCTGTCTCTCTTTCTCTCGTTCTCTCTCTCTCTCTCCACTTTCGGCTCTTTCGTAAATTGGGGCCACGGGTCGTTTATTGGATCGAGAGACGAGAAAACGCAGACGCGAAGAAGTCTATCACTTTGGAAAAAGGATGTGATGGCCTTTCGATTTTCTTTTTTCGAGCAAGCGAAAGTGAGCGAGTGTTTTTATGGCGAAAATTTATATTCTTGTTTACCACGAAATGTGGTTTTCTTCCGATAGGAAAAGACGATTTCGTTAAATCGATCAATTTTTTGTTTATCAAAAATTTATACAAAAAATTTATTGTTTTTGTTAAATAAAATTGTCATTTACAACTTTTACGTTTTATGTCAAATTCGATGTAACCGAAACTACAATTTTTTCTCAACCCCCTTTAATTTACAATAAACGTAAAATTTGTATTTTTTTAAAATAATTTCTATTACCATCAGCCCCAACGATTGTACGTAATAAATTTCGTCTATTTTCCAAAATTCCTTATCTTCGTTTAATTTAATTCGATAATTTTCACCATCGTAAGAACGATAGTCACCTTTTGCCCTCGAGCACCGAAGTCCCAAGACTAATCTAACGAATTTTCGTTTAATTTAGACAAAATGACACCGAGGGCCGACTACGTCGCATCCCCCACCCCCTCCTCCCCACCCCTTTATCCCAAGCGATAATATAAGTTGAACGTCATCAGCAATGAACTTGCGTGAGAAATTGTTATGGCAGCGCCACAGGCGACTGCCGAGTACAGGAGCTTCGCCTCGACTGCAATGCTCGATCGCCCGAAGCTCCCGGAACTGCATGGTACCCTATGATTATATGGAAAATTGCTGCGAAACCCGAGAGTTCTCACGATGATATTCTTAGTGCTAAATTGGACGTCTGCAATATAGTCAGTCAGAATAGAAGCGAAATTAGAGAGACAGAGATCGAGAGAAGGAGTGAGAGAGAGAGGAGGGAGGCACATCGTTGCTCCCCCAATTTTCTACCGACCATGCAAATTTTCATAAGCGCCCTCGTGTGTGCCACGAGAATAAAATTACACCCGATAAAGCTCGACTTGATATAACGAAAAAGAGACAAAGCTTCGATTAAACCCTGTGACTGATAATATTTCTGTAATCGTCGAATTAAAAATACATCTACAAATGTCAATCTAAAATTTATGTTCTAAATGTCAGATTTAAAAATGAATTTTTTCATCAAATCAATAAAACAAAAATATTATTTTTTTCATAATGTAAAAATATACTTCGACACTCGTAGAGATCGTCGTGAATCGATTTTTCACGTCAACATTTACTTCATAATGTATTTAGATAGCAGGAAAAAAGGAAAGAAATGTCAGATTTAAAAATTAATTTTTTACCAAATCAATAAAACAAAAATATTATTTTTTTCATACTGTAAAAATATATTTTGACACTCGTAGACATCGTCGTGAATCGATTTTTCCAGTCACCATTTACTTCATAACGTATTTAGATAGCAGGAAAAAAGGAAAGAAATGTTGGAAGCTTTTTTTCCCTTTCCCTTCAAAAGCCTCGTGTACTTGATAAAAGGGAAAGTATTTTCTGCCATGCAACGAAGCTGTTTAACATTCTCCGGCACGCAATGAGACTGCATATAAATTATTTTCTTTTTTCTTTTTTTTTTGTGATAAAGCTTCCAAATCGTGAAAGAGATTCGTAAGAAATTTCTGTGTTACCAACTGGCGCATGAATTAAGGAGTAAGAAAGATTTCGAGGTAAAAACGTCACTTCTAGGCAACCGACGTAACTTAGCGTGTGCGAACGTTTATTTCAGTTTTTCTTTTCCTATTCGTTCCATTCGTTATCCCGGCCGTGAACTTGCAGGATTATCCCGTAGCTTTGTTTCGCCATCATTTCTCGCGGATCTATCGTTGCCCGAAGGAGAAACCGTTTTCCGGAAATTTTGGTGGAACGCAGTTCCCGGTTCAAGCGGCAAAAAAGCGGAGTTTAAGATCGCGAGGGGGAGGAGGGGGGAGGGGGTGAGGAATAAAGCCTCGAGAAGTTGTTACCCGAGTGCTTTTCCCTGAGAAGCATGCAACTATGCGTCGCCCAAGCAGGCTCAACTTTCAAAAGGAAACGAGGACCATGGACTTTTCAACATTTTCCCCCACCCTCTTCCCTCTTTGCCGTTCATTTCCCTGCTTTCTCTCTATTTTAATTAGCCACGTCAGCCGGTGTAAACAATGAACCCTTATTTCTAACGAATTAATTTTAAACAATTCGCGACGCGTCGTCGAAACGACGGTTGCTTGCAACTTTTCTTTTCCTCTCTCTGTCTCTCTCTCTCACGCCGGAAAATTACGTCGCGGCTTTATAAACCCGAAATTTATTAAATTGTCATTTTTTGTTTCTTTTTTCAGTCAGTTATTTCTTGACAATGAAGAATTATCGTTTTGTTAACGATCCGATGAGAATTGTCTGCTAGATTTCACCCGGGGATTGAAAATATAAAAAATTGAAAATGAATTTAATAAAATATTGAAATTTTTTAAAATTTTTATGGAAGTTTTTTAATTGATTTTTACCAGTCGTGAAATGAATACAAAATAGCGGATTTGTTGTTGGGAAAACGGTGAGCGGAGAGCGAGAACGATAACAACAAGAATGAAAGAGGGATGAGAGGAGTAAAAAAAAGGGCTCATGCCTAAAACCGACAGTAGAGACAGGGGTCCAAAATCGTTTGTTACCAGCTATAGCGATATACTTACCGATATCCCCATGGCAAATATTTAAGCTTCGGGGTGTTTACCGATCGTCGAGATTGCAACCCCCGACGTCTCTCTTACGTGAAAAGCAACGCGGTACGGGCCGTATGTATGTGCGAGTGGGAGAGAGAGAGAGAGAGAGAGAGAGGGAGGGAGAGAAAGAGAACTCGCGGGTTTCCCAAAGTTTACGGCTTCTCTATCGCTATCTCCGTGTCTCCTTCGAGGCTCTTGCCCCTGTCTGTCCCGATGATGGCTTCGAGAGAGAGTTAAACCCAGCTCTGTATATGTATACGTAGGTACATACGCGTTTTCCAATGTACGTAAACTTGGAAGTAATACGCATGACGAACACCAGACATTTCCTAGATACGACATGCCGTACAGGCTTTTTAAAAAAATCACGAAACAAATGGAAATTAAAAAAAAAAATATCTCATCTGTTCGGTTTTTATGACGTTGACCTTGAAATTATTCAAAGTCATATATTAATTTTGTAATAATTATAATATTGTTTATTATTTTAATAAACATGAATTGTTCGAGTTTGGCGAAATAATTAAATCGACGACGACAACTCAGAAATTAAAAAAAAATCTGTTCTCTGTTCGGTTTTTATAACGTTGACCTTGAAATTATTCAGTCATATATTAATTTTGTAATAATTATAATATTGTTTATTATTTTAATAAACATAAATTGTTCGAGTTTGGAGAACTAATTAAATCGCCGACGACAAATGAGAAATTAAAAAGAAATTTGTTCTCTGTTCATTTTTTATAACGTTGACCTTGAAATTATTCAAAGTCATATATTAATCTTGTGATAATTATAATATTGTTTATTATTTTAATTAACATGAACTGTTCGAGTTTTGAAAAATAATTAAATCGCCGACGACAAATGAGAAATTAAAAAAAAATCTGTTCTCTGTTCATTTTTTAAAACGTTAACCTTGAAATTATTCAAAGTCATATATTGATTTGTAATAACTATAACTATTTCAATAACCATGAATTACTCGAGTTTTGAAAAATAATTAAATCGACGACGACAAATGACAAATTTTCAAAAAAATCTCTCCGTTAATTTTTTGACAACGTCGACCTTGAAATTATTTAAAAAAGTATTCATTTTGTAATAATTATAATATTATCAATTATTTCAATAACCATAAATTGCTCGTGTTTTGAAAAACAATTAAATTGACGACAAACAAAAAATTTTCAAAAAAATCTCCCCTCTGTCAATTTTTCACAACGTCGACCTTGAAATTATTCAAAGTCATATATTAACCTTGTAACAATGATAATATTATGTATTATGTAAATAACCACGAATTCCTCAAGCTTAAAAAAATAATTAAATCGCCAACGAGTCAAACAATCAAAATCGTATGCTTCACCCCCAGAAAAATAATAAAAATTAATATTATGGAAATAAAAGGGTGAAGGGTTGAAAATTGTCACGAGTAAGCTCGTCTCGTCAAAACCGAGCGATCATCACTTTTGTATCGTCCTCTACACGTGCTACTATATCCACGTGGATGCGTTTGAGGCGATGCAGAGATAGTTGCAGGATGCTTCGGCAGTTTTCATCTCGTTTCACTATCTCCACACATAAACACACACACATACCTACATATATGTGTATGTGTAAAGAGCAGAGAGGTCGCGAAGTCTCGACAGCACGGAGGCGAGACTCTCGGCTTATAACGCCTCTACCCCCTCCCACCCTCCTGCCACCACCCTACCGAGCCTGGTTATACCCGCTTACGAGAGACGCGAGACATTCATTTGCATTTCAAATCATTCGGCAAGTACTCGGACGAAGTCTGGGTCGGCTAGAGAAGCGTCGACTTCGAACTGTACCTCGACGTGGCAATGTCGAAACGCATTCCACGCTACGTGTGGTGATTCGACTCCTACTACCCCGTTCACGGAATCTCAGCGGGATTGCGGCCGGAAAGTTAGAAAGAAATTCGAACTCACTCGTACTACCCTCTCGCCAGGGACAAGGGTGATGCAGGAGGCAAACACGCGACTCGATACACGAAAGGGCCCGTGTGATTTTGACCCCCTCCGTTATCGATCAACGAACTAACAAAGTAAAATTTACCAAAATTCTACAAAATTCATTCGATAAATACTTGGATAAAATTTGCAACGTAATCCTAAAATTAACTCGTTAAATTCTCATTACACGACGTAAGCGTGGTATAGACAAAAACCACCCCCGTGTTGTTTCCTTCGCGTGAAATAATGTTGCTGGGAGCGGGGGGGTTGTTTAGATGTCGTGACACGTTGCGCAAAGTATGATGGTATTTGTGCGTCGTCATGAGAGGATTCCCGTCGAAATAGTTTCTCGGGTGGAATGCTTAAGAGCCCGAGGGGTGAGTGAGAGGATTGGGGGTGGGGGATGAGGCTCGAGGTAGACGTAGAGAGTCATCACATACGAGAGACAAAATAGGATTACAAAGTTTGTCGTACAGTCAGTTGTTGCCATCAGCCGTGTTAAACGTTCGCGAAGTATGCGCAGCAAACCCCAACCCCCTCCCGAGGCGTAAAACGTTATATCGAGTTTCAGGATTTAGTTTAGATTTAGCGGTCGCGATGTTTTCGTGACGTACGCACACGTTCGTAATAAATCGCATCGCGAACGGATCGCTCGATTCTTTTTTCTTCTTTCTCGAAGTTGTCGAGAAGTTAAGGGTTGTTACCCTCGAGTGTCACGCGTTTCGGGGAACTTACCTTGCCAACCCCGGTGAGTTCTTTGACGCCGATCCTTCGTAGTAGAGCCGGGGGTGCGGGTGGAGGAGATTTGAGAAGAAGAGCAGCATATCCGTTCGGAAAATGAGGCTGCTCGTCAGGTCCGATGTTCTCATCCCCGGATCTACGCCGTCTGTGCGGACTCGAAGAGAGATTTAATTTTTGTGCCGCTCTGAAACACAAAATTCAAGATAAACAATTAATTCCTGGAATTCTTTGGAAGATTATAAAATTGTCGTTTTATCCAATCGCGGTGAGGTAAAAACTGTTTCAACCCCTCATAAATCATCCCACGTCATCGTCCATCCCTCCAGACTCCCGGATAATATAATTCTCCTTTATCCAACAAGAAAAATAAGAGAAACTTTCTTGAAGCGAACTCAAACAAGAAAACCAGATGATTCCGTTCTTTTTTCCCTGGACGAGTAAAACTTTCTTATTCCGAATGTCCCAACGGGGTTTCCATGGGTTTCCCACTCCTGGAATTCACCTGCGCCCCGTGGATGGGAGAAGAGCTTTTGACTCCGGTGGTTCTACGAACCCGGTGGGTGAAACGACCATCACGCGACTACTTCCATACGCGAGAACCGCTATTCCTGTAGCTATATGTGTCTTGCGGGTGACTGGGTGACATACTCCGTAGCTCGAGTCGGTAATCAGCGCAGGTAATGTGCCGGAACCTCCCGCGGTGCTCCAGATGAGAGCGCGATCTTTTGGGGCCCGGCATATTCAAGCTGTCCCGTTCAATGGGGTGGGACGTTGTCTGGTTCGGTTGTGGGAGACAGAGATGGAGGGAATGAGAAGAAGGAAACGCAGGAGGGAGAGACAGAGAAAACGTGCTAGGCGGGAGGATAAAGGGAGGTAGAAGGGTAGTAAAGGGGTAAGGGATGAAGGGAGAGAGAGAGATGAAAATCTGCAGTACACACCACAGGCTACGGGTCGAAACGGAAAGGGAGAGACGGAAAAGCGAGATTCGCGCGAAGTGCAATGGAGACGGACGAGCTCTCGCTCGAGCCGTTCGCGACGACCCTGCGTCGAGCGGGGGATCGAGACGGGGTAACATCGGGGGTTGGGTTCGAACTCTCGCTCTAACCCCCGGGCCTCGTTAACCCACGCTCTGTGAAATTGGAAATACCGGAGAGCTCCGGTGCACTCGGTTTCTTCGTTCCCTCTACAACGATGCTTCCTCTCTCTCTCTCTCTCTCTTCCTCTTTCCACCTCGGCCTCCTTCAACTCTTCGTCCTCGTCGTCGTCGACGTTGTTGAATTTGCTACGGTGAGCCGGCGTATTACCCGCGCGAATGAAACAGCGAAAGTGTGGCTGCACCGGACGGAAGAGGACGAACGTCGTACATGACCCGAGTAACGTCGTATGACATCGGCGGATGTGACCACATCGTAAAAAAAATTCTGAGTTATCAACGCTTCTACTGGCGGTGTAACTTATTTTTCTTTCTTTTATACGTTCCACGGCGGTGGGTTTATGACTTTTGCTATCGCGACCGCGTAGTATACGGGCGGGAGACGAAATAATTAACTTTCTCTCATTATCGTTCCAGTCATTGATCCTCAAAGGGAAACATATTTTAGAGAAAATTTTTTTGTGCTTTTCTCCTAGAGTTTTTGAAATATGAGATCAAATAACGTTAGAATCTTGATCAGCGAGAAATTTCCGGTTCCGTAATTAATCTAGAAAGTCTTTTTGGGTGAAACAAAATTTTGACCCCCGGTGGGTGTCGACATTCCAGATTTACTTTCGAGACTTTGGGGGGTCCAAAGGGGTTAAAATTTATTTTTGTTCAAAAAGACTTTGTAGCATCATTTCCGAATCGGAAATTTCCTGCGTAATACGAATATCGTGAAAAATGGGATTTTGGAGCAAAACAAAATTTGGCCCTTTGGGCCATGCGTTTTTTTTTGCAGGTCCCTTCCTGTGGGTCCTAAAAATCACGATTTTCCAAATGTCGCCACGGCCACAAAAATTGAGCTATCTGGATGTTCCTTAGCTGGTTGTCGAGTGCTCGACGAGCTATTCAAAAAGTTATTCATGCAATTTTCTGTCGGACGAATGGGAACGGAGATACAGCCTCGGGAAAAGTCGATTTTTCGAGGTTTCGCGAGATTCATCGAAATTGGCCATATTGAATTCCGGTGAATTTTAATCCTTTCTCAAGCTTTTCGACTCTATGTCGATTGCAAATTTCCCGTACAACACCAAAATTATGGTTGCGTTTTCGATTTTGAAGATTTTATCGACCTTAAGTGAATAAATCGTTATCTCGGATTTTTGCTATTTCCTCCAAGATTTTTTAAGATATCGACCAAAATAACATCGTAATCTTCATCAGCGACAAATTTCCAATTCCATAACCAACCTCCAAAATCTTTTCGGACGTAAAAAAAATTCGACTCTCCGGAAAATTGTCTTTTCGTTCAAAACAATTTTGATGGGACATTTCAGAGTCGGAAATTTTCCGTACAATACGAATATCATAATAATAAGCATTTTTTGGAAGAAAAGAAATAACTTCCCCATCCCCTGGGTATTTTTATGGATTTTCCAACAATTGCCCTACATCGATGGTTTTTTCCGAAAACAAATGGAACAAATCAATATTTTCAATTAAAAATAAAAAACCCCAACAATTAAATCTAATTAGCTAGATTGAATTCTCCATCAAATAACATACTCACACTAAAACTTCGATCAAAATCCATTTTCGTTATTCGCCCTTATCGTTTCTGGCACAAAACAAAATAAAGTTGTTCACGCGCAATAACAAGTACGATGTTCTAATTAGTACTGACCGTTCGCTCCGTTTCAAAAGTACAAAACAGAGAAAATGTCATTGACATTGTGGAGTTAAAATCACTTTGAAGTGGCGGTGAAGGGGGACAGTGAGGGAGAGAAAAGGTAAGGGAGGGGATGCGAGTCGCGACATGGGATTAGTAAGTGTGTTTGAGAATGAGGCTGGTAGAACATGTTACCGGTAAGTAAGTGTAACACGTGCCTATATACACACATATATATATATACATATATTTAAGTATAACAGGAGGTCGTGAATGAGCGTCCCACTCACGCTCGGTTGCTTCTCATTTTAACGAGCAGCACGGTCCGGAAAATCGTCACACGCCCGGAACTTTGCTTGCTTATACTCGCTTACTACATCGCGCCCTCTTGCTCTCGCACGAATCTCTATAGCCCCTTTTAAACACACACACACCCACACACACACACACACGCGCGCGCGCGCACACATACACACATATATATATATATAAAGAAATATCGTATATACAAAACCGTCCCGTTGCACGCCACATTAACAGTCTTGACTTTTATGCCCGTTTTAATTATTCCAAGTTCTATTTTTTGGTTTCTCTCTTTCTTTCCTTCCTGCTTTTATTTTTTGTTTTGGAGATTTTGTTGCTCCTTTTCCTATTTATTTTTCGGCAATCCGGACTCGCGACGTCGACTTGACGAAGTGCACGCATCCTCCGGCTTCAACGTCGAGTTTAAAAAGAAGAGAAAAAGGAAAGAAAAAGAAAAACAGGGTAGAGCGTACCGCGGTGGCTTGTCGTGGGAGGGTAGGGGCGAGACCGCGCCGGTTTTATGGTCCGGAACTTTAATGAACGGAGCGAGAGGGACGGAAGAGGGGGCGGAGCCACTCGCGGTTTCAGAAACGTCACGTTTTATCGTGTGCCGCGTGACTTTTTGACTCTATACCGAGTAACGTAGTTCGTTCCCGTTTTTTTTTCTCTCCGATCTCCGTTTTTTTTATCCTTTTTTTGTGCTTCTCGTGTTTTTTTTTTCTTTTTTTTTTTCGTGTGTTCCATTTATTCCTGACCACTTAATTTCACGAGGGAATAAACCGCCGTTGCCGCGAAACGCGAGCGAGCTTGCGCGCCCCAGTTATCAGAATTCTACCGAAAGCCAAAAAAATATTACTTTTTTTCTGTTTTTAATTTTTTTAAATTTATTTTTTTCAATTTTACGTTTTTTTCTTTTGCTATTTGTTATTTTCCTCTGTCGTATCATAGATATATATTCGTTACTGAAAAAATGATAGTAATGATAATCTTTTTTCTTCAAATAACACGGATAGAACGAGCCACGTATCGTGGAACCCCTCGAGGTAAAGCGAGATGCAAAAAGAGAGAGAGAGAGAGAGAGAGAGAGAGAGAGAGAGAGAGTAGAGAGAGAATGAAATTGCGTGGAAGAGGCGCGCGAGGCATCCATCACTATAGGAACTCGTCGGCGAACTCGCGGTATGCCCCCTTGGGGCATTTCTTTCTTTCCATAGGAAAAACGTAGGAGAAAAGCGAAAGATAGAGGAAGAAAGAAAAAGAAAAACACAAGGAAAAAAAAATAACTCAACATCTCGCCTAACTCAAAATCCATACTTTGAATTATTGAGATACTCTTGGGGAAAAGATGAATTTTCGGTGGGCGAGCAATGGCTGCGAGACAAGCTCCCCCCCCCCCCCCCCCCCCCTCCTCTCTCTCTCTCTATTTCTTTCGCACACACTTTTCACCGGTGAAGCTGAGACGAAGGAACGAGGAAACGTCGAAATATTTTCCACGCCCCCGCAACACGTTGATGCGAACGACTTCCGAGAATACTTTCTCGGTCTTACCAACTGTGCTCTCACAGAAACGAGCTTTTTTTTGGGCCGATATAAAACGAAAAAGTCGTAGGCAAAAAGAAAATAAGATGGGAGGAAGAAATGTGTGTGTGTGTGTGTGTGTGTGTGTGTGTGTGTGTGTGTGTGTGTGTGGGTGTCTAGAGGGCCGGCGGGGATGGCGTGCCCGGGAGAAATCACTCGTCGGTTAAATAAATAAGACTTTGCGTATATTACGAGAAAGAAAAAGATAGATAGAAATAAAACGAGGTAACGAAACTGCTTCCTGTACTTTTCAAATATTTTCTTAACATTTACCTTTTAACTGATATTAACGAAGTTTCATTCGTATTTGCGAACGGACGAACTACTCGCGAACGAAATTATTCTAAACGTTCGTCGAGGATCGTAGTGGAAGGAAGAAAGATGAAAAAAATGTCTATCAAATTTTTTGTTTTTTAATAAAATAATTCATAATTATAAATATAAATTAACGAATTCGTTAAATAATTTGTACGTATCGATAATTCATCGAACTCATAAATATTTTGCGAGGATAGAAAGGAAAAGCCATTCGTCCAACTGAAGGGCGTAATTTTCGTGGCACAAAAATTCAAAAGGACGTTCGATAAAAGTGTTCCTGGCGTGTACGAGACGTGAAGGATTGTGTCATCGGGCTTTTGGGAGATACTTTTTGTTTTTACGGAAAACAAAAGAACCGGTGACGAGTAGAGAGAGAGAGAGAATGCGTTGGGAGAAAGAGTGGATGCTGACGAGAGGGGTGGGAACAAGAGGGATGAGAGATAGGGGTTGCGCGCAGTAGAGACGCAGGTGCGTGTCGCGGGTACGCAATCTATGCGTCAATCAGGAGAAACAGACGCGAACCAAGCGGCATCGGCACGCGAGGATATCAACCTATCTCCCTTACACGTTTCTCTGTTCTAGCATCCCTTACGTCACGTTGCACGACGCTTTTCACCCCTGTTATTTCTCTAAGCTCCAGTCCACGCTCATCGACGTCGATACATCTGGCTGATCGAGACTCGTTCCTTTCTCCCTCATGAATGTCCGGTGATCGATTCGACCTTGTTTCGTGGGTAATAACGATAGAAATAATTTAGAAGTTCTTTTTTTTAATTTAGGAATTTTGTTGATTATTTTAGAAATTAATTTTGGGAGGATGTTAACCGATTTTCCATAGATATTTCTTTATTCTAGGATCGTGTTGCACGACGCTTTTCATCCCCGTTATTTCTCTAAGCTAAGAATTCAAGAGTTCTTCTTTTTTGAAATTTGGCCATTTTTTTATTATTTTATAAATTTATATTGATAAATTGAAAATATTCCAATGATTTAGAAGCAAATTTGAAGAGTTTGACCAGTAAATTTTCGTTAGATCGAGACACGCCAGGAGATTTCTCTTTTTCAGTTTGAAGAAATATTTTTTTTTCGTTCTTACGTTTCTTACGATCTTTAAGAGTCCACACGTGATCAACATAAATCGTTAACGTTCAACATGGATACACGTAAGCATACGTCTGCGTTATGAAAAAAAATAGGATTGTGCTTGAAGTAGGACCAGTGTATACAATGTGTTCGCGGAAAGCGTTTTACTATCGATGGTGAAACTGCGAATTCTGTCCGGTGTGTGATATACACCGTATAATGTATCTATATATATTTCGGTATCGCCATAAAACGTGACATGAAGATCGAAAACGTGTGCATGTGCTCGAGAAGAAAAAGGGGTGAGTGGTGAGAAAAAATAAGGAGAGTTTTCAGGGTGGGCAGAGAGAAAGAGACAGAAAGATAAAGAAAGAGAAAGGGAGAGAGAGAGAGAGAGAGAGAGAGAGAGAGAGAGAGAGAGAGAGAGAGAGAGAGAGAGAGAGAGAGAGAGAGAGAGAGAGAGAGAGAGAGAGAGAGAATGCGTGAGAAGGAATCACTGGGGTGAGGTACAAGCGGAAGAAACAACCCCAAAGGAAGTCGCGCTAGGGTCTCAGCTGTTTCGTTCTCCCAACTCTGATTGAATTGCCTTCCCGTAGGAGCTTTCCATCGTGCACTAGACGACACGTGCACTATACATATTGTTCTAGACAAAAAAAAAACATAGAAACGTAAGCATTAAATATTGAACTGACAGTTTGGCCAAAAAGTTCCTGCGTTTATTCCTCACGATCCTCCATAAGTGTCCATGTATAAGAAACGCAATGACTTTTTGGCCACGGGAGATTCTACAATTAAAATTCCAAACATTTTTGTTCAAATTCGAGCGACAATTTTATTTCGTTGATCCAGCAGTCGAGAAAAATCCGACAGGATAGAGAAAAAGAGTTTTTTCGGGATGAGAACCTGATGCGAATCGACCAGAGTCGCCTTTCGGCGTATACGTGAAATCGTCAGGTTGATGCATTCGGGGGTGAGATAGGGGTTGGGGGTAGCTGGGGGGGTGGAAGGAGGTTTGCATATGTGCCAGGTATTCGAGCGTTCATCAACGGGATATGCGCGAGTGGGCTACGGCGTTGCCGCGGGTGAGGTACGAGAGCAAGCGAACGCATCAGGGGTTGTTCCCACTGGTGAATGACGCGCTGAAAAACGCGGTCTGCTACGAATTCGCGCGAAGTAGGCGGCAAAATAACGTCCGAGAGATTGGGCAATGAACAAAAAAAAAATACACAAAAAAAAAGAACATTGTATATTTATGGGTTCGACGAGGAAAGGGGTTGATGGGGGGTTGAAACGAAAAATACGAGGGGAGAAAACGCGAGAAAAACAATCGTCGAGGACCAAAGGCGACGAGAATACGAATGAACGAATTGGACGCGACGAAAAAAAAAAAATAAAATAAAAATAATAAAGTGCTATAAAAAAAAGGCGAATTAATGAAATAATTTTATTTGAAGTTTCCATAAAATTGGATCGATGTTTCATTCAACTTTCACGCGTTTGATTAAACATCGTAAGTTGAAAAAAAAAAAGAAATTCAAACCGAGAAAAGAGAAGTATGCTTTATGAGAGACGTATTTCTTTTTCGCGTCACGGTAAGAGCTATTCCGTCGCCATATTGGCTAATTTCACGGCGCGTTAACCCGCAATTTGGAGCATTTTCTTACTTATCGTCGACCCGAGTAAATCGAGTCGTATGCCTCGTGGCTTATGACTTTCATTTCGCGGAAGACGCACGTGTGTTTGCCAACCGAAACGTTAGTCATGAATATTTCTCTCAACGATCCCCATTTTTTTCCCCTAAAATGTCGTAATCAAATATAAAAATAGCAGATAAGAAAACGAGAAATTCAATTAAAAATACGCAAGAAATTTTCCAAATAAATTTCAATCCATACTTATCGCTGTAAAGATTGTTGAACACATTGAGAGTGAACGATGAGACGTGAAAATTCTAGAGAATGGAAGGGGTAACGTCATTCTTGAAAGTCTGATTTGTGAACAAGCGAATGACGAGGAAAATTTAATTGATATCGTCAAATATCGTCAAAATATAAAAATAGCAAAAAAGAAATTGAGAAAATTCAATTAAAAAGAACGCAAGAAATTTTCCAAATAAATTTCAATCCACACTTATCGCTCTAAAGGTTGTTGAACACATTGAGAGTGAACGATGTGACGTGAAAATTCTAGGGAATGGAAGGGGTAACGTCATTCTTGAAAGTCTGATTTGTGAACAAGCGAATGACGAGGAAAATTTAATTGATATCGTCAAATATCGTCAAAATATAAAAATAGCAAAAAAGAAATTGAGAAAATTCAATTAAAAAGAACGCAAGAAATTTTCCAAATAAATTTCAATCCACACTTATCGCTCTAAAGGTTGTTGAACACATTGAGAGTGAACGATGTGACGTGAAAATTCTAGGGAATGGAAGGGGTAACGTCATTCTTGAAAGTCTGATTTGTGAGCAAGCGAATGACGAGGAAAATTTAATTGATATCGTCAAATATCGTCAAGATATAAAAATAGCAAAAAAGAAATTGAGAAAATTCAATTAAAAATAACGCAAGAAATTTTCCAAATAAATTTCAATCCACACTTATCGCTCTAAAGATTGTTGAACACATTGAGAGTGAACGATGTGACGTGAAAATTCTAGAGAATGGAAGGGGTAACGTCATTCTTGAAAGTCTGATTTTTGAGCAAACGAATGACGAGGAAAATTTAATTGATATCGTCAAATATCGTCAAAATATAAAAATAGCAAAAAAGAAATTGAGAAAATTCAATTAAAAAGAACGCAAGAAATTTTCCAAATAAATTTCAATCCACACTTATCGCTCTAAAGATTGTTGAACACATTGAGAGTGAACGATGTGACGTGAAAATTCTAGGGAATGGAAGGGGTAACGTCATTCTTGAAAGTCTGATTTGTGAGCAAGCGAATGACGAGGAAAATTTAATTGATATCGTCAAATATCGTCAAGATATAAAAATAGCAAAAAAGAAAATTAGAAAATTCAATTAAAAATACGCAAGAAATTTTCCAAATATATTTCAATTCACACTTATCGCTCTCAAGATTGTTGAACACATTGAGAGTGAACGATGTGACGTGAAAATTCTAGAGAATGGAAGGGGTAACGTCATTCTTGAAAGTCTGATTTTTGAGCAAACGAATGACGAGGAAAATTTAATTGATATCGTCAAATATCGTCAAAATATAAAAATAGCAAAAAAGAAATTGAGAAAATTCAATTAAAAAGAACGCAAGAAATTTTCCAAATAAATTTCAATCCACACTTATCGCTCTAAAGATTGTTGAACACATTGAGAGTGAACGATGTGACGTGAAAATTCTAGGGAATGGAAGGGGTAACGTCATTCTTGAAAGTCTGATTTGTGAGCAAGCGAGTGAGGAGGAAAGTTTAATTGGAAACGGAAGTCTCGAAACGGATTTGAAAATACTGTGTGCATCTTCGATAAACCCATCCCCCTCCCCCTCGCTCTTCCAAAGCATACATTTATCTACGGATATATGCGCGAATATACGCGTATATAAAGCAGTGAACCAAGCCGAAAGAGAGAGAGAGAGAGAAAGAGAGAGAGAGTAGACACTGTCTTTCCATCGTAGACGCGAATAGTTCCGTCAGTCGAAAGGTTCAGTCGAGTCGTCTTCATCTCGATCCTCTCCTCCCTCGCCTACCAAGTGCTTAAGTGGCTTGAAAATAAGCGAGTTAGATGCGACCGGCAGGCATTGAAGAGTATACGAAAACTCGAGCGAGAGAAGGACGACGACGAAGTTCTCGAATCGAATACAACCTCGACGAACTTTGCTGTCTGTAAAGTGCACCACCAACCATCTATATACGTGTGTGTTGGAAAGGATACTATAGATAGTTTTACTCGTCGTTGAAACGTTTGGAACAGAGACGATAGTCGTTGAAAAGCTTTCGACAATTTAAAGCGAATGCGATTCTCGATTTAACGCGAGAGACATAAAAACTTTCGCTAGAAACTAGATCGATCGACTTTGCGTTAGTATCGAGAGAGACAACGAGTACAAAATTTGTCCGTCGCGATAGTCGAGCGAAGAACGTCGTTAATTCTACGACGACACGAAAGATTTCCGACGGGACAAATTCAATCAAAATACTTTTACGCACTCGTAAATTTATTTTTCATTCAATTTTGCTTTTTTTTTTATATTCTTTTCGTTAAAACTCCTTCCACCTTCCGGTCATTCGAGTTTTACACGGTATGGGAAGAGGGTCGCAAAATTTTTATACCGGAAAAATGTCAAGCTGATATGCTTTTTTATCACTTCTCGTAATATTGTCATCTTGGGCAATAAGGAAATGTTCGAAACTATCGAGTTATTTGATACGAGGATGGATTTAAATATAAAAAAAAAAGATTTTTATAAATTTTCAGTATCTCAAGAATGTGGATCTAGAGATAATATATTCATCTTCTAGATAAATTAATATTTGATAGATTATTTTTCGTCCGACATTTCTTTGTCGATTTCGTACTTTTTACGTTCTTTATAAAAATTGACGTATCTATGGGAAAAAATATGTGCTGTTGTATAGATTTTTATCGAAATAACTGTTATCGGAAATGTGCACAGCCTTCAAAAAGTCCATAAACGTTTGATTTCGTAGGTAGCTTTTATTACCACTATTTTCTCTCTCTCTCTCTCTCTCTGTCTCCTTGTATATATATATATGGAAAATATGCCTATATATACATGTATATATGAAATACGGCCATTTATTCGTGCCCTCGAGCCGAAAGAACACTATTTCGCTATTGACTTTACGTCGCAAAGATGTCACCGAATATGATATTTTCGAATGGACGTATACAAGTCCACGTCCGAAGAGTGACGGAGAACAAGGGTTGACAAAGAGCACTTTTGAAAGTTGCATCATCGATTTCCCGTGGGTAACGGGCAACGGAAAAAGCGTCGCTTGATATTCAATTCGCGTTACGAATGCAAACAAATAAAAAGCGAAGTAACGAAATGCTGTTTTCATATCGGAGGTAGTGCACCCGCGCTCGTTCCACAATTTTCCTCCTTTCATCTTCCGTTAAAGCGAAAAACTAATTTCCAGAAGTAAAAAGAAAAGGAAAAATCGTTTCACGACGATACGACGATAATCGATATTTCTTCAATTTGTTCCAACGTTCTCAATGTCGAACGAACTAAAGGGATGAATTTTTATAGAAATTCTCGATGTAATCTTATATCACCGTTATCATCCCTTCCCGAGAATTTGTAACGAACTCAACGACTGTCTTTTGACATTCGCGTCTCGCGTAAGCAAACAACGTCAGTGACGCAATTCGGTTCAACAAAAACCCTCGAAAGCGCTCCCTTATGCCGAAACCACAAAATACACGTGTATAGAAGGAAGACAATTCTAAAGTCTGCGGTATAACTCCGAGCCAAAGAGGGTTGGGGGGTGGAAAAGTAAGGTACGAGGGATCTTCGATCGCTTTCTAGCCTGCGGGAGATCGCTACCTTTTTGACAGCAAACGGGAGGGTTTGTGTCCCTCGTTGGCCCAGCTTCGTTTTCCGTCGCTCAAACTTCACCGACTGGAGGGGTTGAATCCTTGAGGGTTGGTTAGCTGCGATGTTATACATATACATATACAAATATCGTGCGTCGAGGAAGTATAACGCAAACGTAGGTGTTAACAAGTGACGAGAGAAAGAGAGAGATGGCTACGGAAGGAAGAAGGCTCATAGATCAAGGCAAGCTATAAGGGATGAAGAGACGAGGGACGATCTCCAGAAAGCATCGAAATATCGCGCTATGACTCTCGAGGCTTGGTTAGCATAATGTCAGCCCTTGAGAATAGCGAAGAGATGTACATATATGTACATACAGATATAGAGGAAAAAAGGAAGCAAATAGAGGGATGGATTTGAGGAGGGAGAGGTGGGAGTGAGGGAAAGGTTGGAAAGGGAGAAGATAGACGAAGTGGAATTTTCTTAAAAAATGTCAAGTCCCGGAGCACCTCGGGGCTTGTTTCATATAATAAACCGTCTCGTGAAATTCACTGGGAGCTTAAATAAGGGTGGGTAGGCATAAGGATGGAAAAAACGACGTGTGAGAGAGAGAGAGAGATATGCGAGAAAAGAAAACCGCGAATTCCGATATCGTGTATACCGACGTTTGCTCTTCGAAATGACGCTAACGTTGCAGCTGGGATATTCTCAAATATCGACCTGTCGAGGAATTCAACCACGTAGATAGAAGAATGATGAGAGAAAGAAAGAGAGAGAGGGAGAGTTTTGGCTCGAGGGAAAAAGAATCTTTTGTCAAGATATTCCACCTCGAAAGATTTCTCCGCGCTTCTCTATTCACCGCATCTCCTCGGTAAGAGAGAAAGAGAGATATCGAGTTTCATAAGTCCGTAGCAACGTCGTTGAAGATGTATGTCGTGTCAAAATAACGCGAGCAACATCGCGAAGTAGGAAAACGTCATTGTCTCAATCGCGTATGGATACGACGTAATTATTCTTTTCGCGAAGAAACGAGGAATAAAAGCAAAATCTTACAAGATTATCACAATCCAATGGGACAGAATTTTCAATTTTCATCCCTTTTCATCCTCTTTCAACTTCATCCCTTCGATCATTCTTCTTCTCGTCTCCGTCACCGTTGTTTTTTTTCAAACAACGAACGAGAAAGCGTACGAGACGGAAAAATCAGCTTCGTCGTGAATTAGAAAAAGTCGGATAAACGAATACCAAAGGTAAGGGTGCAAAAGGGGAGGGGGTGGTAAGGGGTGGAAATTGGCGCATTCGCTGTAAAACAAGCTAATTAAATACCACCGAAGATCAAAGCGGGTAAGCCGACCCACTAATAAACAGTCCGTTCTCTATCTCTCTGTCTCTCTCTTTCTCATGGCTTTGTGCACTTTGCGCGCCCTCTTTCGGTCTCTGTGCGAACCAGAGCAAATGGCGTTGATACAAAACTAGTAATTTCAGACCTACCCGCCGTCTACCACCACCATCGCAACCACCGCGCCCAAACTCGCTTTCGTTTCTCGCTTTTGGCTCTCTTTAGTACACGTCTCTCGCTCGAGCTTTTCGATAGCCGACGGTGTACCGCACGATCCTTTGTCTCATTTTGACTCCGATGTGTGTTTTCCCGTGTGTCCTCGTATACGCGGTTGCGTAAAGTTAGTTTTATAATGCAGAATGTACCGACTGTGTGTGTGCGTTCATACGTGGTAAAAGATAAATTAACGGGAGGCTTGGTCTCTTTCCACCGTCATCAACTCACCACAAGGGTGGGATGCATGGAAACACCGCTACGCCTCTTGCGGCGCGAAAAAGAATGGAAATATATTGGTTCGTATTCCGGTTACGCTCACTTTAGCGTTCCTCTGCGTAATCTCAGCGGTCTGATAAACACATTGGCTCGGTTCACTATTTTGTACAAAATAATTATTAATTTTTGGGATTTTCTTTTTTGTTAAATTCATTTTTTTTCGCAAGTTTTAGGAGAAAAATTGCCATTTGTCATGAGGTTGAATAAATATTGGATTTTCTTTGTTTCGCGATGATAAAAGTTCGAATTTTCTTGCGAAAATATAGGCGAAAGTTTAACAAACTCGACTGTTTGTTGGATGGACATCACTATTTTACAAAAAATAATTATCAATTTTTATGATTTTATTTTATTAAAATTCATATTTTTCTTCTAAATTTTAAGAGAAAAATTACAATTTGTCACAAGTTTGAATAAATTTCGAATTTCCTTTGATTCGCGATGATAAAAGTTCGAATTCTCTTGAGAAAATATCGACGAAAGTTTACCAAACTCGATCGTCGGTTGGATTTGGCACATTTAATTTTGAAGCTTTCGCATGATCGAGCGATAACGGGCGATACGGGATGAAAACAAAAATGGTAAACTAATTGGCTCGCTTCACTATTTTACAAAAAAATTATATTGAAAGTAATTATCAATTTTTATGATTTTTGTTGTTGAAACTCATATTTTTCTTCTAAATTTTAAGAGAAAAATTACAATTTGTCACAAGTTTGAATAAATTTCGAATATCCTTTGATTCGCGATGATAAAAGTTCGAATTTTCTTGAGAAAATATCTTCGTAAGTTTACCAAACTCGACCGTCGGTTGGATTTGGCACATTTAATTTTGAAGCTTTCGGATGATCGAGCGATAACGCGAGATGCGGGATGAAAACAAAAAAGTTTCAAAGTGGCCAAAAGTACCTTCATTACGAAGGTATAAGATAAAGTCGGCGAAGTCTACGACTTTGACCATATTGAATCACTGCGGACTTTCATAAACCTGACCGTATCCCACACCACGAGGTATTAGTACAGCGTAGAAACACCGATGCTCCCACCACCGTCTCGCTCTCGCCTCGACGCTTTGGCAGCGTCTATTACACGCTTAACTCAACTCGAACGAGGCAAACTTTTGACTCAGCTTCCTTCTATCTCGACGTAATAAAGTCGAGACGCCAGTGTGTGGTTTCGGCCCAGCGAAGGGCTCTCCCGTCTGGTTCCTACCTCTCTCTCTCTCTCTCTTTTTTTGTTCCTTCTCCTATCCCGGATATTATGTCGGATTCTCTCGAGCGAACGTTTTATTTTATTTTACACTACGATCCTCTTCGTTTCTCTTATCCGGCAAGGTCGAATAAAACGTTTTACCGTGACTTTCACATTGTGCTCTCGCGCCACGAATATGCATTTCTCGAAAAATTAACATAAGCGATACGAGCTTTTCGAGGAAGGAGGATAAATACGTTTAAACAATATTTGAGACGGTATTATTCCGTGAAATCCTGTATCTACTAGAAGGACGAGTGTGATGCGAGAATTTTGAACGAGTAGCCAGAACCTTCGTTTGCATAATTTTCACCACCTTTTTCGTTAAAACCTTTTGTAAAAGTTTCATCCCTTGCAACAAGATATCTCCTACGAATATCAGTTTTGATCAAAAATATTTAATAGTGTGTGCCCAATTTTCATTAAAATTTCGCTATTTAATCATTTAGTTCAACCCGGAATATTCCAAGAATGAAATATTCGATAATTTATGTTTATTTTCCAACAATTCTCTCACCAAAAGTTGTTTTTTTATTTATCTATTATTATCGTGAATTATTGCAAGGACCACGACGAAAATGAAATAACCCGAGACAGGAACGCAAGAGTCTGGTTTTATCCTCGATAATATTGCCTTCTACGATGTCCCAACGTTATACCATACTTACTTCTTTTTTTTATTTTTATTATCTCTATTTTTTTTATTCCAGTGATAGCGTGTCGTTTCTGCTGGCGTAGCCCCGGTAGCCCTTAAGGCTCCGACTTCATGCAATTACCTGCCTAGACGCCGTTCATCTCTCGAGAGATCCTCGCTAAGGACTCCGGGTCTGGCCTCACCGCGATCTACTCCACTTTCGTCGGTGCGCTATAACTGTCTGTCTTTGCCACGAACACAACCGCAATTCCCTACTTACAGTTATATCGTTCAATGTACACGTGTGTGTGTATACGAAAGAAGACGGTTAGAAAGATATCGTGGACCGTGGGCTGAACGTCTCGTTGCTCCTTGCGCGTGTTACGGACTACGAACGTCTCGGACTAGTAGTATAGACATTGTTGTGGTCAGCCCCCTTCTTGTACCAGCTTCTGAGTAGTTGGGACTAGATGGAGTCAGACAGGTGCTCGCTCGAGTAGACAGCAGAGCGGTAGCAAAGCCTTGCCTCCTCTCAAAGATGAGAGAAAGATAGAGAATTGAAGAGAGGGAAACCAGTCTGGAATGTTTATATAAAGTAAGGGGATACCAAGACGAGACAAGCAGGAAAACTTGCCAAGAACCATTTTACACGAATGACCGACTACGTGAAATTCTATGAACTCGTACCGAAGACAAGGATGCAGTAATGTAAACGATATTTCACGAGAAAGACATTCTTTATAAAAAAAAAAAAACAATGTCCTTAATTTTTCCGCGAGAAACTTTCGTTTCTCGTGAAAATTCTTGTCTCTCGGATTCGTGAAAGACGTCTTTCACCATCTCCTATCACATTCGTCCATAGCCAACGTGTATAACGATCGTGGTTAAACGCCTATACCGTCTCAATTTGCAAACTATTCGCACTCGATGGTGGAGTCCACAGGAAGAAAGATAGACAGAGTGGTTTAAGGATGCGAGTAGAGCGAGCGTCAAGAGGGTTATAGAAGGAAGAGGAACGTGTATACGAGGGTTGGGCTAGCTTGGTGAGATTGTACGATATATATATATATACATATAAGAGATACGTACCACGTGACGAGGCTCCGAGTCAGGAATTATACCGTGCAAGTAGTAGCGAGGCAAAAGCAAAACCAAAAGCAAGCAAGCCAGGAGAACCTGCACGTCGTGCCTGGACACGCAACGTCTGCGTGCCGCTACTGGAAACTATGCGACTTCAAAAGCCCGTACCACAGAGCTACACGGCGATCCACTCTTTCGGTCTCTCCCTTCGTGCACGTTGCCAGAAGGAGCACCAAGAGGGAGGAGGGATGGAGGGAACGATGGTCTCTCCTCTCGCCGCCCTCTTCAACCCTAACCGAGCCAACCACCCTTCGCGTTCTCCATATATACAACCCCTTGTACCTCTCGCTCCCTCTCTCTCTCTCTCCCTCTCGTGAATATACTGCCAACCGACAGACCCCCACGCAGTTCTGGGTTATGTTGACACCGAGTTCGCAGTTTACCGGCCGACAGGTGGAGTGGTGGATCGATACCGCGATATCGTCGCTCCGACTTTATGCCGTGTGTTTTGTTTTGCTGCGTCTCTCTTTCTCCCACCCCCCTCTCTCTCTCGCTGGCTCTACGCTAACCGTATCGTTGTACCTGCTGATCGAGCTGCACCTGGGTTCTTATGGAGCTTGATCGGGGTAGTGTTAACCTCTTCTATAAATCGACCCTCTGACAAGGGATGATTTGGGTAGTGTTAACCACTTCTATACTAACCCCTATCTCTCTCTCTCTCTCTCTCTCTCTCTCTCTCTCCTTGTCACTCCTACATATATACATAAAGAATTTTTCCCTTAAGGTAGTTCTATCGTGACGTTAAGATCGAAAAATTATTTTTCAGTTTTTCTTACATATAAAATGGTTTGTGGGCTCAAGTTAATAAAGACAAATTTTTGCGAATTGGCTAAAGAACAACATACTCCAAATTCAAGGTCATACAAGGTAATACGTACTTGCTGTATAATTACAAAAATTGCGAAAATTCTTTTTTTTAGATTTTTTTGAAAAACTATATAAAGCTTCTTTGATGTTGCATAAAAATATATGCAAAGTTTTAGAATGCTTGACGGAGTAGAAACCAAGATATTTATGGATGAAAATGCAACTGTTAACACGCGCTCTTATGTGAGACTACGGAAAATTCTGATTTTCACTGATAAATATCTCAACTTCCGGGTGGTAAAATATTCCAAAAATTATTACACACGCACATATGACATTAAAGAAGATATATCCAAATTTTCAACAAAATCTTAAGAAAACGATAAAACGATAGAATTACCTTAACCCTTTGAGTCCTCAGGTCTCAAAGGGTTAAGAGGCAGTGTTACTGACGATGAGCCACTTGCGCTTCGAAAACGAGATCCGTTCATTGTCCGGCACTGTGAAACCGATCGTCTTAAAATTTGGAGGGTACATAAAGAATTATGGCATAAAGTACATAACACTCTTATTTTTCCAAAATTTTGAAAAAAGTTTTGCAGATTCAGTTACCATCGGAAAAATTTTTCCAAAATTTTGGAAAAATAACACGGTCATGTACTTTGTGCCATAATTCTCTATGTACCCTCCAAATTTTAAGGCGATCGGTTGCTCAGTGCCTCTTAATGAAGTGTCACCCCAACTCCTCAATTCGTCTGTTTCAATCAAAGACGCAAAAGTTCGTACTTCCCTTCGACGCTACGAACCAATCGAACTTGAGAAATACCAATACGTAAATTTGCGAACAAGAGTCTGTGCGAAAGCGTTAGGAGGTTGGAAAAGGTAAAGTGGGATAATCTCGAAATTGTTGTGCGAGCAAATTACCCCGATGCCCTTCCTGCCCTTTCCCATCTTTCAAGAACGGACCGAGTATAAGGTTCTCTGATATAATCCTCCATTTTAGCTAGCCGTTTTACTCAACGAGTGCGAGCAAGCCCCACGGCCCGTCTTGCGGGTTCGCGAACAACCGCACGACCAGTCGTTCGCACGAAGGGATGAGACAGCATGCTCGGTGAAACCGAACAGTTCCCCAACCTTCCTGGGCCACCGAGTCTCTTCTTGGTCTCGGGGCAAACGCCGTTTGTTCCAAGTATTTCTCAAGTTCAACGCGAGAGGCACGAGGAGGAAGCCTCTGCGAGAGCAGCTGAAGGGCTCGAGAGGGATGCAAGGGGATTGCTTTCACACGTACGGACTTTACGGTACTCCTTTGGTTAAAGTCTGGCCAATTTAACTCGCCCCTGGTCTGCGGAGTTATATACCCCCGGTTGTAACTGCGTGTGCTCGGCATTCGCGAAACAACAAAGGGCTCCTCGGGGCCCTTCTTGTTGTTCGATGTAATCTTACGTAAAGGGGCACGATGGGAACGAGGTAAGGACGAAACGGATGGGTTGAGGGTTGAAAGATTGACGGAGGTTCTTAAGCGCGAAACTAGCGCGAGTAAGAGCGAGATGGCAAGAGTCTGAGCGAGCTACGAGACGAGTTTTAACGTCATCGTTCCAAGGAGCGTGCGTACGCCAACTTGAAATAGACAAATGTTGGATTATACGCGGATAATTCGAGCGTTCGTAAACGACAGCTCGTATAATTTTCGCCCGTGCTTGTATTTTTCGTCGGTAAATATAGCGTTGCTGTATTTTCTATCTCGCTTTTACTCCTGTCTCCCGTCAAAGAGTTTAAACACGTCACTCCGGGGTGGCGATAGTAAATTTTGAACAATTAAAATATCACGCGTCTACGTTCTCTCGCCTCTTTCTCTCTTCGTCGCACTTTCTTTCCGGGACTAGCATTAAACTACCCTCCGCGTGTCTCGTTTGCGTTCCCTCAACGTCGTCGCGGCACACTCGCACGAAGATAGCGGACATGGTAATTTATCTCTCTACACGGCGACGAAACCTCGCGGTGCGGCAAATTAAAATCGCGCCCTGCACCGCGTGACTCCTGGGAATCGTGGTGGGGGAAGGGAGGAAGGGGGAGGGGGAAGCTAAACCCCGAAGCACTCTCGTTTCTTCTCACTCTCGCGCACTCTTACGAGACATTGCCAACGTGTAGAAGACATAATTCATTTTACAAAGGGATTTAAATAGTTTTGCGAAATGCAGCGAGTTACTACGATTTTTATTTCTTTTGCTTAATTTTTTTGAAATTTTCTTTATCTTTTTGAGTAACGAGAGATTTTGTGGATGGGTGAAAATTGGTTGGGAAAATTGAACGTCTTCAAGAGAGAGAATACTGTTACAAAATTGAAGATAAAAGTTATTTTTATCGGGGGACGATAAATGACGAGAATGAAAAAAATTGAATTTTTATTTTTGAGTTTGTTATTATCGCTCGTAATTATTCTGGCGATAGGACGTTCGTCGAAATTTAGCTAGTTTCTGGAGAAAAAGCAAATCCTCGAGAGAGAAAAAGGGCGATCTCTTGACGTGACGAATTCGGACAGACATATTTTCGTGGTTGTCATGAGGTTTGCCTTCCTGTCAAGTTGAAGGTCGCACGTCACATCGACGGTACGTACACCGGTTGCTCTCCACTTCCCTCGGGATATCCGACATTCCCCGGGTGGAAAAGAAACGAGAGAAAAGGAAGAAAGCACGAAAGAGATAACGACGTCACGTTCCAATTGGACAAAAATAATAATAATAACAAATCCTGATAATAAAAATAAATTAAATTTCTAAGTTGTCATTTATTGTTTAATAATTAACAATAATTATTGACAATCATTATCTTTCTTTAAATGATTAATTAATTGTAAAATATTCGTCCACGTCATTCCCAATAAATAGAAAATTGAGTAATTTTTAATAAATTTTTTCTTTTCTTTTCCTGACATTTCTTGGTTCGTGTCCACGTGTCTGATGTGCGTGTTCGCGTCTCAGCTTTATCGCTCGCGTTATAGCGGCTCTTTTACTCCCGAATGTACATGACACGCTCAGTCGGAGATGTTCACAGTAAGCTCGGCCCAGACTCCAGCTAGTTCCTTCTCTCTCTCCCTCCCCCTCCCCGCTCTTCCTCTCTTCCTCTCTCTCCTCTCTCTCTCTCTCTCTCTCCTCCCCCCTCTCTCTGTCTGTCTCTCTCTCTCCCTCTCTCTCTTTCTCTCTCTCTCTCTCTCCCTCTCTCTCTCTCTCCTCCCCGCTCTCTCTGCCTCTCTCTCTCCCTCTCACCCCCTCCTCTCAATCCTCATCCCCATTTGCGAAGGGCATATGATGGATGCGTCGGTTTTGACGTAACGTAATAGGCAGACTGAACGGCGAGAATGCATTCTCTCGCGTTCGTCCGTCGAGCATTAGGGAGCGTTCCTTTCTCCTCCCGCGTATATATTCCATTCGTTTTTCACTCGATTCGCCCTCCCTTTTTTCATTTACACACATACACACACGTGTATATCTATATATGTATATATGTTTTTCAATTCCAACGTGTCTACTCCATATCGTCGCCCCACGTGCGACGATAGAGACGCGATCGAACGTGTACAATTTTCAAACCATAGAAAATTATCGATTCTCTTTATTCGCTTATTCGATTTTTCTTCACGAATTGAAAATTTCCGGAACAAAGCACAGCGATCGTACGATTTTTAAAAGCGATTCTACTCCCCCTCCCTCCCTCCCTCCTCCTGACATTTTCCGCAGATAGATATAAATCGTTTCGAAATATAATTCGTGAGCAAACGCCCACTTCCGCCCATACTTTCGTACATCGCGCGAATGGAAAGAAACCTTTTTTTATTCTTTTACTGTCATGATTTATGTCAAATTGCATTTGAATTTACCGCCACAGAGGGAGGGCAGCGAGCAGCATCTGCGAGAAAGTGCTCTCTGGGTGTTCCACAATTCCCGTTTCGCGTAAGAATATAGACAAAGATACGAAACGAACGTGGACAGTCGTAAATAATCGAATGGGATCGGGGAACGAGAAAGAAAGTAAGTTCGAAAAACGAGGAGGAAAGAAAGAACGCGAGAGAAAAAGACGGAGATCTCAAGCGGTTGTTCCGTGAACCGCGAAACAATGGTATTGATTTTATTTCCATATCTCGCGGCACTTTTTTTTGTTCCTTCCCCTCTTCCCTCACACTCGGACGAGGGTTGACTCGGGGATGCTCTCGCAAGGGCTCGATCCTAGTATCGAAGGAGTAAGAAGGGAGGATTGTCGGTAAAGCTGTGGAGAGCCACCAGGACTTTCCAATGGTCGGAGGGCACGGTAGCTGTCGAGTCTGTCTCGCTTCCATCATGCTTGGAAAACCGTGCGAGAGCGTGAGACTTGCCAAGAATGACGACGAATTTCGAATAGGAACGCCTTAATATATCTCTATATCGCGTCATCCCTCACTTCCCTCCCTTCGAGGATCACCATTCCGCGCCCAAAGCGTACGTATCGAGCGAGGAACGGTCGGATGATCGGTGTGCACCTCACGTAGAAGGACAGTTCCATGGAGGAGGTACGAGAGAGTGAGAAGGGAGAAAACGCGTTTGCAAAGCAGCCGATGCCTTGGTCAAAGTCGTAGAAGGACGTGAGAGGAAGAGACGGAATAAGAAGAGGAAGAAAAACAGAAAGACTGGCAAAGTGACGAAAGAGTGACGCAAAAAGGATTCTCTTCTCCCTCTCCCTCTTTCACCTTCCCCTCTCTCACTTTCTCCCGGTAAGAGTGCCAAAGAACCGAAAGGAAAACGAGACTCGAAATACACTCGGATAGAAGAAAAAAAGAGGGATGACGTTGGGAAAGAGGGAGAAGGTGGAAAAAGAACTACTTGAAAAAAGCTTCCACGAGCGATGTATAGAATTTTATTATGCCCGGGTTGTATAGATATACGACAATACAGATGTTAGGGATATAATAGTACCGGCGTATCGTGTTGCGAAAAGGTAATGCAACACTCCACATGGTCTCGTCTGACTTCTATTATATATACGCGCGGAAACATAATTCCTAACGCACGTATACACGTATATACATATATATATATATATTTGATGTAATAATGAAGATATATATGTACATAGTGACGGGTGACAGGTAGCACGTTCGCAGAATTTCTGATATCCGATATCGGGTTCCCATTGGCGTGACGTTATTGGCCATTTTCGGAGTGTTGATCGTTTCCGTCATTCGCGTATTCACGTGTCGTAACTGACAATTTCATTTCCAGATATAAACGTTCATCGTCGATTCCATCCGTGAGTTATTCAAAATGTTGAGATAACGTTTCGTGATTTACAACAGTGGGTAGGGAAATTAAACCAATGAGAAAATTGCAATGTTATACAAGTTTAAGAATATTATAATTTTTTATAAAATTACTGTCTAAATCTAAATTAGTGAAGAATTGACTAATTCGATTAGTAAATGCACGTTCTACTGGTGAAATAGTGATAAATAGAGAGTTTCACTGATAGAATAGTAAGAAAATAGTAAATTAGGCTTACTAAAGGAAATTAGTAATACGATTGATTATTATTCAGTAAATACAGTTTACTAATTCATTAGTGATATTACACGATCACTAATTAATTAGTACAGGACTCAGCGATCGAAAATCACAGGCGCCAGCTTCCGACTCGATACTTCCTTTGTTCTGCTATTGTGATGTCGGGGGCGTCATTTTCTCACATCAGTGAGTTCATGTGCAGTGTGAAACTGTGAATCTTATTTTATAAAAGTTTTAAGGGGAAAATCAAAAAGTGTATGAACGTTTCGTTTTCTTGTCGGTACTCTCTAAATCCGAATTAGTGACAATTTGACTAATTCGATTAGTAAATGCATGTTCTACTGGTGAAATAGTGATAATCGCGCCATTTCACTGATAGAATAGTAAGAAAATAGTAAATTAGGCTTACTAAAGGAAATTAGTAATACGATTGATTATTATTCAGTAAATACAGTTTACTAATTCATTAGTGATATTACACGATCACTAATTAATTAGTACAGGACTCAGCGATCGAAAATCACAGGCGCCAGCTTCCGACTCGATACTTCCTTTGTTCTGCCATTGTGATGTCGGAGGCGCCATTTTCTCATGTCAGTGAGTTCATATGCAGTGTGAAACCGCGAATCTTATTTTATAAAAGTTTTAAGGGGCAAAGCAAAAAGTGTATGAACGTTTCGTTTTCTTGTCGGTACTCTCTAAATCCGAATTAGTGAAAATTTGACTAATTCGATTAGTAAATGCATGTTCTACTGGTGAAATAGTGATAATCGCGCCATTTCACTGATAGAATAGCAAGAAAATAGTAAATTAGGCTTACTAAAGGAAATTAGTAATACGATTGAGTATTATTTAGTAAATACAGTTTACTAATTCATTAGTGATATTACACGATCACTAATTAATTAGTACAGGACTCAGCGATCGAAAATCACAGGCGCCAGCTTCCGACTCGATACTTCCTTTGTTCTGCTATTGTGATGTCGGGGGCGTCATTTTCTCACATCAGTGAGTTCATGTGCAGTGTGAAACTGTGAATCTTATTTTATAAAAGTTTTAAGGGGAAAAGCAAAAAGTGTATGAACGTTTCGTTTTCTTGTCGATACGTATGAGATTATTACATATTATTCACGGGAAGAATTGCAATCGCCTGGTGCATGAACATATCAGCTGTGCTGACTACTAATTATGTAGTCAAATGTTACTAATTTTTATAGTGATCATTTTTGACTAATCGAAATAGTAATTTTTCACTAATCGTGATAAAAATAGTGATAAAAATCGCGATAAACATCGTGATAAAAATTAGTGATTTTTCACAGTGACCCACTTTTGGCTAAATGAATTAGTAAAATATGACTAAAGTAGTCATACTAATTCATTTAGCCTTAGCTTTAGTGAAATATCACTAATTCAGATTTAAAGAGTAGAAATATTTGAAAATCAAAAAAATAGTTCGAGTGATCATTTTTGACTAATCGAAATAGTGATTTTTCACTAATCGTGATCAAAATAGTGATAAAAATCGCGATAAAAATCGTGATAAAAATTTCACTAATTCAGACATAAAGAGTAGAAATATTTGAAAATCAAGAAAATAGTTCGTATCGGTACGAATCTATTCGAAAAATGAGTCGAATCAATCGAAATGATGAATAGTTCGAAAACGAACGACTGCGAGGTGTATCAAATAAAAAAAAAGGAAAAAAGAAGCTCCCAATATCGTAGAATCCAGTCACGAAGTGAATTGGTCGAAGTCGAACGAGGAACGAGAGATATAGTCGCGTGTTCGTGCGAGGGACGAGAAGGAAAAAAGGTCGAAGGGACCTTTGATTCATGTCTATAATCCACGAAGTGAGAGATCTTCGAGGCTCGTCGATGGTGGACAATGGACTTCGCGATAAATAAGTCCGTAATCATTGACCCGCAAAGTGCCTGAGCTCGAGGGTGGGGGAAGGGGGGGGGATACTCGATTGCCTCCTAAAGGTGAGCTTTTCAAGCAAAAATGAAAGAAAAAAAAGGAAAGAAGAAACCGTCTCGTACATCGCTGGATCGTCATCGTAGACTCGAGACCCTAGCGATGAGTACTCCATTTTTTTTTTTTTTGTTATTTGCACCAATCCGCGTTTCATTCGTCCTTACCATCGTATTTCGCAACCCTCCACTCCCCGCACCTTTTACGTTTCAATTCCAACTCCGTATCGTTTCTTTCTTTCTCGATCTTTCACCCTCGCTAACAACTTGGCTACGTCTTTTCATTGACCGACCCTAGCGACCTCTCGTGGGACTGTCGTCGACCTTTCTGAAAAACACACACCCCGATCTCGAATATCGCGTATACGACGTAAAACGGTGACTCGCCGGAGAGTAAGTACACCGGAGACAGACGGAGCAGGAGGGAGAGGGAGGTTGGGGGATGAAACTGAACGAACGAAATGAAATAAAAATACCAGTTGTATTAACGAAAAAAAAAGAGGAATATCAGCTCGAAACTATCCCTGGCAACGTTGAACTTACGAGATGAACTTTTATTCTCGGCGGACAATGAGAAAACTATAATTAACGACGAGTACGAAGAGGCATGAAAGATAGAAAAAAAGAAAGTGAGTTAGCGAAGATTCGACGAAACTGTCCAACGAGACTCGTGTCTCGGGTCGCGTACCGAGTAGAAAAACGCACTGGTGAACGACCGCGCGTAGGAACGGAAAAATAATCTCTGCGAGGAAAACGCCTCTGCCTTGCAGCGACGACCTGTTCGACAAAAAGTTTTTCAATCTTCCGTCATTATCCTCGCGAGTTTCTAGGCTTTCTTGCTTCATCCCTCTCTCCCTACCACTCCGTCCCATCTCTGCCATCTGTTTTTCAAGCTTTCCTCCTATCCATTCTCAACGGACTAAGCACGAACCGCTTCGCGTTACATCGAAACGCTTTCGAACGTGAAACGTGTAACTACTTTTCACTCCGTTTTCCAATAAAAAGTAATTTTGAACGATACACAGGTAATGGAATAATAGACCTCGGATATTTTTTGTTTCGTTACTACGTTAAAAGCTGGAAATTTACTAGTTTCTTTTTTTTTTAATTCAAGATTTCAATTATAAAGAACGAGACGTATACAAAAAATTTCTAAAGAAGGGAGCGAGTCTCGACAAAGGGTTGTAAGACGATTTTACCCTGGGCGATAATATTCCCATTGCGTCGTCGACTGCCTCGTTTCGTTTAAAAGGCTAGTAGGGAATAGACGATAAGAATTTCCGAGTGAATGAGAGAATGTGAGAACGAAGGAGACGTACTATTTTATCTGCTGTAGAACGATGAGGACAGTATGAAAAAGGAAGAAGATGAAGAGAGAGAGAGAAAGGCAATAGCTTCAATCATTACCCGACAGCAGCGGATTGCCGTGGCTCGCCTCAATCTCCTAGAGATGCTTCGACGATGCTGAAGAGACGCGACGAGTGTCTCTCTCTCTATCTATCTCTCTCTCTCTCACTTTCTCGTCTATGCTACTGCAAGGTTTTATACTTAAAAAAAAAGGAAGATAAAGAGAAGGAAAAAGAAGAGTCGACGGAAGCCGGAAAACAAATTACGTTCTTTCGTCGTTCTTTTAGTCGGTGCAATTTTCCCGAGAGACCAGCTGACAAGGTTTCGTCCCGTCGACGGTGCGACGGGCCTTTTCAGTGTTCCCTCATTCTCTCCCCGTTGCGCGTTAACAGCACCGAAGATACAAAACCCCGGAGTATATCGTACTCTTCGCTGACGCGCACACTGTCTTTTCATCCTTCGAAGAATCATTCGTTAGACTCGCTATACACGACGCTTTTCCAAGTGTCTTTCGCTTTCGGTAGCTCGCTCTCTCGCATTCGCTGGTAGCAATGCTCCAGCTGCGATGTCTCGTAAATGTACACGAGATAAGAGAAGATCCCGTATTTTTCTCTCGGCAGGACGAAAACATCGCCGGGGAGGAAGATACTTCGTTACTTCCTCGTTCTTGGACGAATATTCTAGGCGTGACCTTGTCACAGATATCAATCACGCGAGAAGGTTTAATGCGAAAAGAAAAGAATCAAGGGAGAAATTTAATTTATGGGAAGAATTTAAAAAGTAATTATTCTCAAGGTCACCTTGAGTTTGACCTTGTGACGTGACGGATAATCGATCGAACGTCGAATTATATCCGACGTTTTTCATAATTGGCTAAAAGCCACTTGTCCTCGAAGGGTTTACCACCCGATAGGCAAAACAATTAAAACTTCTTCCATGGGGAAACTTAATGTCCAATCGAAACTCGTGAAAAAGTTCCGGGGAATAAAATTATTTCGTTCCAGATCGAACGGGCGAGTCGCGGGACTCGATTCCGAATGGCAAATCGAATATCGAACGTTTTTTTTTTCGTTTTCTTTCACTTGTTTTTTTTTTCTTTCTTCTTTTCGATTTTTCCTTCGACTTCTATTCTCGTCCACTTCCCCTCGCTACTTTTCTTCCGGCTTCCAACGTCGTCTCTGCGCGACGGTGCTAGAGATGATTGGAATACGGGATGCGATGTAAAAAAAAAAGAAGGAAAAAAAACACACGCACACAACGTCCCTTCGAAAAGAATACGCGCAGAGTCCGGTGGAGTGGCGGGTCCGTTTGGACTCTCTCACCCGCATTGCGCTGGCTACGGCCCCGGACTATGCTCGGAAATTGTGAGAGGTACCGGTGAGAGTGAGAGAGAGAGTCCTGAGGGATGGATGCCACGAACGGCCGACGTGCAAACACCAACGGGCGAAAGCAACGGCGCAGTTGCAAAAGAGGAAAAGCTCTCTCGCACATGGCTGGAATTCAACCCTCCCGCGCGCACCCCCCCTACCACGGACCCCCTCTTCAACCCCCTTGGACTCACTCTGTGCCCAGGCAAGGAATAAACAAATAAACCCCGAAAGTACAAAGGTACCAGCAGACAGCACAGTACCACCACTACCATTACGCGTGTGTTGGACGAAGCTCGTACGTCCCGTGGATATTTTCCCATGGGATATCGGGACAGAAAGAGCGCCATGGTCCACGGGGCGGCCACACCACGAAGGCGTCCCGGCGCGTCAATGAAATTCATTACTTTCCTTCCGCGTGCACCTCTCCATCCACGCCCTCGCGTCACCTTCACGCAGATTTTACATTCTTTCGCCCATTGGACACTTCCCCCCCACCACTCCACCATGGAAATTGGAAAGTATGATTTTTTTTAAGTTTACGATATTTTGTTTTCGAGCTGATTTGAGAAAGGTAGGAAGGAACAATTTTTTAGGGAGGTTGTGAAATTTGACGTTCTCTCGCACATTGGACACTTCCCCTACCCCTCCCTCTCTCGAAAATTGGAAAGAATGATTTTTTTTTAATTTGCGATATTTCGTTTTCAAGTTAATTTGAGAAATGTACGACAAAGCAACAATTTTTTTGGGAGATTGTGAGAGAAAAAAATGAATTTTTGTTATCCTCGATTATGTTTGAAGGTTAAAGAGGGGGTTGAAAAATATCAATCGAAAAATTCGGGTAGTTGAAATTCTCTCTCTCTCTCTCTCTCTCTCTCTCACATGATTAAACGTGCGCGGCAGCGAGAGAAAGTTTCTCGAGCAATTCGTTGACCTATTTTCTCGCACCCCGCGTCAAAAAGATAAAACGTCATGACGATTGTGGAGTGCCACGCGGTGACATTGCCACAGCGAAAAGAAGAAAAGAAAAAGAAAAGCTGTGGAGAAGTCGAGGAGAAAAACAACGCTGATGCACAAACATGCCGTGCTCGATGACAAGGGCGGCGCGCGCGCATTTAAAATGAAAGGAAAAACAAGAGACGGAAGAACAGAGAGAGAGAGAGAGAGAGAGAAAACACGAGACGAATGGTGAGAGGTCTGCGGACTTTTCTCGCACTATTTTCATAGCTCCCGGCAATTTTTTCCCCCCCAACCAACGCCGCGAAACGGAAAAGCTTCGCGGAAAAGCTAGGCGTGTGCTCGACCGGGCGGAGGATCTCTCTTCGCGTGCACGACGAAAATGACAAAGCCCTCCGGGCGCTCCGAGATTTTTCGTTCGTTCTACCTCCAGCATCCACGTACACAAACACCCACGCACTCGTAACATACATCGTGAACAATACAGACAAACAGCTTCGTTTCAAAACGAGTTTCCCAATACACCATAAACCTCGAATCGGTATAAAATAATTAAAAAAAATAATAATTATCAACCCCCGAGATCAAAAATCGATCTTCCCCAGTCCAAAATTACAAAATTCTATCAATAATTCATCGATCTAAAATAATCGAGTTGAAAATAAAATGTATAAGAACATTTTTTGTTTTTTTTTTCAAGATTATTAACAACCCTTATTCGTCCAAAAAAAAAATGGCCAATTGACCGTGAGAATCGTCGTTTCGACCAATTAAACGGATTTTTGATTCACACTAATACAAATGGTGGACAGCAGGGCCGAGGCGACGGATGTTTTAACGAGGGAGTTGTAATTTGCCGGATTTTAATTGGTTATTATGGTACTCGTAGCATCGAGCTTATGCATACGTCACATTTTATTTCCAATTTGCACGAACGGTGTTCACCGGCTGGATTCGCGGGATAGCCGAATACCGTTATACTTTATAAATTCGATAAACGTGAGAGTAGAAATATGATTACGAATTGTACGTATTTATATATTTATCGGTGGGAGGCATGTGGTAACGAACGATTCCGTGCATGAGTACGTCCGCGCGTCCAGTTTGCCGTTTCTAACACGCGCGCGTTTTACACGCGCGCCGCGGCTCGTACATCGCGGCGACGCTCACATTTCGCGTGTATTTTCCCTCGCAAACGCGACTCGATTATTATCGGAAACGTGGATTTAATTTTAACACGTTGGTCGTACACAGTGGCAAAAATGATTCGGAAGGTTGGCCATTATTGTCGCGGAAACTAGAGGGAATTGTTCACGGGGCGATTGAACGGAAATGCCACCTAACTCGTTGACTCCCAATTTTGGAAAGCCCATGGCTCAATCTCCCTGAAAAATTTGCCCACGGTCGACGGATAATTGGACGGAATAATGAAGAGATTAAACAAATTAATTAGCACAATTCGTTTTTGTCTTTTTTTTTTTTTGGAATGTTTATCTCGATTTTTTTAGGGTTTTTGGTGTTTTTTTTTTGGTTGGTAGGAAAAGGGAAACGACGAAGGATTATTAAATTTTGTTACCTGGGCGATTCTTTTCCCTCTTGTCCAGTCGCCATGACGGATATTTTTACTAGTTCTCTCTTCCTTCGTCGATGAACACGTCGATTGACTATTCAAGCACGATTCATGCTCGATTTAACACCGATCTTTCACTCGACACTTTTTCTTTTTTTTTTTGCTTTTTATTTTGCTTTCACCACTAACTTTATTTTGTCAGCCTCGAGCAAACGCGCACTATTATTTAAACAATTCACGTTACTTTAGTTTTATAATCTCCACACTTTTCTACCAATTATTTTGGCTCGCGCGAGGATTGTAAAAAGAGCGATAAAACACGTAGTAAACTATAAAAATGGAAGCCAAGAATCGTTTCGGAAGTTTTGCCAAACGAAACAAATAAAAACAAACTTTCGATCATAAAAATTCAACGATTTAACGAACTTTGACTCGAAAATATCGACGTGTTTTACGTCACGCTGCGACCAATAGTTCTGAAACTGTTGATTAATTTCGATCACGCGCAACGACATGATTAACAAAATTAAATCTTATATTTCAATAATCAAAGCAACAATAAATTATTTTATCTCCAACGTGAAAATCTCCCAAAAACACGAAATAAAAATTCATTCTCAATTTTCGTCGTAGACGATTGTTTTTTTTTTTTTGATTAATTCGAAAACAAACAAAAATGAAAAATCACACCAGCATGCGGTTACTCGTACGTACATATATACACGTATACGTTATCGTACACTGTAGAATAATTCCGATATTTGCGAATTTTCGTGCGAAACTGATAAATCACGAAAGTTCGAAGTACGAAATCGAATTGATCGCGATTTCCTCGTCGTTGCGATCGTCAATGGAAAGTAGCGTCTGCTTTCACGCCCGGTGTTTCGACGTAGCGTCAAATGTCATTAAAAACGGGAGCCGGGGTTTCGTAGGCCCGCGAGAATTCAACGCCGTTTTGTATTTCGAAGCGTGAACCAGCGAGGAAAGTGAGAAGCGTCGAATTGTCAAAATTGCATCAATTTCTTCACTCGCACGTTTCCAATCGGCGCTTGATAAATTTGCCTCATTTTTCTTTTTTGACTTGTGTGTGTGTGTGTGTGTGTGTGCTTTTTTTCAAAATTTGACTATATGCTTCATCATATGGAAAAAAAAGGAAGATAAAAAAAAAGTCGGCGTTGTTCGCGATTTCGTTGCTTTCACTGTTTTCCAAACGGCGAACATGTCCAGCCGGATTATATTCCCCGATCGGCGTCACTGGTTTTTTCGTTCCATAACGCAGTCACGTACGTTCTGTCGGGCCTAACGCGCTGTACGTTCCTCCGTCTCTCGTCGGCACGTACCGATTTCCCATGGTAATTTCATTTCTCCTGCCTATAAGTTTTTTTTTTTTCGTTTTTGTTTTTTTTGTTCTCGTTCTTCTTTCGTTTTTACGGGACGAAGACGACGACCGAGCTGATTTTCCGCCCGACTGCGCTCGTCCCACCGGATGTCCCCATCCCTCGCGAATTTCCAGTCGTGCGACGAGAATTTTTCTCAAAATTTCATAAAAATAACGACACTCTCGGTCTATTCTATTTTTGTATATCTGACAATTTTTTACACTTGTCGAATTATTTCTTTTTGTTAAAAATAAATAATGAAAAAGGAAAAAAACATTTTATGTTGTTGAAAAAAAATTTTTTTTTTACCGGAGCATGATATTTTCTTTTTTCTTGTTATCCCCCGTGCGTTTGGAAAAAAACGCGTGTTTCGTACGTGACACGAACGAGAGGGGGGAGGACAGTAAGATGGGTCTCGTGCGTGTATTTTATTTTGTTTGGGCCAACGTACGTGCGAGTGTGACGGCGCACGCCGCGCTACTGACGACGCCTCCACGGTAGCAGAAGGGCTACCCGGCACACGATCCGACCCGGTTCGCGCAAGCGCCGCGACCGACAGAGCTTTTCCGTTGTACTCGCCTATACTTGGGATATATACGTATTACAATATACGTGTTATATGACAACTGAGAACAGACAGATGTGCGTGTGTGCACGCTTTTTGACTGGATTTACAGTTACGTATTGCAGTTTTTTCTTATCAGAAAGAAAAGCTCGGGAAGGAAAAGTTTGCCAGGAAATTCCAAGCTTTGCTTCCGGTTCTCGTGAAAGCTTTGCTCGTGCATACAAAAATGTCTAGAATAATTTTGAGTCAAAGAAAATAATAAAATTAATTATCGTCTCGGGTGTCAGCTTGAAATATTTAGTGAAAATTGACACGAGTCGTTGATAAGGTCTTGTCAATTTAATCAATATATTTTTTTTAAATTTATTTTGCAGATAGAGTCAACTTCGTTCAATGCAAACGACCAAGATTGAATTTCAACAGGATCGGTGGATAAAAGGCAAATTTCCACGAACAAAAAATTTCTAGAATAATTTTGAGTCAGAGAAAATAATAAAATTGATCATCGTCGCGGGTGTCAGCTTGAAAGATTTAGTGACATTTGACACGAGTCGTTGATAAGGTTTTATCAATTAAGCAAACATATTTTTTTTATTTATGTTGCAGGTGGAGTCAACCTCGTTCTATGCAAACGATCAGGATCCAATTTCAGCAGGATCGGTGGATAAAAGGCAAATTTCCATGCACAAAAAATCTCTAGAAAAATTTTGAGTCAGACAAAATAACAAAATTAATCATCGTCTCGGGTGTCAGCTTGAAATATTTAGTGAAAATGGACACGAGTCGTTGATAAGGTTTTATCAATTAAGTCAATATATTTTTTTATTTGTTTGCAGATGGAGTCAACCTCGTTCAATGCAAACGATGAGGATCGAATTTCGACAAGGTCGGTGGGTAAAAGGCAAATTGCCATGATCCACGTGACCACCAAAATCGTTCGCTGTGTATTCAGAGAAAAAAATACTAGCTTTTATTTCGTTACCTCTCAGCGCTGCATTGTTCGAAATATATCGTTTTTTTTCACTTTTTTTACGAACCCCCTTATGATTTGCGAGTCTCGTTTTTTATATGTGTATATAATTATCGGAAAGGATTTTACCACTGTTCGAGGAATAGCGATTTCGCGTCGTTGAAAATCCAGGGACAGCCCTCTTTGCCTCTTTACTGCCCTTGCATCGTAAACTCGACCTATACACGCGTTCATTTTCTCATCGCCGGGGCAGAAATAAGGGCCGGGCTTTTTTTTTGGTAGCGCGAATTGAACTTGGTGGTGCGTAATTGCATGGCGTAGGCGTGTGCAGTACCGTTGCGAACCGTTTCCTTCCGCCGATTTCGTAAGATTACCGATCGATTTTTCGACACGACATGTGCAATATTTCTTTGCTTCCACTCGATAATATGCAAAAAAATATATTTAATTGTCCAAAAAGTAATTACATTTTTTTTACTTACATTTACTGACATTTCACTTTTTGGCCAAAAAGCAATTGCGTTTTTTATAAAAAAAAATGTAATTACTTTTTGGTCAGTTCGACAAATTGTCATAAAAATTTGTATTTAAGGAAAAAATTTACAGTTAATGATAATTTTTTATTAAAATATTTTCAATCTCGAATCTCGAATGTTCGAAATTGTACTTATTTCATCGGAATTTCATTCAGTCGAGATTTTTTTTCACGTGTCGTTGAGTGACGAACCTTCTCCTCACATCCTAAACCCGATATTATCCCTCTTGGGATCTCTCGGTGAAAAAGCAAAATGCTTAGACGTGTCGGAGATTTGTGTATTTTGACGAGTTTCGGGTTCGTCAGTGCCGGATGTCCCTACTCGTTCCTGGGACGAGACACGGTACGCGAACAGCTGTTTTTTCTCGATCCTTTCCTTTCACTATGCGTACTCTTCACGATTCTTCCAACTGGCGTTATACACATAACGCGCTATTCTTATACCTCGAGTCTTGAAACATTATGCATTTTTTCCATCGTCAAAGTCGCGACTGAATAATTGATCAATTTTTCATGCGTATTTCAAGTTTAAGTACGAAAACAATCGTTTCGAGACTGAACGGTCCTCGCTATTTATAATTTTTGATGTTTATTGAAACTAGTTGTAATGTTGATTAGACCTAGTCTTGATTTTAAATCCAAAATATAGTCGGTTGATGCAAAAATGTCAAAAATTCAAAAAGAAAAAATACAAAATTAAAAAAAAATCTATAATTAAAAAAAAACATTGGAAATGTCTGTTTTTGTCATATAAAAAGAGATTAAGCCACACTGCGCTGGCTCAGCTACAATATATCCATCGAAATATTCGCCATCTACATGCAGTGACTGCCAATCGAACGTACGAAAACAATTGTTTAAAGACTAAGGGTTCCTCTCTATTTATAATTTTCGATATTTATTCAAACAATTCTTAATGCTGATTACACATCATCTCGATTTTCAATCCAAAATATAGTTGATCGATGCAAAAATGTCAAAAATTCAAAAAGAAAAACTACGAAATGAAAAATAAATCTAAAATTTAAAAAAACATGATAAATGTCTGTTTTTGTCATATAAAAAGCGATTAAGCCATTCTGCGCTGGCTCAGCTACAATATATCCATCGAAATATTCGCCATCTATATGCAGTGACTGCCAATCGAACGTACGAAAACAATTGTTTAAAGACTAAGGGTTCCTCTCTATTTATAATTTTTGATATTTATTCAAACAACGTTTAATTTTGATTACACATCATCTCGATTTTCAATCCAAAATATAGTCGCTTGATGCAAAAATGTCAAAAATTCAAAAAGAAAAACGGCGAAATGAAAAATAAATCTAACATTAAAAAAAACATGATAAATGTCTGTTTTTGTCATATAAAAAGCGATTAAGCCACTCTGCGCCGGCTCAGCTACAATATATCCATCGAAATATCCGCCATCTATATGCAGTGACTGTCAATCGAACGTACAAAAACAATTGTTTAAAGACTAAGGGTTCCTCTCTATTTATAATTTTTGATATTTATTCAAACAATGTTTAATTTTGATTACACATCATCTCGATTTTCAATCCAAAATATAGTCGCTTGATGCAAAAATGTCAAAAATTCAAAAAGAAAAACGGCGAAATGAAAAATAAATCTAACATTTAAAAAAAACATGATAAATGTCTGTTTTTGTCATATAAAAAGCGATTAAGCCACTCTGCGCCGGCTCAGCTACAATATATCCATCGAAATATTCGCCATCTATATGCAGTGACTGCCAATCACCGACCGGATGTCGAACGAACCCGTCGTCGGCCGATCGCTAAACATATTTCCCGATTTTACTCGTACGCGTACGAATATCTGGTACGTGTCTACGCACTATCAAAATTGGACGAAAGTCGTAAAATCCGAGTGGTGAACAAGCCTCTTTTCGAATATGCGTGTAATGCACCATCCATGCGCGACTCGTTCTCTCCTCGCACCCTCTCTTCTAGTCATGCGAACCGGTCCGAAGATTTATGTATATGTCGGACACCGCGAAAGCTCTATGGCGATTCCGCGAGTTTCCCGATGCGAGAGACAAGAGCGACGCTAAACTCGATATATCTATATACGTAATGTACGTATAGATACACGTGTATTTCGCATTCGCAACTAATAGTCGAGCACTCGTGTGCTTTACGACACTCTATTGTTGCTGAATGCATACGGGGATGAAAAAGGGAACGGGTGGTGAACTATACGAGAGACGCATTTTGGTCAAGCATCGTTGTGTTGTCCCGATTGATACGCGAGGTTTCATTCGTTATATACCTATATATATATACACCCATATATACATATTACCATAGAACTATATAGTGGTACTCAGGATTCGGCTCATTAGCGAGCATTTGTCGATGATCGGGTGACTATAGTTTTGAAAATTAGCGAAAGTGCTCCAGTGCCCTGCGTATGTTCTGTTATTTATTATCATCGAGAAGAGGTTCTGTTATTTTAGTATAAATGTTCTAGAGGAATGGTTGATCGCTCTCGAGACAAAAGCAAAAATCCTATAAATAGTTAATCCGTCAGACTTTCTTAATTAAACCTATCGCACAAGTGTCAATTATAGTGAAATGGCCAATCACTTGCCGGTTAGTGGGGTACGTACAGTTTGTACGGTGCACAGACCGAAATAAGTTTAGAGGTTCGCGCGATACCTTGCGCTCACGGGCTGTGCACACGAATAGTGAGAGACTGGAAGCTCCAACCGGTAGCTATCAGATCGCCATTCTACATGACACGTACAGATATATGTGGTACTGGATAGCCCACCGCGAGATTCGATTCCACCAACTCATTGGAAAGTCGCGTAATCGAGTAGACGTATATATCAAGGTCTTTGAATGATTCGTGATATACCAGGCAGTATTTTTGGAAAATGTCACTAGTCCACTTGACAGTATCAAATAAAGCTGGATAATTAAATCCACAAGTCAATATTTTCCAATCAGAATGCAAGAAAATTGAATTTTTGAAATCCGGATTTTAATTATAATTTTAATTAATTAAGGCGAGGGTGGGGGGAGAGGATAATCGCCAGAACCGAAACCTAGAGACGAGAAAAATCGATTGAAACATTCCGGTTTACGAAGGTCCTGAAAAAAAGCACACTGCCCGACTTTTTATTCTCCGCTCTGGTGCAATTTTGCACTTTTGTTTTTCGTGTTATATTTTTTACCTGTAATTCGGGGCGTATGGAAAACAGAAGAGGGGTGGAATAAAAAAATCGGGGTTTGCCGCTATCATTGCACGAGGAATGGAACAATAGACGGAACCGGAAAACGAAGAAAAACAAAACGTATTTCGGGCCCTTCCACAGTCGCGGAATTATGCTGTAGAGTCGGAACGGGTTGATGGAAGGATAGAAGGGACTATGGAATTTAAAGAACAAAAAAAAGCACATCGAGGCAGTAAGCGTGCATGGGTTGTCGAGATCTCGTGGAGAGAACGAGAGGGAGATTGCAGGTTGAACGGACGCTGGTTGAGGTGAGATGGAAAATTTGCCGGTGGGATATCGAAAAGACCCGCGTCGACACGGCCCTCTGGCAGATTCAGCCAACAACGGAAGAGCACCCGGTGAGATTAAAATGTGGGCCGCGGGGAATTTTAATTGAAAAAGCCTCTACGAATTCCTGATGGTCTAGTCGCTAGCACTCGCCACGCCGACCATCACGCACCTCTGGGTCACGAAAAAAAAATCGATTTTTAGGCTGTTTCGTTTCGGCGATAATAAACTTTCCCTGATAAGCGTGAACATTGTGTACACCTCGCTTTTTTTGACAGCTAACGCGTTGAAGAACCGTAAAAACGGATTTAAAATGGAAATTTGCGAATTTTCTTTTGTACAGTGTCCACTTGGTTCCTATCGCGATGAAAAAGACCGATTGCAGTTTTCTTCCTCGGAGCCAGGACACGCCCGAAAACCAACCTTTTCCATGTAGCGAGGCCCGCTTTCACGACCCGTGCGTTAGATATATAGTAATATAAGAATCTCAGTGACTCGGTTTTGTCCTCCTCTCCATTTTCTCTTATCGTGCAAACCGGAATCGATCCTCGCCTTTAAAGCTTCGCGCGATAAAACTTTATTTCCTCTCCCTCGTTCTCGACTCATCGCGTACGACATGCTCGTCGACTCTCTTTTTTTTTTATTCCGCTTCTTCCTCCCCTGTCCTCGACTGGTCGTCTTTGTCGTCCTTCTTTCTGGAGCATGGGAGGAAGAGACGCCAACGAGGAAAATGAGAGATCCGCCTACCCGAGCAAAGAAAATTGGGCTTTGATTTTATATCTATTGACGAGCAAGTCGGGAGAAGCCGGCTTTATTGCTATCTGCTTAGATGAGCCAGAATTCCTTCCGCTCGAGTTATTTTCGTCAATAGAACAAACGTCGACTCGTACGACGATAGAATTTTCTTTTTTATTTACGTTCGTTTCAACAGGTTTATATTTAGCGATTGCTGCTCGAAAAATATCTTAAAATGTAGAACTCAGGACCAAAATTGTTTGTTATTTCGTTTCAAAAAGATCGTCCCCTGTTTCCATTGTTTATTAAATAACTGCGAACAAAACTTTTAACAACGTCTCGGTCATATCAAATTTTTACAAAACTTGTGAGTGAGATCGACTTCTTTTTCGATTCTCGTGCTTGCTCTTTTGCCGTACCTCTGTAAAAGGTTACGTGAGATAAAACGATGCAAAAAAGCGTCTCGAGACGAGAAAATGTACGAAAGAAAGAATGCATACTTTCCATTCGGTACTATTGCATACCTGCTTGAGTACCATGGTTGGGTGGGCGTTCTTTTTTTGTTCTCTTTTCATTCTTTTCCTCGTTTAAATGCTTTGAACGCCTGCCTATCAAACTCTAGACGAGGCAAAGGGTGGATGCAGAGAAACTTTCATTTTTACGATGCCAACTTCAAGTTGTCTACAATATATATAGAGCTAGATATCGATATATACCGCGTAAGGTAGTGATCGAGCAAAGGGAATTTGAGTTTGTTGGTTCAGTGACAGAACCAGCAGTCATTGTCCACTTCAAGGACCTGCGCAATCTTTTTTTTTCAGAACGACTTTAAAACCTTCTTCTAGAACCAGATTGTTCCCCTAGATTGTAGGGGAAAGATCATATCTAGGGTATAGAACATATCTTAGATATGATCTTCTCAGTCCCCGCTCAATAGCAAAAAAAATCTGGTTTTTTTCATTTTCTCACTTTTCCAACTCCTTGTGCGTAGAGTAGCCCGAACAATGAATGAACGAGGAAGCAAAGCCTTTACCATTTTGTCAGAAACGTAGGCTGCTCCAGTCCACCTTTTTACTCCTTGTCTCCATCTCCCTTTACGGCTGTCTTTTTCCTCGCCGCTCGCAAAGGAGTGGAACACCATCGGACAGGATAATAATTATGCCGAGCTTCTCGGGCTTTTATCCCGTATCTGGAATGTTGAGAGTCTTCAGCGTCCGGTATCGAGTCTCCTCCTTCCTATCGTCCCTATAACCTCAGGAGCATTGAACCGGTATGAACGACCGACCACCATCAGCATTCACCAAGAATTCGCCCCTCTGGACAGGACGAACGAATCCCACGAATCCTCACCCTTTTAGCGCGCCTCGGAGTTATTTCAATCGCCTCATCGACTCACCGACGCTTACTTTGCAAACTTTCGACATCAATGAAGCTTCGGTATTATGCGATGTATATAGATATAAGGAGGCATACAGAGCTTTCGCTTCCTTCCGAAGCAGTACACAGCTTCCATAGGGATTTTCAGTGGTAAGCCATGGGCGTAATGCCTTCCAAATCGTGGATAATTTAGTCAGGACGTCCGTCTTCCAGCAAGTGAGTTTTTAATCGAAAACTCATGTTCGTCGAGACACTAGACCTAGACTGAACGAGAACGTCATCGCACAAAACTAACATGTCGCTCTTATCATTAAATATTCCACAAAGGGCTTGAATCATACCCTCGACCGTTGACCATAGTGGTTGGTTGGACAAAAAGCCTTTCACGATCCTGAAACAATACGCGATATATCGAACCGTTGTTCCAAAGTACACCCTTAAGCCTCGACTATCGCACTACGCGTAACGCGGGGCGTTATGGCGTACTTAGACCCGGGGAGGTTTGGAGGTAAGAGGGCTGTCAGTGACGTGTTGCTACTCCTGGGAACGTAGCTTCCCCTCCAGTCACCTCTCGGCCAGGGTCGAATGGAGCTCGACTTGCCTTTTTGCTATTCTGTGAATTAACGCGAACCCCGCGCAAAACGCTTAACGACCCACTCTCCCGGGAGACGCTCCGTTACCGTTCCGAACCAAGTTCTCTTTCGTCGTTGTAGCTCCATGGTCACGTACGCGTACATAAGCTGTACACCTATTTCGTATACCTGCAGGCATTTCCTTGACTGGAGATACCCCACACTGGAGTTACGCTATTCCGGATGAAACGCGCGCATTACCGTGGTACGTGAGAGAATGCGCGCGTGGATCTCCGGATTGCACGACTCGCGAATGCTCCCGAGCTTACGAGAACCCCCCGCGACGGACGTAGCAGAGCATATACTGACACTTGGAAAACTTGCACACCCTCGCGTGGATATTCGGGGGAATGTATAATCGCGCTCTTGCACCGGCCCTAGGCATGTACGGATGCAATTTTGAATGAGACAACGCGTTAAATAAACAGTAAGACCTCGGGCGTGTGTCCATGTAGTCAGCAAGCTTGTGTTACGGTTCATTTAAACGTGTACAGGAACATTTAGATACTTAGGAGGAGACGTACTCTTTCGCAGAGTCAAGTGGTAGCTGGCACCCACGTGTCTTCAAACGTGTTCGTTCGCACCGAATGTACAAGGGAGAGCCCAACTTGCACTATAAAGGAGCTGGTGTTCCTGGGGGCTCTCTACCTTTGCCGGTTACCTCGGGCTTCACCCGAAAAGCTACCAGCCAGATAGAATAGATGGTATACGCCCGAGTCTCTAGCATATGCGCTTTGCCGGAGAATTCGACGTAGCCTGTTCATCCAACTACCTCCGTACATCCCGCTACCTCTCTCGGGTGTGTTCTCCTTGCGCCACCTTGTATTATTGCATAACGTACGTTAAGTGGATTAGGACCGAGGATCTAGTTTACTAATGAACCTTCTGTCGCCCTTTATCTCACTCTCTGTCTCTCTTTCTCTCGTCGCTCTTTCTCCGCTACCTCGCACTATATTCATTTTGCTAGCGTGGCAAAGAGGCAAACGGAGAGGTTTTAGCTGATGTGATTGCATACCGAGACTGTTTCTTATCCAGTCCAAAGAAAACAGACAAGTAGAAAGGTCACCTATAAAAGTGCTTGCTATTTTTCCAGTTTTCGGTTCAAGTATCGAAGGCTTTCCACATTCCAGAGGTTAATAAAAGCCCAGAATCTCTGCATAATTATTATGCCAGGAAGGAACGAATAGAGGAGATCCGTTGATGACAAATGGCCAGTTTTCCGTGAAAATTCTCCTCGCACGAGTCACGACGCTCTTCAAGACGATCGTACAATACGGTCACGAACAGGGGGTATTTTACGCGTCGAAGGATACTTTGCCAGGATTCCATAAGGCCATGGACACCCTTCTGTTGGCCTAGAGGTTCGGCACGACGAATTTCGTATCGGCCAATGGACCGCTGATCGATTCTCTCTTGCACGATGCTTATTCCCGATAAAAAAAAGAAAATAGGCCAGCCAAGAAAGCTCTAATCCCACGAGGGATTTCCAGCCCCTCGTTCCAGCGTATTAACATAGTCCTGGTTGAGAGGGATGATCCTTCCGTTTCCAGATACTCTGAGGAACGAGCTGATAAGAACAGCGCGGAACCCCGATGTACGAGAACGTTTTCCAATGCTGTTCGCACCTTCCGGGTTGTATATAACAAGCACGGGGGGAGGGGGGATGGAACCTTCACCATTGAACCTTCCAGTGAAAACGTGGCGCGACTCTCTCTCTCTCTCTCTCTCTGCGATGTTTGCACACTCGTGTGTTGCACTCGTCCTATGATGGGGCACAGCTTCCTCTCTCTCTCTCTATCTCTCGTCGCTGAGGACCACATGCCCGGGTAATTGTATTTGCATAGATTCGAGAGATCGGCTTTGTTTCGTGGATTAGCGCGTGCCGTCTCCACACTCTACACACAGTGATTAGAGATAGTCGCGCGACCCCACCGAACGCTTGAGTCAGGCCACCAGCTGCTGCCTAACTGGTAAACTGGTGCGACGACTGCAGCACCTATTGCAGCATCGTTGAAATTCTGCGGGTTGTAACCCCATGGGCTTGCGGGAGGGATGGAAACTCAGCACGATGAGACGAGAACGACCGATCGACGATGAGGATAGGCTCTAGTGATCGTAGTAAGGGATCGGTGTATCCGACAGAACCGCATCTCGTCACGAACCCTTGTGTAACCACGTTACGTCTGTAGCACGTACAAATATGTCTCGGAGACTCATTGTCTCGGATCGTTTCTCCTGCTTTCCATGCCATACCCAATATACATAGATAGTCCAGATGGATAACAAGCTGAGAAGAGAAGAGCGACTATCGGGGTGGAGATGAATTAATTGACTGATGAAAAAGGGTGTTATTTTTCCAATTAATATTTATCCCTATTTTCGCAATTTAACTTATTCTTAAGTGTTTCATGTTGGTAATTATTGATGACAAAACTTCCACAACAGCGTGCTTCGGTACAATTATGAAAATATTTAATCAGGGAAGTGATAGAACCGATAACTAAAGTTTGGCACCGCTCTCAGTAGCGCATTATTAACAGTCTGGCATAGTGCATGGAAGAGGGGGGGGGGCTGTTCTTTAATCAACCAGGCAACCGTAGCCATATCATTTCAGCGACACGCGCTGCCGTACGTAAATTCCTCCTTTGAGGAGAGAGGACCCCGTTGCCCTTACGCGTACACACGGCGAATACTACCCGCGAGTAAGTATATCCAGAAGGAAGCTCTCCCAGGACACGGAGACCTCGTTTGCATGTGAAATCCAAGTTTCCACCAACTACAGAAGACGCAAGCCCCGTGGTAAATGTGCTGCGTTAGTTGTGTCGAGGTCGGCCCCAAAGCCCAAAGTCCTCCTCGTCTCTTTCACCTCGTTCTCGTAGTTTCCTCCCGTACTATTTCCACATCGTGCTACGTTCACAGCGTCTGCAGCGATATCATCGTCCTCGACTCTTCTGGAAGCTTTTGCCAAGTACTCGGAGTGCAAAATTTGGTCGGTACGAGGGGTGGAAGAAAGATAGAAAGCTTTGAGAGAGGACGCATGGGGCGGGATGGGAGTGGGGGCCGGGGGTGAAAGTTTATAAAACGGTGAGAGGCAAGGGTGTCTTGGGGATTGCAGGATTCTTCGAGGAGTATATACAGAGTGGAGGATGTATCTCGGCAGCCGGTAGAGAGAAACGAGCAGGCGCGTCTTTGGCTTGCACTATCCCCTTATCTGGGTTAGATCTTAGACTCTCGCGCTTCAAGCCCCCCCCCCCAGCCCCTCCTCCGTTCGTCGTTATTTCCTAAGGCTGGCTACGCTCTTCCCTAGCACCCTATTGTCCTTAAGGTTTATCCCTTCGAGTGGTATGAGAACGGAGAAACGTGGTTTATATACATATAGTTATATATGCGAAAGACGTCAGTGAGACGCTAAAGTCTTGTCGCCCAAGAAGCTCGAGACAGAGAGAGGGATCGGGTCACACCACAAGCTCCTTCGAAGAATATCGAAAATTTCTCGAAAACCAACATTTTTCGGGCTTTCGCTGGCGAAAGAATTGCAAAGAACTTGCCAAAAACCACTTCTGGATCATCCGATTTATGGGGAACTTGGTAGTTTCTCTACTGCACTTTGGCATCGATAGCGAGAGATGCTGCTGAGTGAACCCAATGCGCTTTTTTCTTTCTTTCTACCCTCGGTCACGGGTCAATACTTTCGAGGTTCCCACACCTGAGATTTTAGCGAACGTGAGGCCGGCTTAAGCCGAAGACGGTGGTGAGAATAGGGTGCAAAATCGTGTGCCAGCTCATCCCTAGCCTATATATGCCGCGTGAGCTTCCACCCCACGTGCAACCCCCGTCGTGCACGGCTCAGTGTGCCAAGAACTAGGCACGTTAAACGATTTTCAAACTTTTGGATCGGCTTCGAGGGCGTTGTAGCACAGCGGGACGAAGAAAGGGATGTGGGAGGTGGTAACGACTTTTTGGGAGCGAGGCTTCCATAGATCGTTTTTCCTAATATACACCCCCTCGAGTCTTGCACCGCGGTATTCTTCACGGCTCTCTTATAATAATCTACGCCAGCCAGAAACGAGGACACTACTTTGGTATACGATAAGTTACTTAAGTTCGTAGATTAGCCAATAAGTCTGGCTCTCGCGGGATAACTCGGATCGATCTCGTCGCTGGTTTTAAAATCCATGGCTTCAATGTAACGCACATTTTTGAGGATTACGTCGAGATAAAATATCGCTGGCTCGACCTTTTTTTCTCGACTCATCTTTACTCAGCCCCTTAGCTCAACTCCCGTACGTTTTTATTACGCGTACGGTCCCAGGACTAAAGAGCTTTTGACAGGGTGCAGGCATTTTCGAAGTACCGGCAGTGGAATAAGAAGGACCACTCGAACACACCGAGGGCAGAATTTCTTCGCAGGATACACTCAAACGTGGTATGTACAACCGGTTGCTGCTGGCGCGTCCTAATGAAGTGTCCTCGAGGGCGCGTAGGACGGGAAACACAGGCTTTCAATGATGCCAGTTTTCCACGCTTTGTACAACTTCGTCTCAGTCGCGCTTGGGAACGTCGAGTGGATTCGTTCCGTCAGGACGAGCGACCAAGACGAACCTGAATTATCGTTCATCCTTTTTCTCTCTCACTCTTTCTCCTTCTTAGTCGATATATACATATATGCATCCTTGCGTCGTTGATGACACCAACTCACTCTAGCCATTCCATCCTCGAGTCGAGGGACAAACTCCATTTCTCACGTGCTGTAAAGTAATCGAGATGTGAGAAATCTTGGAAACTAATGTAATAAGCATAATTTTTCGAATTAATTGGATAATTAAGCTCTCGCGCGATTATCGTCGATGGAATATCGATAAGTGGCAAATTGTTTCACCAACCGTCACACTCGCGATATTCGCTGTTCAACTGCCTTCATCGACTCCACAACGTTCATTCCGCCTGTTTTCATCGCCCTGCCACTTTTCTTCTCTCGCATTTTTTTCTTTACATCCTTCGACCTCTCCTCCGTGGATTATCTTTCGTTCTTTTTTTTTCAGCGAGGTAATACGAACGGAAGCGTTAATAGCCCGGTGGAGCGAAGCGACGTCGATCTTCAACAACGTCGATGGAATACTAATCTCACAATGGTACATATTTTCTCCATTAGCCATGGGAACCGACCAGGGGAAAGAGGAAAAAGACGAGGAGGAAAGAAGTGGAAATAATCGATGGACTCATTTCGCATGAGCGGAGGCTGACTCCACTGGTCTTGCTTCGTTCATGTCGAAGGAAAATACGAATGCAAAGTGCTCCTCGTTCCTGCTCTACGGTACGATAATCGTCATCTTTCCTCAGACTCGATGAAACAATTGACAACAATTCAAAAAGAGTTTAAAAACCGTTACATTTTGAAAAATTCTTGAAAAGATTGTTTCCAGACGTCTTCCAGATTGTTTCCAGAAGTTTATTAAATTCAGATTTATTTTTTGTCTATGTTTTTCACGATTCCACCCTCAATCTCAATGAGTCCATCACTCTTTACGCGAAAAGTTCTCGAATGACGCCGCGCGCAAAAGTACGAAAGGCTTTACGTTTAATCCGTACTCGCGGGTTATCACGAGACTCATTATCTGCTGTTCCTCCAGGATGAATTTATACCAGAGTTGGCCGTGCGGTCGGTTGGCTCAGGGGGTTGAGTAGCTAGGCGGAGGGTTGAGGAGTGGGCTGAAAGACCCAAAAAGCTTTCGTCGTCCTTACGAGATTTATCGGCGCGTGGCTTCGTCTCTCTGTGAGCTCGTTGATTTACAACCGATAATTAAAGCGTCGCAGTAGATCGAGGTTGGTCTCGAGAGGAGAAGAGGGAAGTCGGGGTGAAAACAGAAATGAGAGGGAAAGGATAGAGAGAGAGAGCGAGATAGGGAAGGTGAGAAAGACGGTGAGAGTGAAGCGAACGAGCGAGAGAAAACGCGAAACCAAAAGTCAGAATTCACAGAGTCGCAGGGTCTGGTATTCCTCCCAGTGGCTTTATTCCCAAAAACTTTTCGTCCTGCAACAGTAACAGCGGCACAGCTTTGACTCGTGCTTGTACTCTCTGCGTTGTTCCCTTGGAAAACTTGCCTCATTTATCTCTCAGCCGGCATAAGCCCGGATATGGGAAATGTTTCTCAACAAAGTGAACGTATTCCAGCATTTCCAAACCAAGCCACATTCTTCCGCACTCTTTGGATGATCCTTGTATCGCGTTGTTTTCGCGAAGAAAAAAAAAGTTACTTTTGTCATTAAAGGGCAAGGAAAAAAGGAAAATGTTTCATGGATAAAATCAAAGAAAAGCGTCAACGATGAAACGTTCGATGCGGCGAGGGAGGGAAAAAACCGAGAAAGAAGTGGATGAACAAAACAAAATCAAACGGCCGACCGAGGGTTCGGGACATCTTTCGTATCGGAGCTGGAAAAACGTTCGCGCAAAAGCGGAAACAGCAGCGGGATAATATATTGCAAATAAGATTACGCGCGAGTCCTTGCGGGAGTATCGCGCATACCACTATCCCTATTTCTCGAACGATGAAGGCAAAGGAGGACCCCGCCAGCTCGAGCGTACCGAGTTTCAACCCCTGGAAAAAATACGGCCCTGAGACAATCCCAAGGAAATTGCTGAAATTCCTTGTCGACCCTCTCGTCGCCCGAGGGCTCTCTTTCTCTCTCTCCCTGCTTCTCTCCCTCTCGCTTTCACTCCGACATGCAAAACATCGAGAAGTTCGCCACGTATGCGAGAGACTGTCTCGGTTCAACGTTTTACATTTCTCGAGTTCTTTGATTCGCGAGTAACTGGGGGTGGTTGAGAGGAGTTGGGCTTAAAACTCGCATTATCTAACCCACTTAGCTCAAAAGCCCGCGAACATTGTTAAACGCTGATTTCGTTACCGATCTCTTCCTCTTTTTTGGCATCGTTGACGACGATCTTCGATTACGAGAACTTGCAATATCATTCGGTCGATTACGGGAGAATGTTCCAAATTCCAATCTTTCGTCGTCATCGCAACATCCCACGATCCATCCGATTTTGCTCTGTCAACAATTTTGTTTTCCTCGTACTCACCTGAAACATTCGAAATGTGACGAGAACGAGGGTGAGTGAACATCGAAAAAAACAGAGAGGAACAACATGCTTCAGATTCAATTAATATAATGAGCGAACGTTAGGGGCTTAATTAATGCGAGGCAATCATTTTTACGCCAGGAACGATTAAAATTCGTGAAAGTGGGTCAACGATAAAGCCAAGAGGGTGGATAGCTCCGGGTTGCTGGTGGTGAGTATTAAAAGGAAAAAAGGGACCAGGGGTTGGAGTAGCGCTAATGCCTCGATGGAAACCAAGAGAGAGAAAGCTCTCGTAGGGACGCTAATTACGGTGTAAATGATAAAAACCACTATTTCATAGGAGAACCATTATAAACGTTGGGTCTACCTCGACGTTTCAGATTCCAAGCTCACGCGATAGTCAAAGAGAAAAATGTATGCTGGTGTTTATACGCTGGGTAGCATGCGCTGTAGGTAGGACAGGTAGGAAGGGATGAAGAAGAGAGGGGGATGAAGAGGGTGACAAGGAGCCAGAGGGTCTTGCAGGAGGGAGGTTACAATCACAAAGGTAATACCGACACAGAGGTATAAACGCTCGGCGAGAGGAGATAAGAAATGGAAATTTCGTACGTATAAGCTTTCGGTACGTTTTACACACACACAATCTGCGAAACGCCATTAGGGGATGTAACACGCGGGGGCTATATATCGTTACTGCTCATGCGCATTGCAATTACTGGCTTTGGTTAGAGTCGCAATTTTCACTGGGAACTTTCAGAGATGAGTCAATATTCGTTCTAGAACAAACTCAATTATTTTGGTCAGCCTTAAGGCACGCGAATTAAAACGACGAAAGTCTTCAAGAGAATGGTTCTTTTTAGTTTATTTCTTGTTATAAAATTCATTCGTCGTTGGAACAGTTTGCCCAGTGTCTTAATTTTCGTAAAGAGGCTGTCATTTGAAGAATAAAAATAAAACATCCCTTAACAGAACGAAGGGGTGAAAGGCTGTTGGAAAAAATGGATTATCCAATGTTAACGCTGTTTCGCTCGGTCGGTAATATAATTAGCTAATGGAAGTGGCAATCGCCGACCATTCCCTATCGCTATTCGCGTAACGTTGAAAACGACTAATGGTAGGAAAATTTAAATGTATGGCCCTCTCGAATTACCCTTCGTAGCCGACAAGTAGGGGAGAAGTCGTGAACTCGTCGTCGTCGTCGTCGTCTCGTGTCTCGACGTTTAGCTCGTAACTCAGGCTTGTTTTTGCGGGGGGATGCAACAAACGAGAGGACTTTTACCGCGACCGAGATCGTCGATCCTTGGTCGAGTTGAGCAGCAGACACGCGTTTTAGCATCCGCGACGAGATTCCCCCTTCCCTCCACTGTCCACAAAAAAGTCTCGACAAGTTTTCGCACACTCTCCTCGTATCCGCAACTCCGAGAGAGAATTTGTTCGAACGAAGGAGAATTGAAAGAAAAACTGGGAATCCACAGGAAATCGAGAATTAAATGATGTGCGATATTAAGGGCGTTCTAATTGACGAGCCTTTCTTTTTGATCCCGACAAAGACGAGATTTACAACCAGAAAAACAAAATTCAAGAAATAGAAAATATTCTTATTTGACTCGATTCGAGTGGAAAAACATTTTATCCGCAAGTATTTTTCACTTCGTTTATCGCAACGTCGAGGGTGGCAAAAATCCAAGGCGACGTATTCACTACTTTGCTTTTTTTTTACCGAGGTGGAGCGAGTATTATGCGAATAAGAGTTATCGGCCGTGAAGGACTGGTATGTTGAACGGTGAAAGAGAAAAAGCTGTATTCTCGCGGTTATGTTGCGTCGATCAAGCGCGCCGCAATGTTCCGAGCAACGAGTTAAATATACGAGTACAATGGTGAAAACGCGTGACCGCGGGTACTTGGAAACGCGAGCACCCGGTCTCTCCCGACTTCTAAGCGGTTCGGGAATTAGATCGAACGATTATACGAGCGACGTAAAGCTACTTCGTGCCTCCGACAAAAGGAGCAACGATTCCTGGAACGTTAAATGAAAAATATAACCGGAAAATGGAATACTTTTTGTTATTTTCCGTCCAACGATGGGAATTTCAATGAAAAATCGAAGCGTATAAACGTCGATCCGCCATTTTTATTCTTACTAGAGTCGAGTGGCCTCGATGTACATTAACCGGAATCGATTCGCTTCGATCTCGAATCACCTCGCCACTCTCGCTGATGTATTATTCGCTGAGGAAACAAGGCTTGACTGAAAAACGACAAAAGATTCGGCTCGTTAGCGTGATCGTTTCATTAATCTCGTCTCGAGGCATCGAGGCCACCCTCTTAGTATCACCAGTTCGGTAATTCCTATAATTCAATTAGCGTCCCTTCAAGCCCTTCCTCTTCTTCACGATTCTTCCGTCTCCGTCCTTACGACACCTTTCTCAACAATCTCTTCCTTCTAGTTCTCGCGCTTGCCACTTCGTACACTCGGTTCCCGCCAGAGGGCGCTGGGCGCGACGCCGTATCTCAAGATGCACAGACTCGAGGCCCGTGTAACGTCTCTCGCCACGAGTGAAGCGGTAGGCGTTATTTACGGATTGTGTTTTGCGAAATTAAAAGGAAGTCTCGAGTGAGAGAAGCATTGGTTTGATGTCAGGAGGGTCGCGAAACCCATACCTCGGCCCGCGAGGTCGAGGGTGACTCGACGTTTTTTCGAGGGAAAAACAAGTCCTTACCCCATGTGGAGGCGTTTCTTAGATAATTCGTCTAGATTAAATGAAGAAAAAGATTCTAGTCACTGGTTTAATATCGTTGGACGTTTTTGACGAAACTTTTTAAATATTACGTAGTTTTATTAAAAAAAAAAAGAATATTTATTAACGATAGTTTCCACGATAAAAAAGAGTCGTGAATTCCCAAACATAGAGCTTACACGCGTCTCAAAAGGGACAAAATGAACTCCTAACGTGCAATCATCGAAAAGCCATGGAAGAAGTTCGGATCGAGGAAATAATCCTGTCGTCTCCGGCCGAATTGTTCACGTGTCCCAGTGCCATAACCGTACCGAGAGTATGGGCAGGGTGTCTCGAGATTGCTTTATTATACGGTGTGTGTACCTTGGCATGAATAAGCACAGGAGCGAGCTTCGTCGTATCGCGTATATGCACTTACATACAACGACGATCGTGCCAACGTGACCCAACGACAATGATATCGGTGAGTTCTCTCTCTCTCGCTCTCTCTTAGGGTTGTCCTTCCGCTTCTGATGTTTTTATAGCGGAGACGCGCGATACTGGCATGACTGTAGCTCGTAAAAACGCTAAGAACAAAAAAAAAGGTCCCAGGATAGATTTTCAACACGATTTCGAGTTTTAAATTATTCGCTGCGATTTCGTATCAACGACGCGATGACTTCTCTACGCTCGACCTTCCCTCGCGAGGAGAAAACCAAGTCCAATATCGTATATACATATACGTCTTGTATCTTGAAATAAGGCGAGAGTATCGGCGAGGTATCGAGATACGATGGCATGCCGGGTCGCTGTAAATCTGTTCGCGTAGCCGAGAAACGAGAGCGAAGGGTTAAAATCCAACCCTTCGGCAACTCTTGACGTATATACGGAAAATCCATGGATAGAAACTCACGCGAGCGAGCCAAGTTTTTCTATATATATATATATTTATATTTATAAGGTAGCAAGAGGCTTCTAGTATCAAGTTTGAGAGGGCGTAACGTTTACCATCGAATTGCCGGGTGCATTGAAAGGCTCTTGAATAAATGAAAGGCGCGGCGAGGGTTATACCTCGTTGGATATAACGGCGAATGGTGACGGGGGAATCGCGGCTCGTAACGCGTGACCCTACCCATAATTCACACGTATTCTTTTTCGTTTCTCTCTTTTTACCATCGAAATAATCGCGTTAGGCACCATACGCGTAATGTAGGTCAAATGTACCGGGATACAAAACCCCCCCTCACCGTGGTCGAATGTCGTGTGTGAACCACCAGATTATCACCGGAGTCGTTATATATATTTGGACAAGTCGTTACGAGGGGAATGGGAAAACACACACGTATTCCGGCAAATTTTAATGAACCATTAAAAAAGCACCATTATCACGCATTTTTATTACGACTGTTCCCTTTTTTTTTGTTTTTAAATTCATATACCTCTATACCTTGATACTCGACTCGCGAGAGCATCCTTCGTGACGCAGTGGAATTAAATAACGGAAAAGTGGATTCGATAAAATGATTATAAATATTGCAATTTATTATCGTTTCTTGTTTTTTTTTTTTCATTTTTTTTGTTTATGGTGAAGAATGAAAAGAGAAGTAGACAATTTTTTATAGATACGTAAGTTCAATGTAATTGTGGAGAGATTTTTCACCCCCGTGGTTCTAGAAACCATCGAGAGAGTCGAGATACTGAAATGTTGGAGCTGGATTAATACGTGGCACAATTAAGGGTGAACTACGTGGGGGTTGAAAAAGAACCGATAAGTTATAGGCTCCCGGGATCTTTCGCGTACAGGGTTTTCTTGTCTGCTTCGAACAAGGGGTGAGATAGGAATGTAGGAAGGAGATGAATATCCGCTCGTGGGAAAAAAGCTTCTTCGAAGAAAGTTGGACTACGGTCGAATGTTTAGCCTCGCGCCCACTCATCAGGATGTTCGCCAGCTCGAGAAGCTGAAGACTTTTTTCGGGCTGGGAGGGGGTGCTTGTTCGTTTGACCCAATAAACAGGGGCTTGGAACGTCCTAACTGAATCTCGAAAAAGGTTTTACGCGAGGAGGAGAAAGGGGATGAGGGTTGAGCTGTATCGAACACGAGAGATATTTCGAGGGATGAGAGAAGACGATAGGGATTCGAAGACGTGTACCGCGAAACGTTTTGACGACGATCGACGACGAAGGATTTCCGGGTTAAGCCACTTATCGATAGGCCTCTGGCTTTTCTTCTTCTCGTACGTTTTTTTTCTTCTACATCGTTCAACTACGCTTTGTTCTCCGAGGGAAAATGCGAGGAATTTGTCGTTAAAGATATAAATGTCCCTCGTGACCTTTTCGCGGATCTTTATACGCTTAGCAAAATATTTAAACATCGATTTTCTGCAAGAATGTTAGGAGAAAATTGTATGACAGAAATTCTGTATTAACGCCACGATATCGTTGATGCATTAGCTCGCGTCATTCAATATTTCCAAAGCTTTCACAACGTACTCGAGCTTCCAGTGAAAAAAATTCTGCCAACAAGTTTCTTCACTTTTGGCTTTTTAGCTTATTTTTTGCACTGGCGAGAAAATGAATGGAAGAGGGAAAGAAGCTTTCGTGGGTTACTTCGCAACGATCCAATCCTCGAAAGTGTCAGGGATGCGAGACGAAGAAGTGCCTCTCGTTCTGCGGATTTCCGGTTGAGACGAAGTCGCGAAGTGGTTGAAGCACGAGTCGAATGGAAGCGAGGGAAGAATCTAGGTAATACCCAAACTACCCTTAAACCGTTCGTGAGAAACGCCTCGTTTTTAAAAAAGCTTTGTTCAACCCCGCGAGCAGCGGGAGATTTAAAAATATGAAAGTAATTAAAACGTATACAACGATTTCGTAACGACGATTTGCGTGAATTGGCAATGAGTCGACGCCAAGATCGCGTCACGGTTGTTGCAGTCGAAAGAGCGAAGGGAGAATACGGGCAAGTACCGAGAGAGAGAGAGAGAGAGAGAGACTAAAGCTAACGACACGTAGGAAGCTGTTACTCCCGTAGGACGTATATTCTGACCCTCTCCGCAAGCTCCCGGGGGCTATACGAGCGGAAGAGGAAAGCGTTAAAATTTACGGTTATTTAAGCATCCGCGAGTGGCGTGGCATGCAGACACCGATTTCGAAGGAGGTTTGTTACGTCGTCGTTGTCGAGTGGGTGTTTGGGGTGCGACGTGTGCGGTGAGGGATGAACTCACCCCTTAACGTATACAGGAGAGTAGAAGAGGCTGTGAGCAAGAGAGGGAGAGAGGGAGGGCACGTGCGACGTATGTGTAAATTAGAAGTTTGCGGGAGCTTCGAATCGTTGCCCGGTCGGATAAATGGTTAGAATTCAATGCGGACAGTGGCGAATGGAAGACCCTTCGTTCGCTTCCACGGAGCAATGGAGGATCAGAGAGATTCTTCATTGCTCCCGTGGGATCTCTCGAGTTTACGACGTTACCTCGAGGTTCCACGATGAAATTAGTCTATATTTTGGTAACTCCACTGCGGCGAGTTCGAGGCACACGAGGGGTGAACGAAAACAGCCGAGCGAGAAAATGGAACGAACTTCCTTAAATCAACCATTGAAACAATTCTGGATAAAACGATCTTAATGTCCCTAAATTTGAGAAAACGAATTTGTCATTCGAAGAAAGATTTTGGAGTAGCCTGTCTTCAAGAGAGAAATCGAGTGAGGATGATAATTTTTCAAGCATCTTTGACCTTCGAGCTGTCGAGGGAAGAAAAATGTAAACTGTGACGTTATGGAAATTGAAGGGGTAGGTCGATGACAGAACGTCGAAGACAATTTAGCTTGACGAAGATTCATGAAAAGGATGAAATTTGATAAAAATTTGAAACCATTCGTTTTGAAAAATTGAGCAAATCCGAGAATATTTCATTCTCGAGTAATTCTTGGATTATCTTTCCCCTTAGCGAACTTTATACCTTATTCTCTTTCTCCAATCGATATCAATCAACGATAAGAGCGACGGAACAGACTCTCGTTCTCCCACGAGCCCATCGATTTCAACTCCCTCTACTTTTATGAACAAAACATGGAATGCACCTAACTCCACCTAACGATAAGAAACAAGCAAAAAAGAACGTATCGTCGTATCGATGTTGAATAACGAAGAAAATAAAAGAGACCTCCTTTTTTTCTCTTCTGGATCAAACCCGTAGCATCAAATGCCATTGTAGAAACCGTACGTACAGCAACGAGCGTATGTACAAACCAAACTCGTTCCTTTAACGAGCAAAAACATTTTGCGTGCCACACTCTCCATCCGTCTATCCGGGAGATCTCTGTCACTGAATGGAATTGGAATACCCGTGAGCCCAAAGGCTCTTCTGTTCCAAGAGCGAGCGAGTCGAGACGAATCATGGAACGATGGGTAGAACGTGGATGAACGATGGGTGCTGTGCCCGTAACCACTCGTTAAATCGATTTTCGGCGTTTCTGTACTGGAACATTTTGTCGTCTACCTCTGTTTTCTCTTTCTCTGTCTCTCGCTCACTTTTCCACGATGTGTCGGTATTAGCGGTGACTCGAGTCGATCTCGCGAAACGAATCGTCCTGTGCAAGCCCTTCGTTAAAACGATTTTACGAACGTGCCAGCCTCGATTCGGGCACCACATACGTACTGTCTAAATTGTAACTACCGCCTACCTACCGAACTATTCTCATTGGACAACGTGTATATTCGACAATTTCTCTCCCTTCGATTTTCCTCGATTTTCCAATTTTCACGTTCTTCGCTGTTTCACCTCCAGGGCAAGAGGTCATGCCGATTTTATTGATCTGTTTATTACGATTGTCTACCCAGTGAAATAACTTTTTTTAATGTCACATTACCATGAATAATATCCAGAAGAATTTAAGGGATGCAAAAATTCTGTATAAACTTGACCTTCGTCTGACATTGATTATACAGATTTTTCGTGATAATTAGGAGCCTCGATTTTATTGATCTGTTTATTACGATTGTCTACCTAGTGAAATAAAATTCTTTCAATGTCACATTATCATGAATAATATTCAGAAGAATTTAAGGAATGCAAAAATTCTGTATAATACTTGACCTTCGTCTGACATTGATTATACAGATTTTTCATGATAATTAGGAGCCTCGATTTTATTGATCTGTTTATTACGATTATCTACTTACTGAAATAAAATTTTTTCAATAAAATTCTTTCAATGTCACATTATCATGAATAATATTCAGAAGAATTTAAGGAATGCAAAAATTCTGTACAAACTTGACCTTCATCTGACATTGATTATACAGATTTTTCATGATAATTAGGAGCCTCGATTTTATTGATCTGTTTATTACGATTGTCTACCTAGTGAAATAAAATTCTTTAATGTCACATTACCATGAATAATATCCAGAAGAATTTAAGGAATGCAAAAATTCTGTATAACACTTGACCTTCGTCTGACATTGATTATACAGATTTTTCATGATAATTAAGAGCCTCGATATTATTGATCTGTTCATTACGATTGTCTACCTAGTGAAATAAAATTCTTTCAATGTCACATTACCATGAATAATATTCAGAAGAATTTAAGGAATGCAAAAATTCGGTATAAACTTGACCTTCGTCTGACATTGATTATACAGATTTTTCATGATAATTAGGAGCCACGATTTTATTGATCTGTTTATTACGATTGTCTACCTAGTGAAATAAAATTCTTTAATGCCACATTACCATGAATAATATCCAGAAGAATTTAAGAAATGCAAAAATTCTGTATAATACTTGACCTTCGTCTGACATTGATTATACAGATTTTTCATGATAATTAGTAGCCTCCTCGATCGATCATAAGCCCGAGTATCGAATCTTTTTTCCGGCTTTGTAAACGCCAGATCGCGCCTTCTCAATTTCGTTTTATAGAATACGTTTTTTTCCTCCCTCGTTCGTACTTCGTTCTAATATACCGAAGATGGGGGCTAGCCTGTATTGCACTACATCATCCTGCATCAAGGTTGACTCTTGCTCTGTCTCCGTGGGGGTTTTCTATACAACGGGGGAAGCTTTTTGCTCTATAACGCCCAAGAATGACGAAGGACTCCGATAATGCGAGCGGTAGCGCGTCTGGCGTCGTCCTCGTTCGCCTTCTTCTTCTTCTTCTTCTTCTTCTTCTCCTCCTTCTTATTCTGCTTTCTACCTCGCCCTCGTTCTCTTCTCTACCAGCACCGCGACCCAGACGTCTCGACGTCGTCGTCGTCGTCGTGCAAGTTAAGAGTCCAGACGGCGCATTAATCATCCGCAACACTGGCGCGTGCGTATATAGCAACTTTCCTCCTGGTGCAACCTCGCTATACGCCATGCCGATCTTTCATCCGATACACCGCGGTACAATGTATAGGGTTTTGTACTTCGAGATTTTGAATTTAGGGCTGATAGCAATCCACCCATGACACATTTTCGTCAAGAAACAAAAGAAATCTTTCCCTCGTGCGACCTTGATTGAATAATTTTTCATTCGCTATTTCAATTATCCAATCTGATTCGTTTATTCGATTACGACAATCGTATTGTTCTCAACTTATCGATTAAAGCCCGAAGCGAATATTTGCTGAATCGTTTCCCTGTCTCGACTAGTCGTTCCGTAATTTACTCGGCTAATTAATAGTTATCCTCCGTTGATCAATAGCCAGACCAATAATGGACTTCCGGTAATGTTACTGGTGCACCAAGATGATATTCGTGCGGTACTCGGCAAATACGAGGTAGTACAGTTTGAATAGAACGAACTTTCGAGCAGTCTAAATAATATTGTACAGTTTACTCTGTAATAATAGCGTCGTATCTGTTCGAACGAACATTAATACGATCTCACGATTATATCGCACTGACGTTAATCCGGAGAATATTTTGCGATGAAAAACATTAATGTCAACGGGAAGAAAAATATTTAGACAATCGAATCTTATCCTTTCGCGAATCTTCGATTCTGCTAATTATTATTATTCTCAATATCCAACCGATAAAATATCAAGAAACCCTTCAGCGTCGTATGAATAATCCGTCGCAATATTAAACAAAAAAAATACAATTTTAATGTAAATTGGCTTAATTAAGATATGTTAATTTGCCAGGGGAAAAGTTATAATGAAATCTATAATGGAAATGACGCCGGGAACGGAAGAAGGTAATAGAAAGTGTCGGATAGTCGAAGAAAGGGACGAGAGAAACGCTGGAATTATTAAAACAAAATGGAAACGTTCGATAAGTCTACATCGTGGAAAATTAGACTCGACAGACGAGACGGATAAATAACAATATTTATACATCGCGGAAATGCGAGAGGGGGGGGGGCGTTATCCGGCCAATTTTTATAATGGACGATCTAGCACAGCGAGAAAAGAAGGCCACGTTGCAAGAGTTAAAAATATTTTTAATTACAGGAATAATGAGGGATGGTGGGGTGGAACGAACGTTGTGACTGGTCGAGCGAAATATGCTAATGGACGAGCGATAATTAACGTTGCTGTACCGGCCACGTGAATATATATGCGAATGTTGCGAGTAGAATGGTGAAAAATTGAAGAAGAAACGAGAGTCCAAGGGGGTTGAGAAAAGGGCGCGAGAGAGAGCTTTTTTTCTCGGACGTATATATTACGAGAGAGCAAGGTACCAAGGTAGGATTCGTGCCCCGTAATTTCAGCTCGACGGACCAACGATAAGCAACAAAACATTTTTGGCAAAGGAGGGGGGAGGAGGGGGGGGGGGGCTGCCTTTAGGGCATTAATTGCACAAATTGTGCATATCTCGTATATTACTTGTTTGTTTTTTGGAACCCGGCATAGGAAGCCAAAGTTTGCACACGGTCGAGGTTAGCAACTGGATTTATAATAATAATCATAACTCGCTCTCGTTGGCTTAGCTATTTTTTTACATTCCTCTTATCCCACATAATTACGCCTAAAAATCATCGATAAAACGACGATAACTCGTTTCCCCAGTTTCCTTTATAACGAACCAAAAAATCATCACGAGCGACAAATCTACCAACGTCGCGCGGAATCTTCCGTAGTTTGCGTCGTTGAGCATAGCGAATGAAAATATCGGACGATTCGCGGTGGTAATTAACCGGATCCTCTCTCCTACCATTCCTGGTAACGAGGGAGGAGTGGGAAAATAAAGAAAATGAAACGAAAGAAAGAAGAAAAAAAATTCTCCAGAGGGAAAAGTGGCGTTATTCATTCCTGGCTCGGTGGAGGGGGAAGGGGGTTAATCGGGAAAGCGCTCGTGCGACTGCGGGTAGATTCGTGAGTCAGAGAAACGACGACCGGAGAGAAGCTAGATACGGTTGCCGGAGTAAAATCATGAGAGAAACAGAGAGAGACAGACAGACAGACGGAGAAAGAAGCGAGGGGGTGTGAGTCGGCTGGAAACGCTGGGGTGTGGGAATAATATCCGAAAAAGTGAGAAACATAGATTCGTATAATGCGTTAAGCGTTGAAAATGTGCAAGTTGCGGAGAGAAGGCGAACAAAATTCGCAGAGGGAAAGCTGGTGAAAAATAACCGCGCCGTTTCCGACGCACCAACTCTCTCCCTCCCTCTCCCTCTCCGTGTCTCCGGGTAACACCAAGAAGAGAGAAAACGCGCAACGTGTGTCGTCAGCAAAAATTCACCGGATGCTCTCTCGTTAGTTCGGGGAGGTTTTCCGAGGTAGATGGCGTTGCGTTCGGCGGGGCGCTGTTTACCCTCGCGCGACTGAACTCCATCGTAATTCAAAGCGTTATGCCGCTCTCCTCGCATCTATATACGCCTATATACATATGCACGATTCGAGAAAGCCGCAAAAGCTTCAACCCTACGTATCATCCATCCTCGTTCTCATTCTTTCAACTACTTACCGAATGGCTCAACTAACCCTTGCCTCGCTTTCTATTGCGACTTTCCGTCACTAAATTACCAACCTCTGTCTCCCTCCCCCTCCCACACCCCGGATTTCTCACGAAGCAAACGTGTAATTAGGTTAACAAGACGGAGCGAGAGGGTTACGCTTGCTGGCGTTAGTTTAGTTCCCGGCTGTAAATCGTGGGGGTAGAAGGGTAGTTGTGTATACAAGATTCTTGCTTATATGACGTTTAACTCTAGCCAATCTTCATTAAGCCGCCTCGAAACGTGTATTACTCTCTTTCAGCGTATCCTCCAGCCTTCCACCTTCGTCCCTTTGCCGTTACCTTTGCCATCATTTTTCACCGTCACTCTCACGACAGCCTTAGTCAACGAATGATTTTTGTCAACTATACAACCCTTGCGCTGTTTATGACTGGGGTTGGTAAGAGAGGGCGTTGGGGGATGAAGGTAGAATGTGTCGGTGTGTCAAAATAAAATAGGAAGTGCTTTGTACACGTAAAGCTCGCATATGTTGGATAGACGACGTAGGAAAGATGTTGCCATGGCAGGTGTGGCCTCGGAAGACTCGTTTGCGTGTTACGTGTGCACGCTTCGTTCATGCTTCCCAGGTGCTTTTACGAGGGGTTCTCGCTTCAATTTTCCAATTTAGATAAACGCCCGAGCGAGCTTGCTATACGTACGTCGACGTTGTATGTATGGAGGAGAATTCTACACGACGAATGAAAACTGGAAATATCTGTGTCTCGGTGAAACTCTCATGCGGGATGACGGTAGTTACAGAGGCAATTAGCGATATCGGATAATCTAACCGTCGAGACAATCGTCCTGGAACCAATCGCGCGCGAGTTTGAAATGTGCAATATATTTTACTCGAATTGCGTCGTTTTATTTCAATTTTTGTTTTTTTCATTTTCTGATTATGCGAGTGATAAATCGAGCGAGAACTCGCGAATGTAGGGAAGAAAAGAGACGTTTGAAGAGATAAAGTGGCTAATGAAAAAAGAATGACGTAATTCTGTTTCGTACGATATTTTTATAGTTTTCTTTTTTTAGTGTTGTTTTTAACGAGTTGTTCGATGATATATAAAGATGAGCTGGTGGACGAATTTGTGACAGTTCTGCTTTTTCTTGTCAACTGCTGGACGAAGAGAATCGAAAATGTCACGAATTGGAACGCTCGTCTGTCTCGTCTGTTTCATCGCTGCGATCAATTCGTGCCTTATACCGGACAAGAAGGTACGAAGATTCGTCTTTCTCTTGCCGGAGAATTCAATACTTCGCGATATTATTGTCAGTAAAACACGTATTTTAATCGGCCTTGGCCATTTCATCGCAGGACGGACAGGAAGTACACGTTTTTCACATTGGACAAGCTCCGAAACAGGTGAAACATTTGACCTTGATTATGAGAAAAAATTAATTATTTCGCAATTTTTTGACTATAGTTTCAGTAGCAAGAAGGAAATTAAAATTTGGAAAAATTTGTATTTTTATAAATCGTTCGTCGAGCAATTTATTCGTTCATTGGAAATTTTACGTAAAATTGTGAATGTCGAAAATTTAAAGACGTCAAAATTTCAGAATAAACGAATGAAAAATATTATAAATTTTTATAAAATCGCAATTTCCATTCGAGTTCAGATTGTGTGTGGTATTTTTTTTATCTTCAGGACGAGCCGGACATCATAGAATTGCATATTCCCGACGCAAGGAAGAAACGTGGAACGCTCATGGATAGCTACGAGTATGGAGCGTTCTCGTGCAAAAGCGACCACGATTGTCCGCCCGGGGGACAATGTTCATTGGCAACAGCAAAATGTGAAAAGTTCGGTGCGTTGAAGAATATTTAAAACAAAAACACTTGTCGAAGCCAAAAATTCACATGTATTTCTATTTTTTGATTGATTTGCGAACTTCAGTGACCGCACCAACTACTCCGCAGAAAGTCAACCCTAAAATTCCACGTAATAACGTGTATCAGTACTTCCTACCAAGAGAATGATGACTCCAACATCATCAGCAACATTCGTAGTTCACACACTCGTAGTTCGATATAATAGTGTGATACAAAATCAAATATTAAAAATCAAACAAAATAAAAAAATAAAATATTGGTGAATGGCAAATTAACAGTTTTTTTTATTTCTAAAAACCTATAAACTTCATCTAGATTTGACTCGATGTGGCAATTCGTTTTCTTTCACGAATTAAAAATATGAGATAGAACGAAAGAAAATAAAAAAACATGAAAAAATCGAAAATTTGATGAAAATCGTGATGGTGAAAAATGAATTCATAGAAGTTGAGGATGGAATCAGGCAGGAAAAGATCTCTAGGCAACAACCTATAAAATTTTATTTAGATTTGACTCGATGTGACAATATATTTTATTCCACGAAATAAAAATATAAAATATAACCAAAATAAAAATTATGAAAAAATCGAAAATTCGATGAAAATCGTGATGGTGAAAAATGAATTCATAGAAGTTGAGGATGGAATCAGGCAGGAAAAGATCTCTAGGCAAAAACCCATAAAATTTAATCTAGATTTGACGCAATGTGACAATAATTTTATTCCACGAATTAAGAATAGAAAATATAACCAAAGAAAAGTTATGAATAAAATCGAAAAATCGATGAAAATCGCGATGGTGAAAAATGAATTTATGGAAGTTGAGGATGGAATCAGGCAGGAAAAGATCTCTAGGCAAAAACCTATAAAATTTAATCTCGATCTGACACAATGTGACAATAATTTTATTCCACGAATTAAAAACATAAAATATAACCAAAGAAAATAAAATTATGGAAAAAATCAAAAATTCGATGAAAATCGTGATGGTGAAAAATGAATTCATGGAAGTTGAGGATGGAATCAGGCAGGAAAAGATGTCTAGGCAAAAACCTATACAATTTTATCTAGATTTGACACAATGTGACAATATATTTTATTCGACGAATTACAAACAGAAAATATAACCAAAAAAAAAAATTATGAAAAAAATCGAAAATTCGATGAAAATCGTGATGGTGAAAAATGAATTCATGGAAGTTGAGGATGGAATCAGGCAGGAAAAGACAGATGGCCGAGTAACGATCGAGACTCATTAGCGAGATGGAAACCTCGCCTGTACAAGACCGTATGGCTCCGATTTTCTTTACTTTTTCTTTTCGTTCCCTTTTAAATTTATCGGTAACAACTGTTTCTCGTCTGGTGCTAGCCCGGGAGCGTATACGAGATATACGAAGAGAATCCTAGCGAGAGAGTGAGAGAGAAGTGTCGCGCGGAGAACAGAACCGCAACCCGATCGTCGGGGCCCCGAGGAAGACTTTACAACTCATGGATTTACAGTTAAAATCAATTAGGGGTTTAATTGGTGCCGGAGGGTTCTTGCGGTGGGAAACCGGATGATATGGCCGTGGGGCTGACGCGGAGTAGCCGTCTACTCGTCCCTCCGTTCCGTCCGACGAACGTGACACTCTCTTTTTTTTTTTAATACACTTTATCGGAATTCCTGTAACCGATCGTACTTTTTGTGTTGGCGAAATTGGCAGTGAGGGTCCTGGGGAAACGAGCAGGATGAAGTTTTTTCGTTCTCTGATTCGGATATCTGGCGGCGGAGTTATTCGCCCCTCTCTCTATTTGTTTCTAGTTCGATCGCTTCATCAGTTCTCGAAGTGATTAAAAAAAAATGTCCGTTACAATTAAAACAAAACAAGAATATCCGTTCCATTATTCCAACGAAATTTGAACCCTATTAAAATCGATACACGCTCCGTCGACGCGTAATTTTTTGTCAGCCACCGTGTTTTCCAAAACCGTGACAAAATGAGACAAGAAGCAAAATGAACCCGTCGAACCCGCGACAAGGGTGTGAAACGCACGAGCCACGAGGAGAAGCGAGTTATCCATGGGGATGTAAAAATAGAAACTACCGTCGCTGCGTTCCTATAGCGAGTTCCTAGATCCGGTAGAGAGAGAACCGTTGAAAGAAAACCAACGGTGAAGGCGTCTCGCGTCTCACGAAAAAACAAATTCAGCTCGGTTTATTTGTGGTTCTATCCTTCCGCTGGCTTCGTCTTTCGTCTAAAGAGAGTTCTACCGAAACAAAACGCCCTCTTTCAAACAAAAAGAAGAACAAAAAAGCTCTCTCGCACCGCGCGAACTTCAAGTTAGAACCGAGTCCAAGAAGGAATGGAAAACCGCCTTTCTCGTACCAATGGGAAAATGACATCGCATCGCCTGGAAGCAGCCGCGTGCTCCCGTTTAAAAAGAACTCGCCGCGAACCGCGTGCGATCGCTCAGCTTCGAAACTTTTCGTCCGATCCCGCCCTATTTCGAAAGCGACGCGCGCAAGATGCTTGCGGTGTTACTGACGCGGCCAAAGATTTACGGCTACGCGGGCAAAGCCACCGCGCGTCCGGGACCATAAGGACCAGGAGCCAGCCAGTAGCAATGGCAAAACAGAGAGAAAACGACGAGGAGTGTAACAAGCTCGTAACTTTTCCGCTTTTTTTTCTTTCTTCCTTTCTTTCTTTCGTTTTTCTTCCTTCGCCTCGGCAGCGCCAAGTGGCTACGACACCCGGTGACCCGCAGGCGGTGTGGCGAACTAGCCTCGGTCACGGGCTATTGTACACTTTGGTTCTATCGGCACGCCGCGCTCTTTTGTCGACAAGTTCGCGCCAACTGGTTTGCTTCGTTGGCTCGCGTGTTCCTTTTTTTCCCGTTTCGACTACCACGCCTCAATCTTGGTCGGAGCGAAGACACACGTGTTTGTTAATGACGTGATGAAAATATTGGGCGAGACTGGAAGGAACGAGCACGTGGGAATTTCGGTCCATGCCGAATATTACGAATAAATAACGACGAATCGATTAATTAACAAATAAGTAATTAATAATGAAAGTACAGAAGGATTGATAATTAATCGATAATCGATTTTCATTACGAATTTGCGTCGTAAAAAGAAGAAAATAATAAGACTTTTATTATTTTCTTTGTTCAACCGGAGGAAAATAATTCCAGCCGGGGATCATCTCCACGGTTAACTGGCTACAGTTGCAATACTCGATACAATCCGCGCGTTCTCTTCGTCCTACACGAGAAAATATACGCAAGCGTTTACACACGATCGAAGGCTTCCAGCGAGAGTTTTGCTACCCCGTGGGCTTTTACGAGCGGCGATTAATCGCGAAAATAACCAGACACGAGGAATCGTTTAGACCCGAGTTCGGGCTGTATGGGGTACATTGTGCACGAATGGCTGGGGTCCATGGAAACGCGAGGAGTGGGAGGAGATCCGCGGGAGGAATGCGTGTCCGCGAACGTCGACATAATATACGAGGACAGTTTACCGCGGGCGGGCGATATATATTACCCCACCTAAGTGGTCCAGCTCTCGCACAGCATGGCGCGTCACGGTGCGTATACGCAAGCCTGGGTATAGGCACGATTGGCGGAGGACACCCAGCGGAGAACCAGCGGGCGTATAGCGGACGTTGTGGGGTCCACGCTCGGTCGGACCTCCGAAGAGCGCCCCGATGACACATCGAGAGAGATCGAGAAACTACAATCTCGGGGGAGAAAAAGCGATAGAAGAAAAAAGAATTGTTGAAATATCGAGCGCGAGAGTGCGAGAAAATAATTTACGAACACGAGGATGATGAAAATGACGATGATTCAAATCAGACGGCGGATGGAAAGTGCGAATGTTTTAGTGGTGGAACTTCCGTTCGAGGAATTTAAGTGGGAACATGAAGATGCGAGAGAGAGACAGTCCTTTCAAACAAAAATGCGAAGAACTCTTTGACGTCTCGGGAGATCTGTAAAGAGGCGGTTCGGTCGTCACGCGAAGACTTACGCTCTTTCCCTCCATTCTCGAGTCTTTGTTCTCGGTGAGATAAGAAACAAAGAAACTCGGGAAACATGGATACGGTTCCATTAGCACGAAATTTACTAGAAAGCTGATGTACATGCGAACGATTCATCGTGTAATGCTAGAACAAGCTTTTCTTCGGTTACAAGATAATGCAATTTTTTTCAACCCCTGTTTCTTCTTTCTTATCGTAAGGGTTTAATGTTCATAAAAAGCGAACGTAGGAGCCAAGTCAGCGAAAACCATCGAAGATTCGTTCCCACTAATAGGCACATGGTCGATAGTTCGCCTCGTATCGCATTGAGCATTCCCGAAATCCTCGAAAGAATCCAACCACTCTTGGACTTGTCGAAAAGCTTGGGAGTAGTGCATCGCGCAATGCAGATAAATCAACGACACGAGCAATTTTTGTTCAATCCCTGTTTCTTCTTTCTTATCGTAAGAGTTCAATATTGATAAAAAAAACAAACGTAGAAGCCAAGTCAGGGACAACCATAGAAGATTCGTTCCCACTAATAGTCACGTGGTCGATAATTCTCGAAATCCTCGAAAGAACTCAACCACTCTTGGACTTGTTGAAAAGCTTCGGAGTAATGCATCGCGCAATGCAGATACATCAACAACACAACCAATTTTTGTTCAATCCCTGTTTCTTCTTTCTTATCGTAAGAGTTCAATGTTGATAAAAAAACAAACGTAGGAGCCAAGTCAGGGACAACCATAGAAGATTCATTCCCACTAATAGTCACGTGGTCGATAATTCTCGAAATCCTCGAAAGAACTCAACCACTCTTGGACTTGTCGAAAAGCTTGGGAGTAGTGCATCGCGCAATGCAGATACATCAACAACACGAGCAATTTTTGTTCAATCCCTGTTTCTTCTTTCTTATCGTAAGAGTTCAATATTGATAAAAAACAAACCTAGGAGCCAAGTCAGGGACAACCATCCGAGATTCGTTCCCACTAATAGTCACGTGGTCGATCATTCTCGAAATCCTCGAAAGAACTCAACCACTCTTGGACTTGTCGAAAAGCTTGGGAGTAGTGCATCGCGCAATGCAGATACATCAACAACACGAGCAATTTTTGTTCAATCCCTGTTTCTTCTTTCTTATCGTAAGAGTTCAATATTGATAAAAAACAAACCTAGGAGCCAAGTCAGGGACAACCATCCGAGATTCGTTCCCACTAATAGTCACGTGGTCGACAGTTCTCGAAATCCTCGAAAGAACTCAACCACTCTTGGACTTGTCGAAAAGCTTGGGAGTAGTGCATCGCGCAATGCAGATACATCAACGAGACGAGCGTTTGGACCGGGAGGCTTACCAAGTCCGGACTCCCGGGCAGCCCGTTTTACGCCTCGTGTCTCACTCCATCTGATACAGTACGTCTCTCGGCACATTCGGGAGGGCCGGCCGACTTGTTTTATTTACGTCGGGCAATGCACGCTTTTGCCTCCCTCTCCCCTATCTCTCTCTCTCTCTCCCACCTCTCCCTCGACGGGAGAACCGGGAGAACGATGCCTCCTGCTCCCGACACGCCAAATTTATTTCCTCGACACTCGAATTCGCGGCCCGTACGAACGTTCCATACCGACGACGAGACGATAAATTAAATCGTTTTGCAACAAAAAAAAAACAGAAAAAGAACGTAGGAAAAAAAATATCAGAGACCGAGGTAGAAGGAAGAAGAAGTCAACGAGTGAAGTGGAAGAAGAGGGGAAAAAAGCTGGTGTCGAGGGATAGCCGTCACCGGAATCGTACATGAGCGAAGCCCCGAAGACGATTAATCCAACCAACGCTCAGAAATACGCGTTTCACGCACAATTTCCAAGATCTGCAAACTAAGTGCATATGCGATTTTACAAGCTCGCTGCTTTCACGACCCAGCTATTTATCTTCGAAGAGTTTCCCACAGGGCACTACGCAACGCTGACGACGTTTATTAATCGGAAGAACTTAATCGAGGTCGCCCAATGTTCCCTCCTCGATCGTCGAATTTTTTAAACTTATTTTCAATCTTTATCTTCTTATTTCTGTAAATCATTTCTCTCGACGACTAGAGTCAAACTTTTCCATTGCCCCGTTCGCCAGGCGTTTCATCGACCTCTCGTGCCCGCGTCATTTATAGAATTGATCTGTTAACGTCTCGCCGTTATACGTGGAAGGGTTCTCCACCAGGTCGTTCCTTTCTCGCGCGACGTAACTACGAATTTTGTTCGTATCGAGTCGAATTAAATATTCATCGAGAAAAAAATACAAACCAACCGGCAGGTGTAGGGATGGACAACGACTCGAGATTGAACATTTCCCTGTCGCGTATCTACCCGCAGTCCGTCTCTGTCTTTTAGAATTTGGCTGCAATTTTCCACGTACGTCTTTTCTCCGCTCTTTCGCCCAATCTGCGCGTCCTTATTTTTCATTCGGTGATCGATAACGGAACAAGCTGCGCGCCCTATCGAGCAGCCGGTAGTATCGAGTAGACACTTCGAAGTTTGATTTACGCAGGACGATGTAATAAAACTCCCTTTCCCCATTCCTCGCGCGTTCTCTCTCTCTCTCTCTCTCTCTCTCTCTCTCTCTCTCTTTCTCTTTCTCTCTTTCTCGTTTCTCTCGAAACGAGCGCAAAAAGCGATGTTTTTCAGAACATCGGTCATCATTAAAAATGGCCAAGGAGCTTCGGGAGAGCGCACGTTAATAATTCACGGATATTTGCGCTTACGTAACAATTTACTTTATTTTTTTCTTTCGCGAATTATCCTCGTTATAAACTTTTTAGTAGCGACGTATTTTTCATTCTCTCTACGTTGCGACGAAAAGTTTCGAAACTATTCAATCGTAGCGTTGAATCGTAAGGAGATATCAATTATTTTTCACGCGTGGAATAATTCGCGAAATAATCTCTCGCGTATCGATAATATTCGAAAGTGGATACTGAAAAAAAAAACAACGTTTATTCGATACTTTTCCTCCCGATATTTATTTTTTATTTATCCTTTATCGAGTTTCATAGACAGCCCGCGGGGAAAAGGAAAAACGAGAAGGAATGAGAGAGAATACCTTTCACTATATTCTCTATTTCACGCATGCGAGCGTTCGAACGTGGCCAGAGGCTACGGCAAAACGACAGTACGTGACAAAAGAAAATAGAAATAGACGTTATTGCGCGAAAGGTCTCGAGAACATCGAAAGTGACTCGATCACGAAATAGGGAAAAAAATGAAGAGCGTGAAGTCATACAAAGTGCATGAGGCACGTGAGAGAGCGAGAGGACCAAAGTGCCCCTTGATAGTCGTCGAGAATACGATCGTGGTACGGTTATGGTTCGGGAAGTAGGAAAAAAAAGGGAAAAAAGGTAACGAAAAAATCGTCGGTACGAGTGTCGACGTTATATTTTTTTTCTGTAAGCGACCACGGAAGTCATAAAGCGCTCCCCGGCAAATCTTTTCATTATCGCTCCGCGTAAGTGATACGTATATCATACTAAGCGGCCATTTCGCGGGTATTACCCAGGGGCTGCGTAGAAAACTAGGGGGATGGTCGGAGAACGGTAGTTCTCTTCTCGGTCCACCTAAAACCGCCACCACCCGGAGTGGTTTTCTTCTTGCTATCCACAAACACACACACACACACACTCGCTCATGTATATCGAAGCTGACCAGCGTTGTCTCGCAGACCGATGAAGGTCAACCCTGTACAATATAGGAAATGTTCACATAGCGTCGCTCATTCGTCTCCGAATCAGAGATTTCCACCCAACCTCCGCTTTTTCTCTGACACTCTTTCCATCGTCCACATCTTTTCGCATTATACCACGTCCTACCGTTCCCTGTCTCGTTCACACGAAAATCCCTTTATTACCCGGCTCTACGACGGCAATACTCGCCTATTTTCCGATGCCCCCTTGCGCTCTTATACATATAAATATAAACCATAGGCTCGAGAGGGAGGCCACGTACGTATGGGATCACAAATCTCGTTGCAACGATGGGGTTCGCTTGGAAATGTTTCGGAACGTTCGACGTTCGATATTCCTCCTTTTTCTATCGATATTCGAATATTCGTATTAAGGATTGTATATCGTCGAGGAAACATTGAGGGCGGGGAGTTCTGAGAATGGGAGTGAAATAATTTTGTCGTTAAGAGATTTTAGATGATAAGCCAGATCGAATATCGACAGTTTCCTTCGATTGGATTGTGAAATTTGTACGGAGGACACATCGTACACCCAGATATAAAGGGGACTAACTCGAAATTGCGATTTTTGTGTTAGCCTACCTAGGGGCTCACTGCAAAATCGCAATTTTTGAATCAGCCCCCTTTAAATCTGGGTGTGCGACATGTATATCATTAAACATGTCATTTTCTTGATCACGAATGAAACAGGTTATTTTACTGAGGGAACAAAGTAAAAATGATAGTTGACATTTGTAGTTTACTTTGGGGGCCTTGAGAGGTCAAGAGGGATCAACATTTTTTTTTGAAAAACTGTATTTTCAGGATTTTCCCCTCTTTTGTCGGAGAAATTGCAACATATCGAGATTCCCACGCAACACGAATATGACCATGGGAAATTTCCGATTCCGTAACCTCTAATTGAACTATTTTTGGACGAAAACAAAATTTGTCTCTCGGCGGGTGCCGATAGTCGACATTCGTATTTTACTTTCGAGACGTTGGGGGCTCTAATGAAATAAAGAGGTTTTGGAGCAAAAAAAAATGTTGCCTCATCACCTAGGCGTTTTTTTGCAGGTCCTTTCCTATGGGTCCTGAAAATCGCGATTTTCAAAGTGTCACCATGGCCACAAAAATTGAGCTATCCGGATAATCCTTGACTCATTGTCGAGTTCTCGGTGAGTTCTTCAAAATGTTATTTGAGCATTTTTCTGTCAGACGAGGAACAGCTGCGATAGAGCATCGCGAAAAATCGATTTTTCGAGATTTCGTGCGACAACCATCGAAATTCGCCATATTGCATTCCTGTGAATTTCAATCCTTTCTCGAGCTCTAAAAGCCTATATCGATCGCAAATTTCCCGGACAACAAGAAAATTATGGTTTCCTTTTACAATTTTCAGATTTTATAAACTTTAAGTCGGTAAATCGTTATTCTGAGCTTTTTTTCCATTTTTCTCCTACCATTTTCAAATAACAGCCAAAATAACATCATAACCTTCATCAGCGTCAAATATCCAATTGCGTAACCTTCAATTGAAGCCTGTTTGAACGAAAAGAAATTTTGACTCTCGGCAGGTGCCGATATAAAAAGAAAATTATCTACGTTCCAGCGTTACTATCAACGTTATTATATAGCCTTAAGATAGGAAAAATTCGTTGGATCCAGTCGAAGTCCCAGCAGGATATCGTCACTGGTCCTATAGCCTTACGTTTACCCTCGTTCCTCGCTTCACCAAGCATTGGGTGACGGTGCCGTTTTGGAAGCTAATAAAATGATAACGACCCAGCGGGTTTGTATGACGCACTGGGAAAAGCGTGAAGAAGGGAAGGGGGCAGAGAACGGAAAAGCTACGGAGGGTTATTCGAGCCATACGGGCTTTTTACTTTTACGTCGACAACCCGAAATTACGACATTGAGGAGGTTTATGACTGGCGCCCCATATCCCGTATAAAGTGGCACTGAAAACCTGGCGAATGACCGTTTGGGTCGATGAATCGCGATCGAATTGACTGCCGGCTCGAGTATCATACGAACGAGAGTCAATCGAATTCGCGCGCGCTCATGACGACGGCGATTCCTGTTATCCGCAATTATAATCGGATATTTTTGCTGAAACGATTGGACGCATGCGATACCTACGAGCTCGTTGAATTTTTTTTGCTTTCTGTTTATTATCGGAAGTTGAAGTGTCGAAGAATGGATATAAAAAGGCTGAGAGCCGACGATCGCTATCGCTATCACCAGGAGTACCGTATATCCGTGAAACGACTCCAGTGAAACTCTCGACCGTATTGTTGGCTATGAATATATCTATTTTTTGCCAACGTCGGCCTACGACCACGTTGACGCGACGCAACAAGGCCTTTCGGGAATCTTTAGTGTCGTCGTTAAAAAGCCGCGGCGCCCAATTCAATGAATCACGGTCGTAAAATACTCTGGAATTCGTTATATTAAACTCGCTTTAACAATATTCCACTCATGCGTGAGCACTGCCTGTTCAATTTCCCATTACGAATACTGAGTGGAATGGAAATAGTTAAAGTCAATCTAGGCTTGATCATATCGATCATCTTCATCGAGAGCTTTTGACAAAATAAAATAAAATAATTGGAAAAAGCGCAATGTGTCGAGTCACCGAGTCTCTTGCGGATTTCCAACTCTCGCGTTGACCCTCGCGAGCTTTTCACCGGAAATCCTAAAAGTCACGACGTTGGCAAAGTCGAATGTGGCACAAGAGGGTGTAAGGGCGAGAGGGGGAGAGAGAGGGTGAAGAAGTTCGAGGAGGGCGAAGCAGTGGTGGGTACTTCGTGCGAATAGCTATCGCGTATTCCTGACGAGCATCGGGCCGTTGAGCCATGGGATTGGATCTACGGAATGCGTGTCTGATCCTCCTCCCACCCAGTAACTGCGTTCGCAAGGCGTAAGAGGGAGCAAACAGGGGCTGAATATCTTCCGTCTCATTTTTCCATTCTTCTCGTCGCACCTTCCCTACTACCGTTATTCCTCGCTTTCTTCGTTTCATTCTTGTCGCTCTTCTCCACGACTGCTTTTCCACGCTTTCATCCCCTTAACCTTAAGGTGGGTCGTAAGGGTGGGTATATGGGCGCTCCAAGATTTCCCGTGTGTCTTTCGACGCACACGAGCGGACTCTCAACACCCGCGCGAGGAATTGCGTGCATGGTGCACCACCAACCGGTGGCGGAGAATAAACGAGAACTGGAAGAGAAGGTGAGGTGAAGAGGGGTAAGGGGGCGAAGCTTTAATCTACGCGATGCTACGTGAGGTGTTTGCGGTCGAGGCAACCTTATGCAGACGACCTTCTTCCATAACTTCCAGTCTTCGAGTACGAAACAGGGCTGTACTTTGTACACACACCTTTTCTTCTCTACCTTGTATTCCACCCCAACGAATCCTCCCTCTTTCTCTCTCTCTCACACACTTTCCCTCTTCTTCCCATCTCCATCTATCTCACCACGTTATCCAGCATCCGGTTCCCATTTTCTTCACTCCATGCTCGTATCGCTGAAGCAGAGCATCGCAAATATTCGTAATCCTGCGAAGACACCACAAAAACAAATCACGATGTGGCAAGTACGCTTCTTTCAGCACCCACTTTTATCCCATCCCCTTAAACTTGGTCCTTGTCTCGTCTCTTCTTCTCTTGCTTGAGGTCAACGTAAAATCCCTGTGGAACGGAGGATACGTGCAGCATCGGTTACCAAACACCTAGACAGATATACGAAAATCACGGGTACGACTAGAGGTGGAATAAGTTTGGACGCTACGCCAACATCCTTGGCATCGTGCACGTAAATACGTGCAGCCGAGGTATTGAAGGTTCAACGGTATTAATTACGATTCAAGGACACTCCCGCGATGTTAAATCAGTGACGGAATGAAGGCATCGTGGAACGAGTGTATGACTGGGAATGAAGGGAGTTGGAAGAAAGAGGGTTGCAAAAGGTACGAGAGAAGGAAACCCTGCCATAAACTCCCGGTTGAATACGACGAGACGAAAACTGAAAGAGAGAGAGAGAGCTGGTAAGAAGCAACAGGGAACACGAAGACTCTACCAACAGTAGCATCGAATGGCAAATGCGGAAAATATCCCGAAGACGTCGAGAGCTCTACGTCGGGAGTTTCACATTGCTCGTTTACGACAGGACGCCGCTTTCGCAGCGTGACAGCTTTTCCGATTCTCTGTTATCTCTCGCTCCTCGATCTGTCTATATACCTTTCCGTCTGGCCGCGAGGTACGTTCGATTGACTCTCGAGGTAAATTCCCACGAGAGCACCGCATCTTCTACCTCATTCATTCCTTTAATAGGGACTCTAATCGAAAGCACGACTTGATACGACGAAAACATAAGTATCGTTGAGTCGGGACGAAGACAAGAAATACCCCACGGTGCAATTGCATCAAGAGTGCATCGATCTTTTCCATTAGTTACATCTTCAAATACCCTTGAACGAGTTTAAGGACGAATCGTCGAACGGAAAATGGAAGAGGGTTCATGTCACTTATCCTTTGTTTTCATCGTTAACCAGGGGTCCTATGTCTAATTGCCAACAGCAGGGTCTCTCGCTTCTTTTTATCGATCCTACTTACAACGTATTATTATAATTATTTGATGAAATTTGTCCTGGTTGGAATGTGGATTTAATGCGCTGGTGTCGTTAAAAAGTTTTCGGCCAAAAGCCTTTCGGCTGAAGCCTCTGCGGTGATCTTGCGTCGTACGAAATCTTGGTGAAATCCTTCGGTGAGGATTTTCGTTGGAGAACCAGAGAAGGGACTTTGAGTACGAGCCTCGGTTAAGGGCCAAGGACACTCGTATTTCGAAGGAATTACCAAACTTTCGTGCGGGTTGGACAACAGACAACGGTTGGAAGGAATGAGGAGAAGGAAGAGAGGACGCACTATGAGAACATCAGGTTCGAGGCTCAGTGTCAGAGACGAGAGCTGAAGAACGAGGGCGTGGAGCATTTACTTGAAAGGATCAGACCCGGTGATCCCTGGGCTGTCCGGTTGGTAACTCCGGGAGCGAACTAAATCGTGTGGCCAGTTTCTATCATAGGACCTTCAACCGGAGGATGCTACGAGGGTCGTGGCTGTGTCTCCCAGCGGGACGGGCCTTTTCCTTGTCTCGCGAACGTTAGCTTGGTATTAAAAATGTTAACCTCTCGGACGATTAAACGTGATTCGTTCGTCGCGGTATCCTTCCTCCAAGCTTTAATAAAGATATCGAGTATAGTCTAGGAACAAAATTGGTTTTTTAAAAATCCATCCCTCCTTAATTCCAATTTTAAAAGATCAATTAAAGTGGCTTTGAGAATTGTTAAACACTTCTTTCGACAACATCTATTCCATTCTTCAATATACAGAAAACAATCTTCTTTCGATTGTTTGCCTTGACACCATAAATTCGCGTACCTTGGATTGTAGACAGAGCCTCGCGGATCACTGTTACCATTCACCGGTAATATCCGGTGCAAGGAACGGAGATTCCGGAAGTCACGTTATATCAGATCCGATTGGTATTGACTGCCGGAAATACGTTGCGATAGCTGAGACAAGGGGAGGGGAGTGGGATGGAATATATATCTGCAGGAATCTTCCACGTCAAGCTATTCTCTCGTAAAAGTCAGAAATCGGAATGTTTGATGCCAAGACAAGACGCCCGATCCCACAACTCGCGAAAAATCCTTGGGAAAACGTTCTCGGTCGTAGATACAAATCCGAGAAAAGATACGAGCGTACTTGCAACGCTGCCAGTTCCTTTACTGTTCTCTCCTCTACTCACTTCGCTCTTCGTCTCGCTCAAGTTTTCTCGTAGCGCGTTACACCATCGACGTGTTCGCTGTTACAACGCTGATACCATGAACGAGAAGCATTAGCTCGAGAAACTTCGAACTAAGAAGAAAAGTAACGAAGGGCATATCTTCCACGTATGTTGGAAAAGAGAGACCGTAAATCCTCGGATCACCGGGTTTCTACCGATTTCCTTCGCCAATCTAGTCTCGAACACAATGATGAATCAGGATTTTTAGGACTGGCGTATTCATCTCTCACCTCTTTTGTACCATCAGGCTACCAGCGAGAATGAATCACGCCAAGACACATTGGAGTTTGCACACCTGTGTGTCAGACAAGTCCATGATGCGAAGGGAGGATTTTCCATCTAGACAGAATTCCTATCTACCACGAATCATCTACCCCAGCTAGCTCATAGCCGTGTTTCTTTGAAAACGAGCTCTCTCTCCCGCGCATCAAACTTGGCAAGGGTTCTTCCAAGAGATCTCTAATCGAACTTCCTCGAATGGAACTCGTCTTAATCACAATAAAAAGTGGACTCGCAGACTTTCCCAATTTCTTTCGTGAATACACTTCCAAAAACGTCGTTTGTTTCATGTGCTTTTCCCTTTCTTCCATCTTGAGCAACGCCACAAAGACCTGTGGAACGAGTCAGCCAGTCAACCAAGTTTGTAACAGAGTCCAAGTAAATATTCATCGCGTCCATAATAACGTAGCGATCAATATTTTCTGTGAAAAATCGCGATTCTTCGAATGATAACTTCCCCATCATTAATAATACCTGTCGGGGTTATTCTCGATCCAGACGAACTTATGGTTGTACAACCAGCCCGCATCGAATCCATTGTGTCGGGGAACAACGAGAGTCTGCAGGACGAAACAATCGAGAGTTTTGCACGAGTCCTTGAGATTTCGAACGGAAAATCATCGTTCAATTCGCGGGATCGAGTGAACCCAACGAGAACTCTGGAATCACATCGCGGGACTGGAGTCTCGAGGAATAGAGGGAAGGGGAAACGAATGAACGTTAGCAGGAGCGAAATGAAAGCGACGGTAAAAGAAGTATATATATATATATATATATATATATATATATATATATATATGGTATATATGTGTTTATATGTATGTATATTTGTTATAGCGGGGTAGTAATCGCTTGTCGTTAGGGTCCATACAATGCGTGCCAGGACGCGATTCCACGATACCACCCTCATTGTCTACGGGGAAACCTTCGCCTGTGCGCGGTGTTATGTCCGTGACGACTGACTCTCGCGGTTTAACCTCCGTCGCTCTTTTATACGCTCAAACGAGCCCGTTGTCACCCGATTTCATCCGGACTTCCGCTTCGTTTTTCTCCCTCTCTGTTTCTCACTCTTTGTTTCCCCGTGCCTGCGTGCTCCGACGTCTTTAACTATAGATCCTCCTAGAAATCTGATCGTTTCATCGTTCCTGTATAAAGTTGGATTTTCGTTCCAACCAACGGAAAAAACATTCCACATTTTCCAAACTGCCTTCAAGCTTTTTTTCATTTTTCAACTTTGTCCGTGCGTTTAAACCTTTTTCCGTTATATCGTCCAACGGTATCGCTGATTGCATCGTAACTAGGAGGAACCAACTGAAATCGTAATACGAGTGCTGGAGAAGTCGACGTCGGTGACTTTCGCAGTAGCGAAATGGGAATATCGTTGAATTGCGGGTTAGGAAAAAAAGAGCAAGAGGCTGAGAAGGGACACATGGAGTTTGGTACTGCGGTGTCAAGTGGAAAGGGACCGCGCATCGCGTGGCTCTAGACGCTTTTGCACGAATAATTAAAGGATACGAACTGCCGCGAACAGGTAGACGAACACCGGGTTATCCGGGCGAGTGGCTGGAATATAAATTAGCGAGCACGTCTTAGGTGATACGGCTCGGTGCGGGGCCTCGACACCGGAAGAGTAGACGAGCAAACCTACTTCCCCGTACCGTACACCAACTTTCCAACGAGGATGAAATGTCGTCGGGACGAGAAAGTACGGGGTTGCTGTAGACGCAAAACACTGTTGAATGCTAATACACGAGGCGAGATGGATAACTTGACACGAGCCTTGGAATCAGCTCAACCGCGTCCCGATAGACTACTCTTGATCCCACATAATTTAATCATGATTATAATTACATTTTCGGCTATTCGTATCATTAATATCATTCTTATTATTATTGCTCACGTAAATTTCAATTTATAAAAGTAGCAAACAACATCAATGCAATCAGAAATTTCATTATAAAATTAGAAAATGCACGAAAGGAGAGATGGGTCGATGGGAACGATGAGGGAAAAAGGAATCAATTGTCAGGAGGAAAAGTTTCCAACGATCCTAAACTTTTGTACTTCTCAGGGAGAAACCAAAAAACATCCAACCCCTCGTGTTGCGAGTGTTTCGTCCCCAAAATCTCGAAACGTCATTCCGGTGTCCCAAGAGCGTCGTTCGTGGACATCGCTCGCTCTAAGTGGTTGCCCAACCGCGTCCCAAATAAAACGACAGTAATTCTTCTTTCTCGATCGCGTTTCGCATCTTGAATACCCAAAAAAAGAGAGAGAGAAAGAAGGAAGCTTTCGCCGTTCTCGTTTTACATATTGTTTCGATGTTACGATCGTGCGTACGAGGGTGGAAAGGGTAGGGGAGAGAACCCTTGACAGCGGGGCGGAGGCGAATGCGGATATCCATGGCAAATAGGATTCCTTGGTCAGAGACACGGCTAAAGGGAAGAACGCGAGCGAGGCTCTTGAATTTTTTCGTTCTTCTTCTGTTTTTTTTTTTGGTTCAGGAGGGAGAGACGATTCCTAGTAATATGCAGGGATTTGGCAACGACGCGCGTATGTATGTCGGGACTCGAACTGAATACAAATGCAGTTATTAGAAACGTATGTGGCAAAGATATATAAAACGACTAGACAGAGAAAACAAAAGATTTTCTTTGTTTCCCCCCTCCCCTTTCTTCCCTGAGAACAACGATGCAATTATAACGATAGAAAGGGCAGATTAACGAAAATTTCATCTTGACAAAAATTAAAGGGTTGAGCCACTCGCGAAACGTTGGCCACGCTTCTGGCTAATCCGCGTCACCTGGCCAACGCCACCCTTTCCCTGTTTCCGTCTCTCACGCGTCTACTGCAATAACACGATAAGAGAGAAACTTGGACTTTGTCGAAAGTAATCTACATGCTAATATACTCGACTGCTGTAAGGTAAACCCCGTGCGGTGTGCCCAGGATCTAGCGAGAAAGCGTTAAGGGTGCTAAACCATCGAAGTTAACCAACCCCCCCACCCTTTGCCCTTACCGCGTATGAGTAGACCAACGAGAACTCTGCCACCGAGCCCTTTTGAAGATCAAACTAAATATTTTCTTTCATTAATTCTCTCGCTCTTTATATACATATACTCCATCCCTCTCTTTCCCGGATATATATGTAATAAAAAGATTTCACCATCACTGTCCACGAGCGGATCTATAGTTTTGTTTCTTTTCTGTTAAATCTTGTTTTATTTTTATCTTTCTCATTTATTTCACCCAATTTACACCAGACACGAATAATAGTTTACAAACTAACGTGACTAAACTGTCATTGGTAAAAAAAAAATTGCATCTGGAAGAAATTTTTATATTTTTGTTTGTAAATAAGATGGAAACGTTTTTCTTCCTTCTGAAAACGCAAATGGTTTTCGTGAATGGTGTGTAGGAAAAGTGTATCATAGTACGATGAAAACCCCGGGGGAGGTTGCTAGAAAATCCACCGGCAAAGTGACAAGCGAACCAAACCGTCGAGAGTTTCACGTACTTTAGTTCCTACTTTTAACACTCCGGTTTTTCGTTCTTCGTCTCTGTTCCCACTCTCTCTCTCTCTCTCTCTCTCTTTCTCTCGGTCTTTTTTTCTTCAACGTTGCAACAACTTCTTTTCTGACTCGACAAACTCGGAGGATCTGATCCTGAGAGCTTCGTATCGTCCACCTATTTTACTCCAGTAACTTGAAACATTCTTAACGTATTGCAGCGAGTCGGTGTAAGATCAAAAAAATGATGATTTTTCGTAACCCGATTTTGTTCTTTTCTCATTTTTATTAATCGACGACGTCTTCGGGTGGATCTTTCGGTTGCAATTAAGCTCGACGATACTTCACGGTGGCCTCATTAACGTACTAGCGTCGGTATCGTTTGAATTTCGATAATGTCGGCGATTAAAGCCGAGCGAGCTTTCGGAAATCGAAAGATTCGATAATGCGTCCTCGACCCACAAATTGATTTCAATTTTTGTATAATATCCTGATAGTAAAGTTGAACAAAATTAAAAAAAGAACACTGGGAGTAAAGCTATTCGTAAAGCGCATATACAAAGCGACGCAAACCCGCGGATGGGAAAGCTTCGTGCTCGAGCGTTCGGAAATTCAATCTACGAACTGCGCACGGGGGAAATAATTAGCGCATCTATAGAGCCCCTTTAAGGTCCTGATCCGTCGGATAGCCTGGAGTAATCCCTCGAATATGAATATAATTTGTTGGCTGGCTTGAGAGAGGAAGAGAGAGAGAGAAGCAATGAACCCGAGGGAGGGATTCGCGTTTCGCTACGAGTGCGAGAAGAAGAACGCGATAGAGGGCGTACAAGGGCAGGATATTGCACAGGATGGAATATCCCCTGGAATATAGATAGGAAGACAGGTCGACAGAGCCTTTCACAGGCAGATCAACGCGCGTCGGTAGACCGGAGTGGCGATCCAAGTGACTTTAGCTCGAAACGTGCCTGTCGCTGTTCTCGAATAGATACCCCTCCTCGCCCCCGTAAAACACCGAGGGTGAATCAAGCGCGACGTCACTCACAATCACGTTGCAGCGGCCAGGAATCAAAAGACTCATACAGATTTATCGTGTCGCACAGCCAATTACGATCCTTCTCACGATTGTTTTTCATTCAAATCCTTAGGAATCCACTTTTCTATCACCCTTCGCCCTTAAACTTGCAATTTATTCGTAAATTTTCTTAACTTTTCGCTAGTTCAAGATTTTCATTGACATCACTCGTTTGACCTTCCAATCATTGAAACCAATAAAAATTTCAATTTTTAGATATTTTTGGACGATTCTTTTTAGTTTTGTAAAAGGTATTTAATTAGACGTGGCAGAGAGTTGATAAAGGCGCGGTTTTTTTTTCATAACGCGAGAACGAATGGTCGGAAATATTTTTATCCTGATGAGAAATACAGGAAAAAGTTGACAAGGATATAGTCGAGAGCGAGAGAAGACGAGTGTCACATCGCACGCCACGATGCTAAAATCCGCGACGGCTTCGCGTGTTTCACCCTTCGTTTTACCGTTACACGAAGCAAGAGCCACGTCGTTTGGGAATGTCATTTTCCGCCTGGGCTGTCGTCCCAAACGACCGCGGCGTCGGAGCTTCCCCGTCGGGTTTATAAGCGAGACGACACGGTGATGACGTCTCGGAAAGAGGACCTTCGTGGAGCTAAACATCGAAATCACACATACACACATGACTCCCATCGTCTCTGTACATCGTGTATGTATTATTGTCGTCAAGTTTTGAATTACGGGTATCACAGCCGTCTCGAGAGACGGAACAATCTTCGTCAAAGTACAGACGTCTTACGTAAATACATACTTTTCGAAATTATGTTGATTTTGGTGAATCGAGGAAAGTTCATTCGGGCATTATTTTAATAATAATTTGTATAATTTATTTATTTTTATTTTATTTTTTCAATCTTTTAATTTGGAAGGAAAATAATTTTTTATTGACACGAATTGGTTTCTGAAAATTTAATGAAATTTTGGTAATTTGTTTGTCTTTTAATTGTTTGTATTATTGTTTTATTTTTATTGAATTCTTTGTTCTTTAATCAAATTTTTCGGAACGAAAGTGAGAAATTCGTACCGAAATTAGCTGTCGGCTCGGTTCGTGTCAGATCCAGACGAAGAAGCAGAAAAAATCTTTTAAATACGTAGTGAGGGTAATTTCATTTTTTCGATTATTTCACCAACGTCCATCCATATCCATGAGTGGGTTCACTTTCCCTCTCGAGACAACTTCAATTTCGTATCGAGGGAGTTTCGTCGTATTTATTTTTCCGGATTTTCGCGGTCCGCGAAGAAAAGTAGAGAGTAAGGCTGTTAGCAATTATGGAAATGTCAGAGCAACGAGATTTCTGATTTTTTTTTTTGGTTTAGCACTGGTTTGCTTATAATTCGTTTTAATCACTAATCGATGTTGGCAAATGCTTTACCATTTCTTTCTTATACATTTTGTGCATTTAAATAAAAATTAAATAGAGCTTTTTTTATTCTGTAATATTATCATTTTTTTAATTTAATTTTTGAATTTCTATGTTTTATCAAAATTATTTAATGATCGATAACCAGATAATATTTGTCTGGGAAGTAAATTCTTAGAAGACAAAGGCTTCCTTCTAACCCATGGAATCACTGACGTGGCGCCATCTCCCAAAATACCGGCGAACCAACGAAATTCAGCAAAGCACCCGAGAGAAGCGAGCGTCGGCGTGAGAGCGGTCGATGCAACTGCAGGAATCTGCACCAACGTGGTTGCCCGATGGTTGCCCTACAATGTTCACCGAGCCTCGGCAATACAATTTGAGAAGCGTTGACTGCAGCTGGAACCTTATCGAGTTATCACGAATCTACAGTTTGCAGAATGTCAAGCCAAAGATGGGAAACAAAGTAAATATACTTTTAAAAAAAAATCTAAAAAAATCAATTCTCCCAAACAAAATTAAAAAAAATAATCTATTATTGCAAAAACCCTACTTTTTAAGTTAAAATAATAACAATTAATTTTCTTACCAAGAACTATGACATAAAAATACTAAACGAAAGGGAAAATTCGAGCGATACGCCAAAATGGAATTGAAACAAATATCAATCTACTTCCTGACAAGATTTCCTCCACAATAATGAAATAAATGTCATTAGGGATTATGGAAGAGTAAAACATCCCAAGTCCGATTTAAATTGGATCGCGTAGCTTTTAACGGTGCAAAACAAAGTAAATATACTTTTTAACAAAAATTCCCAAAAAAATAATTCTCTCAATCAAAATAAAAAAAATTAATCCATTATTGCAAAACCCCCATTTGTCAATTTAGAATAATAACAATTAATTCTCTTACCAAGAACTATGACATAAAAATCCTAAATCAAAGGGAAAATTCTAGCGATAAGCCAAAATGAAATTAAAACAAATATCAATCTACTTCCTGACAAGATTTCCTCTACAAAAATGAAATAAATGTCATTAGGGATCATGGAAGAGTAAAACATCCCAAGTCCGATTTAAATTGGATCGTGTAGCTTTTAACGGTGCGAAACAAAGTAAATATACGTTTTAAAAAAATTCTAAAAAAAACAATTCTCCAAATCAAAATGAAAAAAAAGTAATCCATTTTTATAAAAACCCTACTTTTCATTTTAGAATAATAACAATTAATTGTCTTACCAAGAACTATAACATAAAAATCCTAAATCAAAGGGAAAATTCTAGCGATAAGCCAAAATGAAATTAAAACAAATATCAATCTACTTCCTGACAAGATTTCCTCCACAAAAATGAAATAAATGTCATTAGGAATTATGGAAGAGTAAAACGTGGGTCTTGCTGCCTACCATGGTACATTATAATCCTCAGTTGTCGTCCCAAGTCCGATTTCATTTTAATCATCTAGCCTTTAGCGATGCGAAACAAAGTAAATATACTTTTTAAAAAAATTCTAAAAAACAACAATTCTCCCAATCAAAATGAAAAAAAAGTGATCCATTTTTACAAAAACCCTACTTTTCATTTTATAATAATAACAATTAATTTTCTTACCAAGAACTATAACATAAAAATCCTAAATCAAAGGGAAAATTCTAGCCATAAGCCAAAATGAAATTAAAACAAATATCAATCTATTTCCTGACAAGATTTCCTCCACAAAAATGAAATAAATGTCATTAGGGATCATGGACGAGTAAAACATGGGTCTTGCTGCCTACCATGGTACATTATAATCCTCAGTTGTCGTCCCAAGTCCGATTTCATTTTAATCACGTAGCCTTTAGCGGTCGAGGCGATTTTTCAAAGTCCCTTCGCTTCTACTACGAGATTTAATATACACCCGATATATACGTATGGGATTTCGCTTCGTTGGCGGGTACCTACGGTAACGTTCCGGGTTATACCGTGGCAGAAGCGACCGTGGCTCTCCTGGCGTGTCATGACCTCATAATTCAACGACGATGTATTAATGTCGTGTTAGCAAGCAATATAACAATGGTGAACGGTTGAGCGGTTGCGCGCGCGGGAGAGCACCTCCGCAAGACTCGCGTTTGCAAGCCGAGCGCCGTTCTCCTATACGACGTGCACGCGTCTCGAATAAGCAATCCTTACGTATGTGAGAGAATGAGACAGAGGGTGAGAGTGGAAGAGGCAAAAGAGCGTAGGGCTATGATTATCCCTGTATATTGATGTAAATACCAACGATCGTGTTATCTATATATATATATATATATAACAATATGCAATCCTTATATCAGGGTTCTTATCGCGACGAATTAGGGAATTCAATTTTTGTTCACCCCATGTCAATAACGAAAGAATATCAAATTTTATAATTAATTTATGTTGTAATATAAATTTATTATATTTATATTAATTTATATAATATATTACCATTCAGATTATTATCATAAAGATAATCAAATTTAATAATTAATTTACATTACAATATAAATTTATTATATTTATATTAATTTATATAATATATTATCATTCAGATTATTATCATAAAGATAATCAAATTTAATAATTAATTTACATTGCAATATAAATTTATTATATTTATATTAATTTATATAATATATTACCATTCAGATTATTATCATAAAGAAAATCAAATTTAATAATTAATTTACATTACAATATAAATTTATTATATTTATATTAATTTATATAATATATTATCATTCAGATTATTATCATAAAGATAATCAAATTTAATAATTAATTTACATTACAATATAAATTTATTATATTTATATTAATTTATATAATATATTATCATTCAGATTCTTATCATAAAGAAAATCAAATTTAATAATTAATTTACATTACAATATAAATTTATTATATTTATATTAATTTATATAATATATTATCATTCAGATTCTTATCATAAAAAAATCAAATTTAATAATTAATTTACATTCTTGTAAAAACCCTTGCGGCAAGGGTGTGCAAGGAAAACTATCAAATAATAAATAATTAATTTACATTACGATATAAATTTATTATATTTATATTAATTTATATAATATATTATCATTTATAAATATAATACATTTTTTTATAATTATATTTTTAATGATACATAATCTCGTAAAATTCTTTTGCACAGAAGACAATTTCTCGCCCTCTTCCTCTCGAATTCTGGTCAACCTCGGTTCGTACTCCTCGTATAAACCACCCTTATTCAAATTCCCGTCACATTATCTCGTTTCGTTCGAGTTACTTTATCCTCGTATGTTTATATTTATTGTTTGTTTATTCACTTTTTTTATGGACTCTTGTATCTCCATTCGCAGTTCGTACAGGAGACCTCGGGGCTGTTCTCGCGAGTCCCACCAGTGAGGATCTATATATTCACAGTGCGATAGCGAGAACGTGAAGTGGTTCCGGAAATGGGGAATACCTACTTGAGATGATACGGACACACATACACCATGAGAGAGTAAAAGAAGAGAGAGAAAGAGAATGAGAGTGGACGAGTGAGAGAGTGCGGGAGGGGGGAGAGGGTAAGGGAGGGCGGGAGGGGGTGAGAGGTCGAAGGGCTTCCTCCGGGAGTGTGAGAGGCGAGAGAAAAGAGAAAAAGCAGTTGTTCGGCGCGATGGTGCTAGGGAGGAAAAAAACGTGAGCTGCAACACGAACAAATGTGTATGTGTGTCTGCTTGTCCGTGTCCGTGTAACTATAACGCATAACGGTTTCCGAGGGGATCGGCACGCACGTAAAGAACTCTTGCAAGGGCTTTTTACATACACCCTCCCTCCACCCTTCGCACCGACACACATTTTCAACCACACACATATACACACACAGAAATGAAAATGCTCTGTACACGCACCACGGTGATCCATAACGATGTCAGACGAGAAACACGACTCTCTCGTTGCGCGAGGCCAATCTCCCGCGATTCATGGATAATCGCGTCGGTGCTCCGACATTCAACGACACCGCATACACACCCTTATCCCTTTCTCGCTCGCTCCCTCTCCCTCTCTCTCTCTCTTGTACGCTTTCCGGAGACACGCGTGCCTCTCGAGTTTTTCCCAACTTTGCTCGATAGGTGTCGTATGCCCGATAAATTTCTTTCACAGTCGACACTTTTCGAGTGTACCACCCAGTGGACGAACGGGAGATTAAATATCTATCGCCCTTCGCGCCCTATCGTTTTCCCTATTTTTTTTTTTTTTTTTTTTTTTTTTATATCGAACGTTGACTCGACTTTGGCAATATTCGAGACACGAGGCGATAATCGAGCGGGAAATATTCGTAAGAAAAAAAAAACTATCGTCGAGACTCGTCTGTGTCTCAGGACACGTCGAGACGAGATTGAGAATTGACAAGATTTGAAAATCGAGATCGAAATTAAATCGAAAATTGAAGGAAAAATCGAATACGATAATTCGAATCTAAATTGCGGAGGTAAAATAATATGTATGAAAAAATTTGAAATTGTAAACGATAAATCGCATTAAACGAAAATCGGATAGGGAAAATCTTCGTTCTTGCGAACTGTGGAGACATCGCGTGCATGGCCTTTGTAACCTGCGAGGTTTGCATGTGCGAGTTCACGCATTCTCTCGGTTTCTTTATTTTGCCTCTTCTCTCGCAACGTTACGGTGGTGCGTGCTCGAGGACAATGCATAATGCATCTAATCGCTGACCACGAGGACTGGTGGCACGCTGATACTGGCAATAAGACAGACATACCGAGACACGTTTTGTTCGTTAAACGATCGAGGTAATAGGAAATAAAACTGGGATCGATTTTTTTCCTCAAATGGATCTTGGACAATTAAACAGAATTTTTGATAAATTAATTTGTTACAAGGTCATCGGAGATATTGAGGAAAATTTAGGAATAATAGAAGAAGCTAGAAAATATCAGCTTTTTCTTACATCATTGAATTTCCTTCCGGAAGGACGTCGTTAAAAATGCATTAGCGATGAAAAAAATGAAGTATCGTATTTACGATTTGTTTTTTAACGATGCTGCAGAGTTTTGACAAGCTTGTTGCTAACGGGTGGCGTAAGATCGAGGAGGGACGTGCGTGTGCAGTGAAATTGTCATAATTAATCGCTCATCGTGATGAAACGTCGGTGTACATATCGTTATAGTTTGTAAAATAAAAGAATAACAGAAAGGCGTATATGTATTGCCAGGAGAAAATATTTCTCTCGTTTAAAAACTGCACGTTCGCTCGAGTTTCGTGTCGTGCAGCAATATAATTATAATATTACACGCCGTGTGCGATATGATCGCACCTGAGGTTCGTGGAGGTCCTGAGCAAGTATGGTCCTTTATTTATTTCTCTCCTCCTCTCTCTCTCTCTCTCGCTCGCTCTATTTTCCATAATTAATAACCCCTTCCCCTTCTTCCTGCACCGTTTGCTTCTTCCTCTCTCTCTCTCGCTTCTTTTTTCTCTTTCTCTCCTTGGACCTAACTTCTCTCGTAAAATCATTAAATTTATTCGCTTTTTATTTTCTTGTTATACGTCGACGTACCACGAAAATTTCTTCCGACCCACTTTTTCATACCATGCGCGCACTTCTCGTAGAATTGTCACGAGTTATGACCTCGTGAATATTGTACTTTGTTACTACAAACCGTGCGACGAAAAAAAATAAATAAATAAAGCGAACTCACTGCCTAGTAACGCTCGAATTAACTTCTGGCTCTTTTGAAAACAGACTTGCCCTTTATGCAGTCGTTTTATTAAAGTTTGAATTTTTATTCCATAATTTTGTTACGTTGGATTATAAAACAATCGTTCTTTAAACAATTTTTTTTAATTCGTTTGACCAACGCAAGATCGTCTTTATTCAAGATTCCGTACCTGGACGTAGGGAGAATTTGTGAGTAGAAGACCGAACGAGATGTATTATCGACGAAAATCAAGAGAACGAAGGGACAGCAGGAGGGTCGAGGTTGAAATCGTTGAGAGGACGCACGCCAAGAGGCAAGATATATGAACTCCAAGAATGTTTCGACAGTCTCGCGAACCGCTTATATTGTATTCCATTACCGCGGAGAATAGATTTATCCCTGAGACCTTTAAGGGCCGAAAAGGCTCTTGGACTACGCGCAGCACGAGATTATTTATATATAAATAAATATCCTTCGCCTCGAGGCATTATTCATTCCATTTCCATGGCATTGAGAAACTCGTGTATTTTTCTGTACCGACTGATGGTAGTTTGCCCTTTGCAGTCTCGTGCGAAAGGTGCGGTTCGCCATCACTCAAGAATTTTGTCACTCCAATCGTGACGTTACCTGCGAGCGATTTTCGCTGTCTTTATCACGTATCAACGAATTTCCAATGTGTTTAAGAGTCAGTGTTACATGCGCCGAGCGATTCGAAAATGCGATTCGTATCCTCTTCGAAACTGAGCAACCGATCGCGTCAAAATTTTGAAGGTATCTAGAGAATTATTGCAAAAAGTGATTAAACGTTGTATTTTTCCAAAATTGTTGTTATAATTCTCGAGATAATCTTAAAACTTGAACGCTAATCGTCAGTGCCGAAGAAAGTACAGATGGAGTTTTCGAATTACTCATCGCCTGCAATACTGTTCTCAAAATTTTGAAAAAAAAACATTGAGAGCCACTTTCTACCATAATTTTCTAGATACCCACAAAATTTTAACGCGATTGGTTACTCAGTGCCGGAGGAATTACCGATCGCGTTTTCGAATCGCTCGTCGTCCTAACTCTTAAAACGAGCAATTATTTATTTACAATTTATCGAAATATGGTTGATACATTTATTCCTGCGCTTGTGGCGCTATCATTGTACCATGTGGGCATTGCCAGAGTTAATATCGGAAATATAGCGTGGTCGCGTGACTATCGAAGTAAACTTTGCAAAAGTACGAGAACGACGCGTGTGCGCTAATGGAACGTTATGTCGGTGGTTGGCTGCTCCACGGATGAGTAAACCTAACGATTTTTCGTTAATGGTTAGTGGTAAAAACGACGAGTATATAGGCGGGGTAAGGAGAGCAACGAAGCCAGCCAAAGCAACAGACGAGGTTTATACAACCTTCGCACACCTGCTTCGAGCGAGAAAACTTCTAATTGTTTGCATCGTAGACTTTTATGGACCGCGAAGTGATCTTCATTTTCTCAGGTGCGAGTGAGTGTACGTATAGAAATTAGTAATTGCCGACTGAGGCAAATGGTGGTCTGGGTTATACTTGCGACTGCCTGTATAGATTTTTCGCCATGGAGACAGAAAAACCAGGAAAAATATAACTATACTGCTGAAAGTTGAAAGAAAAATACAAGAGCTTCCTATGAGAACGTTGAATTTATGTTTGAACGTATATTTTCTCATGAATTCTTTGAATTTTTTATGAAAAACGGAATCGAGTTACTAAATTTTCTGCCTCCAGACAGAAAAAAAAACATTTGATAATTTTTGATAACACGAATCTTGTTACGGTTGAAGAAATTTAACAATCGCGCAATTTCATCTCGTTCACGATTAACCTTTTTTCCGTACGTTTTTGGTTCTCGGTATGAAAAAGCGGGAGAAGAGAGCCACGAAATCCCTCGTACGTTTCCCGAATAAATCCTCGAAGCATGGAGAAGAGTAAAAGGGAGGATCGCATCACCGCGACCGAAAAGTTCGTGAAAGAGAGAACACTCTAGTGGTTACGTGTGGACCAACGAAAAATCCGCGTTTCTGGGGTACGCATACCGCGAATTAAGTCTCTCTCACGCTCGTGGAGAGAGACGAATGCCCTCCCAACGTTATGTATTATACGAGAGTTTTTACACGATGAAAAATAATTGTCCCGGCTATAAATTTGATCGAGCCGCGAGAATATTTCTCGCCCCGGAGCAGAAACGAAGCCGTCGAGACGATATTTTATTATTTTCGCGCTTGGCCAACAT
>OZ023254.1:4189671-4257244 GCA_964007305.1 Netelia melanura | reverse complement strand
TTGAGAACGGAAATGTCGACCACGAGCTGCTTGAATCTGACTCGGAAATCAATGTTTATCAGGTAAATCGTTGCCGAAAATTCTCCCTAGTGACCCACGATCTCGTATAATACACACGATGTGACGATAAAATCCGTACGAGAGATCGTAAAAAAATCAAACGGATGGGAAGTGTCCGAGCCACAAAACTTTTTATCGGATGCTGTTTGGTTCGACTCACGCCGTATATAACGCGTATACGGCGAAGATACTTCGGTCTCGTTAAACTCTCTCGAGAGCCCCGCACTGGCCTCGTTTATTCTCGTTCGGGGAATAAGTTCGAAAAAAAAAAAGTGAAATTTTTAGTCTCGCCAACCTTTTAACGTTCTTTTTTTTTCTCTTTAATTCTAAGTTCGATCATCGTCGATTTATCGATTATCGATTAAAATCAATTTTTATTTATCTCCAATAAATAAATACAACAATTTAATTATTAATAAATTAATTCTCGTCAAATTTTCTTCACAACAATTTCCATAATAAAATCTATGACGACCACAAAAATTTAGTTACTTCGAGTAGACAAGAATTTTCAAAATTCAAATATCGCTACGCTCTATTATTATTAATAAAAAAAATAAAAAAAATCTCGTCGCTATGTTTCACCCGCGCATATTTCCTCCCGAAATATCGGACATTTTTTTTCACTCGTCCCGCGAACCATCGAGTATATTTTGCATTATGAAATTCCTCCCCTCCTGGAAAATTACACGTGCCTCTCCTGAATTTTTATTTCACGGTGAAAATATACCACCCATATCTCTATACACACGCATACATATATACATATATCAAGCATTCCACTCGCCTTGAATCGATCGAGCACATTTTTCATATTTAATTGACGAATTACGAGCCGAAAATGAAAAATAAAGCACAAAAAAGCTTTCCCACGTTTTTTTTTTGTTAACCTTTTTCCCTCTCAATAATTTCCCGTCTGTCAAACCAACTGCCCCGTACCAGTATAACGTGTATCGATAATCCAGTACATTACGTGAGTTCGTATAATGCAAAAAAAACCAACAGAAAGAAAGAAAAAAAAGCGAAAAAAGAAAATCGCAAAAAAGAAAAACAACTCACCTTGCGAAGAAAGCCGCGGCTGCGCTCGCCTGCGCCGGTGTACCGGGTACGCCGCTCACATTGTACGAATACTTGGTCTCCTGATAAACCTGAAAGGCGTTCGCCGGTTTCACGTGCGACGTTCGGTGATAATAATGATCACCGTATTTGTCACTGTAAACACTTTTGTCGGTGGACTGTGACACTTTTCCAGCACCGTAAGACTGTAACGATCGCGAATGACACTTATCGTGATTGTTCGCGTGTGTCGGCTTCTCCGACGCTGCGTACTGATGCGATTTTTCATGAGACGAATTGATCGACTGCGGTTTATCAATCGTGCCGTAAGATTTAAAATCGTAACCCTTGAGCTCGCCGTAATATTTCAAATTCTCAACTTTGTATCCCACGTGACCAAGGGCAGTAGGCTCGTGAATCGATGATATTTTATTGCTCGATTTACCGGCATTATCGTGATGTTTATAAACGATCGCCTCTTGTACCGATTTCATTTTATCGGCAAATTTATTACCGGCCGTTATCACGTCGTGTAACGAATGTACGCCGTTTTTAGATTTCTCGATTTTAATCATAGATCTTTCGTTGGAACGTCCGTGAGTTAATTCGCTGGTACGTAAAACCGGAAATTTCGAATCGACTCCGCAAGTACTGTTTACTTCGGGACAGAGAACACCACCTAAAGCGACACCTAATATCACACCCGCACTACCGTAAGTATTGGCGACACCATTTGTACCGAGACCAATAATACGATTACCGATCGTTTGATTAGATTGATAATTCGTCGACGATAATCTCGTTCCGGAATTATCGGAATATTTTAATGTCTCGACGTCATCGTCGTTGTAATCTTCGTTTCTCGACGCTCGCACGTCGATCGTCGTGTGTTTGTGCATTTGACGCTGACGCGACGTAACACCACTCCGTGTTGCTTCTCGCGCGGTCGGCGTGATACTGGCGAGATTAGCGGCCGCCTCGATACCGTGAGCTCCAACTACCCCGCTGCCGACTCCCCCGCGACTTCCCGCTCCCTGTCTCCTCCCCTTCTCCTCCTATCGAATGGATATAAATGTACGTAAGATTTTTCCTCCAATTTCCCTCGTCTTGTTTTTTATTCCAGGAATTTTATCCAACGTTATTTATATCTTGAATGAATAATTAAAAATGTTAAATAAAAAAAAAAAAAAAAATTTTTAAATGATAAAAACGAAGTTATTTCGATATGTTTGTAATTAATTGTTACATGCAGGAAGTTACTATCGTACAACGGTGGAGGGGGAGATAAGAAACGTCAAGAGAAACGTTTTAATGAATGAAACGAGATGAATCGTGTTTTTTTTTGTTCGTTTCTACTTTCGAGAGACAAGAAAGAGCGTTGATAAACGAATAATTCCTAGCGTCAAAATCATTTTTATTCGATCGATAAATTTCTTTCTACGATACAAATAAAATTGATGAATTTTTCATAAATCGAATTAATTTACCTGATTTCGTTTCGGATCTTCGTGTCGTTTCGAGGTGACCTCCGAGTATTTTGGAGGATCCTGATGATATTTAGGGGGTGGTTCGGTTTTTGGTGGATCTTCTTGATATCTCGGTGGTCTATCGAATTGTCTATATTTCGGTGGTTCGACGTGACTCGTGCATTGTTGCCTGTGCGAGTTTTCAGTAAGATCGGACTGCGATCGATTCATTTGATGGACCGTAGTTCCATTGATCTTAGTTTCCTGCTGGGACGATTTCACGTGACAATGTTTCGCACCAACGCAACTTCCAGATTTTTCCTTTTTCTCTATTTTCTCGTCCTTAATTTTCGTCTCTTTCGTCTTTTCCCCAAAATTGCTGGGACCGTCGATCTCGTAAAACGTCAATTCTTTTCCCTTGCCGAGAATCTTATCGACCGCGGCGCGATGACATTTACCATGTCGATTTTCGTGTTTCAAGGGTGGATCGATCTGATAAAAGGTCAATTCGCGAGAATCCTGCGACTTCGATCTCGTCTCGTTGGACGATTGGTGTTGTCTTTCCGGCTGCGAATGACTCCTCGCGTTTTTCTCAACGACGTGTTCCTGAGCGTGACGCGACGAGGCTCGCGTATTTGCCGGATTACACGACGTATTTCTCCCACAATCCTGATAATCGTCGCCATATTTCACTCCTTGTCGAGGTTTGTATTTTTCCTCGAACTGGGAATAATTGTAGGTATTAAAACCGATCTGATTGAAATTACGACTGAGATTCGACGAGTCGTAATCCGTCGATGTCACCGCCTCCATGTTTATCTGAAACAATCGAAACAAAAAAGACAAAATATAAATAAATAATTTTCAACTTTTCGCCCACTATATTTTGATCGTCGAATAAAAAACGACTCAATCTTGTCGAGAACGCGATACAAAAAATACAAAATATCGCGACCGAGGGTCGGTTCTCGTCATATTTTCGTTGCTCTCGAAACTTTTGCCGTCCGAAGGTAATTCAATTTGAATAGAAAAACCTGATGGATCGTCGTCGAAAAAATATGTCATTGATAAAGTCAAACGAAACTTTTCATGGAGACCCTTCACTGCGACGCCTGGACCACCAATCGATACGCAGCATCCCCCCCCCCCTCCCCCTCTCCTCGAGGTGCGTCGACGTGGCACAAAGGGTCGAAGGGACAGGGGGAGGGGAAGGTAGATAGAGAGTAAAAGATAGGCAAACGGGAGGATAGAGAGAAGAGTCGAGTGGAGGAAGAGGAGGGAGGGGGAGGGAGCAACGAGTGAGGCGAGGAATTAAAACGTACGCTATAAAGCTGAGGAAGAAGAGAGGTGAGCATAGAGTTTCAAAGATTAGGTACGCGCGCGCCAAGGGAGTAATGGAACTGGTACACAATAAAAAGTGAGAGAGCCAGTACGTTCTTGGAGCGCGGGAGGATGGTAAAAGGGAGGAGCGAGAAAGAGGATTCAAGAGTTTGGGGGGATGGAGCGAGAGAAGAAGGAGGGAAAGGAGGAACGAGCGAACGAGGTACAATAAGGCGAAGTTCATGGGCAAAAGAAAGTACTGAGAGAAAAAGAGAGGGAGAGAGAGAGAGAGAACAAGCTTCTTGCAGCTATAAATCGGAGAACATCTTATTCTTGAGCGTTTCGTGCGTTCGCACGAGCCCTCAGTCGTGGAGTATTTAGCGCGCTCGCGCGAAACTCCTCGCACGAGCGAGACAAAAAGCCTTCCCGCAACGATAAATAAAATCACGACGGGTTCGAGGGCGTGACGGTTCTCGATTTTTCCTTCGTTTTATTTTCATTTTTCTTTCTTTTTGTTTTGACGTATTTTGGATTATATGTATATAAAGATAGAAAGAGAGAGAGATTGATTGATTGACTAATTTATTTCTTGTGCCTTAGCAAATTATGAGGCAATTTCAGAATTACAATAACTTGATTTAGAAAAATTACTGTCAACTGCATATAACTAACTATTATATCAAATGTATGATAGTAAGATATAGTAAATTATTGTATACTAAATATAGAACTTGGCTGTGACACCAATAATTTTAGATGTACAGGACCATCCAGGCTCAAGAAAAAGAGCTGGACCTGTCCCTAGTTGTTTTGGATCAAACTCACTAACATAAGTTGATTAAACTATTAATTTATCTAACATGAGTCATGTCGAATCGAATCTTCACCCAGGCAGAACGATCTTCGACAGGACGTCATATAATAAATATGATGATTTTACAAAACCACCCAGGCTCAAGAAAGAAGGCTGGTCCTATTTTCAATTGTCTTGAGTCAAGCTGACTAACATAAGTTGATTAAAACATTAATTTATCTGAGTCAGATGGAATCGAATCCTCCCCCAGGGGGAATGATCTTCGACAGGACATTATATAATAAATATGATGATTTTACAAGACCATCCAGGCTCAAGAAAGAAGGCTGGTCCTATCCCTAGTTGTCTTGAATCAAGCTGACTAACATAAGTTGATTAAAACATTAATTTATCTGAGTCAGAAGGAATCGAATCCTCACCCAGGGAGATTGATCTTCAACAGGACATTATTTAATGAATATGATGATTTGTTTTGTGAAGCTACGAGGATTTTAGTTTAAGTGAGATAAACTCAATAACAATAACGACGATGAGACGACCACAAGAGAGAGAGAGAAAGAGAGAGAGAGAGAGAGAGAGAGAGAGAGAGAGAGAGAGAGAGAGAGAGAGAGAGAGAGAGAGAGAGAGAGAGAGAGAGAGAGAGAGAGAATTTTTATTTTATAATCTCCCATCCGCGATACTCGCAATATCCATAGCTCGCCGGTGGAAAGAAAAAGAGAGAGAACAAAGTGCTTGGTCGTACGTTCGGTCGTTTCGACAATGGCCAAGGGAATCGGGTCGTTGCGGCCCACGTACGTAAAAGAGAAGAATCGGTACTTTTTTTCTGGCCGTACAAGCGTTAAGAAAAGGCGATGGGAAGGAGGGGGTGGAGGGATGGAAGATACGAGAACGAGCAAGACGAGAAATCGAGAAGAAACAGCCCCGAAAGAAAATGTACGGCTATGGGATTGAGAAGTGGCGAGACGTCGGGAGCGAGGTACGACGGGGGATGAGCAATGAGAGAGAGAGAGAGATGCGAAAAGACGAGCGCCCGGGTGTTATACGGGTCGTCCTCGACTGGACGTTGAAGATACGTTTGCGCCGACGAATAGCTTCCCCCCGGTAAGACAAGCCCACGAAACGATGGTGTTCCGGTGAAGAGGCTGAGGAACGGAGGGAAGGATGAGGATGGGGGTGTCGGGGAGAAATGAAAGACGACGCTTTTGAAAGAAAGAGAGGAAGGAGAAGGAGTGGGGAGGATGGTTGGAGCGTTCAGAGGGCGGCAGGACAGGTAAAGCAGGAGGGGGAGCCTCGAGACTGGCAACGTTTCTGCACCACGTCTCGAAAACGCAGTTGAGAACCGGTTCACACCTCAGAAACCCGGAGGCTAACCGATTTACGATACCCGAATGGCTTTCACGATGCATAGCGGGCGCCGACGAACCTGCCGTTGCTGATGCTCGTGGTACACACACCCGGGTGCCGTGGTCCTCCTCAAACGGACGTGATAGGCCAGAACCGAGTTTCCGCAACGCAGCGTTATCGAGATACGTGACGACACGATCGTTACTTGGAAGTGTGGCTTGTTTCATTATTAACGTACCTACAGCAGCGAAATAAAATTCGCGAAACCGCATTGACGAGACAGAAAGATCGATGTGTATAATCGTTTTGGTATTGTCTGTCAGCTCTCTCTCTCTCTCTCTCTCTCTCTCTCTCTCTCTCTGGTTCGTGTAACTTAGGAGGATGCGTTTCGCGACGTTGAGACGTAACCGACGATCTCAGAAGTTTCCAATTTCCGCCGCATTGGCTTCTTCGCGACGCCGGGGATCGAAATGAAGAAGAGAATTTGTTCTTAGAGTTAGCGGTGTGCGCGAGAGGGGATCGTATGACAACCGGCGGGATAAGGAGAACAAGTTACTCTAACCGCGTACCGCAGACTTAGGTGTGTGCTTTGTGATCGTGATGGCGGTTGCGAGGTAAGATAAAGAACGCGATCTGTCGTTTGTCGATGGTGTCATTGGTGGAGAGGTTTTTAGTAGGACAAGATTGTTCGAGTATTCATGTTTTCTGAGGTTAATTGACGACACGAGACGATCGGCTTCGAGCTGAAGGATTTAATAATTTCTGTGCCATGAAGCGGCAAATTTAGAAAGCCACTTTCAAAAATATCAAAATTAGCGAGTTATTATTTTTCTTTTTTAATTAAATATTAATAACATTGATGGAATAAAATGTAATCGAATACGAAATTAATTGAACGTAAACGTAACATTTCTTAAATACAAAGTTAGAAAGGTTTAGAAAGTTGTTTTTTCAATTTATAAATAAAATATTAATCAAATTATACAACCTAATAGAATACGTCAAATGGAAAAATTTAGTTTAAAAAATAAAAAAAATAAACAATTTCTTAAATACAAATTTTGAAATCTGCGCATCTTATGAATTAAAAATATAGCTGATTTATCATTTGTGTTCATTTACAAATCAAATATTAATCAAATTAATCAGAACCTAATTAAATACGTAAAATGAAAAGAATTTAATTTAAAAAAATACAAAATTAATTAAACGTACTTAAACATAAAATTTCTTAAATAAAAATTTAAAAATGTGCGTAACTTACAAACTAAAAAAATGGCCGGCTTATCATCTTTATTCATTTACAAATGAAGTATTAATCAAATTAATCAGAATCTAATTAAATACATAAAAGTAACAAAATTAATTACGAAAATAAGAACAATAATTATTTCATTAACAACTACCCCTCCAAAAATCGTACCAATAACCCAAAGCGATATCCTCTCGAGGTCGTCCCGTCTTATCGTTAAATCGCGTATAATCCCGCTATTCCGATGACTATGAATGAATCCGTTGAATCCACGACACGTGCATAACACATGTTGCACGATCCGAGAAACGACGAAACCGTCCGACCGCATTCCCCGTCCAATGTCTTACGTTCCAAGTTGGCGAACGAAACGTGCTCTCTATATCCGGAATCGCGTACAAACCCGCGCATGCGTCAATAACGCATATTAACCGAAATGCGCTCGTGGCGCCATGTAGTCGAGCTTTATCGCCACACGGGCTGTATGATATAAATTTATTCATTGCTTCGACGTGCACAAAGAAGAAAAAGTAGGCGCGCTACTTGGCGCCGCCCTCGGGACAACTCGAGCCTCTCGAATGAAGATTTCCGCAAGTCACCGTGTATATTGTACGCGTATATCACGAGCATCGTAACTTCCTCGTCGGGTATGGACGAGCAGAGCGAAGATGGCCAGGAATGCCTTAAGGGGGAGGAGGGAGGAAGTGGGAGCGTTTGAGCTCGATGGGACGGAGCGGTGAAGGGAGCGGGGTTGAAGATTCTTGAGGTTGTGTATTGCCGACGGTAATGAAGACTCCACAAAGCGCAGTGCAGAAGCTGCTGCCGCTGCAGCCACTGTGTGCACCGTTAGTGCCAGAACCGTTGTCGGTTCTTCGACGAGAAGGGCCTTGTTTATCACCCTCACCTCAAATATACAATTAACATGTTGAAAAGGTGCCTCGAGGTAGATACTTCGTTCGCCTTCCATATTATTTCTACCTGTCTCTCTCTATCTCTCTCTCTCTATTTCTCTTTCTCTCCTCGTATTCCACGAGTTTCGCTCACCCCGCAATCATTCTCACTCTGCTCGCTCGACGGAAATGGAAACGAGGACGAGACGAGACCAACTTCTCTACGGGTGAGATAGAAAACGTCACAAATGAACAATCCTTGATAAAAGATGGAACGAGAGATCTCGTTAGAGCAGTTCTTTGACACGAATTATCATTTTCTTGGTATAAAAAAAAATTTTTTTTAATAGTTTGAAACTCGAAGTAATTTTTAATTTGTGCTCTAACGGAGAAGATCGCAAGTTGAATAACGAAGAGTCGATAACTGATAATTGACTATTACAAAAGAACAATAGATTGGCTTTTGTTTTCGTTTTACTAAAATAAATTACGACGCAATTTTCTCGGATTTTCTTTTTTTTTTCGAATCGAGAAGTTGTCGCGGCATTGACTCAAGTCCAGGCAGCATTATCGGGGATAATTGAAGAGAAAACGTTGCCACGGGTCTCCTACGGCTCGCAACTCGCCGATATCGTCGTCGCTATATACCCTACGCCGCCCAGACCTCGGTCGAAGCTCGTTCGTAACTTTATCCCATTTTATTTTCCTTCTTCGCACTTTTCTTTTTTCAACGTGTAAATTATTATTTGCCACTTTTAAAAATGTGTTTCTCTTTATTGCAAGGGAGTGGCTCCCGGGGTCGCGGCTATAAAATAATGAGGAGTGGGAGTCGCGAACGAAGCGTACGGTACGCCGGGCGTATATTTTCCAAAGTGCACCCGGGTGAGAGTTCGAACGTAACGCCGCCGGCCGAAGAGGCCTCTCGGCGTTCAACGGGTCGTTCGTGGTGGGGGCTTGGCTACATACGGGCCGTAATAACGATCGATTTCCTGGATCGGTTTGTCGATTACCGTGGGTCGTGGCAAAAATCAAATAATCATGATAATTAACGGGATTGAAACTTTCGCCAATTATCACGTAGGTGTAGCGGCGATGTTTTGTATGTACACGGAGCGGGAGGGGAGGGAAGGGGAGGCGTTGCGTTAAATTAAACCACCCGCTCTTAATTGGTGCGATTTATTCATTTCTTTTATTTTTATTTTATTTTCGATCTCCCCTCCCCTTCTCCCTCTTCCCTCCTCGTAGCCGTATACATTGTGCGCTTGTGCGACGCGAGTTTCGTGCCGAGGGGAGATGCGATCTGTACAATACGGCCGTACGCGATGGCCAGCGAGCGTTCTCGTTAGACCCACAAACGTTCGGTTAATTAATTTTAAATCAAAAAAAAAAAAATAAAACGAAAATAAAAACAAAAATGTTCTCTTTCTTTTATTGAAAATTAATTACACCCCTCTGGCAATGTTGCGAAAATGTTAAAGCGCTTTGGCGCATTGATCGAGCCGGTGTTTACAAATTACCTGTACACGCGTTATCGTTCCTAACTCGTAAAAAATTTAAAACAAAATGTTCCAAAATTTTATAAATTTTCCCTTTTTTTATTCTATTCCAGAAAGAATGTTAATTTATCGTGACCGTTTAATGTATTATACTTTTATTACGTGTTTAACAACGAAAATATCTCGTCATCGGTAAATTTCTCGACTCGGTAACGAACTCTCGAGGTACTTAATAAACGACGAGGTAAGATCGCAATCGAAGGAAAAAAAGCGAGGGTGGGTGGGGCAGGGGGGTTGGCTATCGAGAGCGTGAGAGTAGACATAATTGGGTAAGAAAATTGGTGTCCGTATAACGTTGGTTAATACAAGCACGGGTGACTCTCGCCGGGCGTTATATAGAACGCTCAACGTTTGAATCGCGATAACGGTTCAACCGTAGTAACGTATAGTTTACAAGGTATATTTGCCGTATATACGGGGGAAAACCCGAGACACACTACTGTCACTTAATTGCCCCCGGAGCCCGGACGGAGTTTCGCTGTTACCTCTTGCATTCGCCCGCACACGAGGAAACTGGCGCACGTGGGGGTAGGATAGAAGGAAGGGGAAGGGAGGGGGAGGGGGGGCAAGGGCAAAACCGAGAGTTTGCAAGATGCAGGGAAGTGTAAAGCGTTGGAAGAGGAGAACGGGCGAGAAAACGAGGATGAGCCCCACGAGATGGTTCCGAGTGTAAGGGATGAGAAAAGTGCAAGGGATGAAGCTTCGGGTAAAGTAGAACGAGGAAACGCTTCCCGGCAATTTGCGAATTATTAATTTAGCCGTTTCCCTTTAACGCGACTACCAACTCCGTTAACCTTTTGCCGCGCGAGCGGGAGAGAGGAGTCCGGACCAGGGAGGGATCGAGACTGTATTGCGGATAAAGAGGGTGGGTGAGAGGGATGAGGGAGAGAGAGAAAGTTGGCAATCGTCGAGAACGCGATACGGCAGCCAACATCGGCATTATAACGTTCCGACGTGACTGGGAGAATGAACGAGAGAGAGAGAGAGAGGAACAATGAGGGTTAGTACTGGGGGGTGACTACCCCAATAGCCAGGGTTGAACCAAGTGCACGAGCAAACACGTCGAAATGTACAAACTGTTCGAAACTTGTGTCAAATAAAGTTACGTCATGGCAAACTCATCCTCCGCTAACTCCGAGGCAAACGAAACTTATCGATAAATATCGAGCGACCAAAAAATTGTTTGTGTCCGTGGTAGTTTGACGAAAATTTCAAATTCGGAGGAATTTAATTTTGTGCGTATAAAGAATGATAGCGGAGTCAATTTTTGCAACAGTGGAACGATCGAGGCAAAAAGAAGGTGGAAAATGAAAATAAAAAAATTGTTTTGCCAGAGACACCCTGAGGCTGGGGAGGGATGATAGATGTCTCCACCGTCTATGAGCTTCAACGTTATCGTAACTGGATTTGCCATTTTTCCCTAGGGGTTTATACACGAGTTTTTTTTTATCTCTATCGACTTTCTCTCTCTCTCTCTCTCTCTCTGTCCCTCTGGCCCCCCTTTAGTTCGCCCAGTTTTCCATCGACCCACTAGCTCTCTCTCTCTCTCTCTCTCTCTCTCTCTCTCTCTCTCTCTCTCTCTCTGTCGCCCTTTATACAAGCCAGCATTCACGCCGACTGACCTAGCTCAATGCTCCCTACCCGCGCCTCTTCAATCGGATTAGAACCACTGGGAACCCGACGATTCCCTCGAGGATATTACTCGCCATTGGGAAAGGAACCGACTTCGTTTTAAACATACTACTCGAATTAGAACGTGGGTTTTTCGGTCGATTACAGTTTTGAAATGAAAAAGCAATCGACCCCTTTTTCGTTCCTAACTACAAATACGAACGAGACAACGTCGCGCGTTTGTCTCCACAAAATTAAATGAAAATACCTGAAAAATATCAAAATTGCCAACACAGCTGAAACTTTAAAAAAGAGTTTGATCTTCCCTGAGTATTCGATAAATAATAAATCGAATTTGATTTCCATGACGAAAAAACTAATTTTTCATATTTTTTAATAAGTTTCTTTCATTTCCAAACCCAAACCCAAACCCAAACCTAAAAATGTTCGAAACTTCGTTCAGAATTATTCGTCAATGAGCAGCTCGAAAATTGAAAACACCCGGAAGATTGGGGAGTTGTCAAAGTGAAAATCTCGAAATGACTGAAATTCACTCCCTCGGTCGGTAAGGTAGTGCTTTTTTTCCACCGCAGATATGTTTTTCATAAGAAGGATTGAGGATCCTGGAGCGTATGCGAGAGACGATGAAGATCGTATAGAGAATCAGTGAAGAGGATGCAACGGGAAACGCGAAGAGAAGAACGAAATGCATCTCGAAACGTGGTGTACCAACCACAGAAAGCACGAGAGAGAGAGAGAGAGAGAGAGAGAGAGAGAGAAAGCACGAGAGAAAAATAAAGGGAGAAAGCGAGCAATCTCTTACGGTTGAGTTTGTCCCGGTCGGAGAACGCCCTCAATCACTCCGAATAATAATCGTGCGCGCCGCCTTTTCTCGCGTCATCGCGTATATACGCGAGGAGAACAGCGACTAAAAAAAAATGAGAAAAAAAAAGAAAAAACAGCGATAAAGATATGGAAGAAAAGAAGCGATGCGTGCGCGCGAGTGAAACTGGAAGATAGAACAGACGTATCCGCGTGTACAAAGGGAGAACATAATAAAAAAAAAAAAGGAGAAACTACGACCAGAGGACGTTTCTAATGCCACGGATGAGTGGATGGGGTGATGGAGAAACGAAACCGGGAGGAGGAGAAGATATGTATATTATGGCGAGAGACGAACAAAATTTCTGCCCGTGCATCAACGTATAATCCGTCTACGCTTGGATTTTTGCGTCTACACTCGCGAACGATGGAATTCGAGCTTACAACGCCCAAGGATTTCAAAAAATGTCTGAGTTATTTGAAGAAACAACCATTTTTCATATAATATTTGTATTTTTTGTCTTGTTTTTCGAGGTCTTATTTCTTAAGCTTACGTCCGTCGGAAAAGTGAAGTTTGATAACCTAAAATATTATTTTTACTTCGTTTTCTGGTGGAAAAATGAAGAAGGATGAAGGCTTTCAAATAATGTCTGTGATATTCCAAGACACAATCATTTTTCATATAATTTTTTTATTTTTTGTCTCTTTTTTCAAGGTCATATTACTTAAGCCTTCATTTGTTAGTAAACAAAGGTTTAATAAACAGAAATATTATTTTTACTTTGATTTGTGGTGAAAAAATAAAGAAGAATATGAATTTTCCAAAAAATTCTATGATATTTGAACAAACAACCATTTTTCATATATTTCCATTTTTTGTTTTCAAGCTCATATTCCTTAAGGCGTCTTCTCACTTTGGAAATTTAAAAAAATCGATTTTTTTTTTTTTTTTAATTTTGAAAGTACATATCTTCAAAAACGTCATCTCGAAATTTCATAAAGATCGGACGAGTCTAACTACATTTTTTGGCGACCGTTAGGTGACTACCTGAGAGTACCCGGCGATCCCTATTGTTCAGACTCATGGTGCAAGTACAAGAAAGCAGTGAAAAACAATCAGATAGAAACTTTTAAACATCCTCCTGCTCTAGCTGATGATGTTCAAGAGGTTTTGAAACCGATCTATGAAGAACTGACGAAGGAACTGATTAACCCGAGGTAAGGTTTTTTCATGATTTTTCTGCAACCAAAACTTTAAACGCAGTTATCTCAAAACAAGGTTTTTCGGTGCTTTGTTGATGAAATTTCGGAAACTATCCGGCCGATTGTCATGAAATTTGAATGACATATGCTTCATAGTTATGGCTATAGCGCATATCATCAGATTTTTGAAATTTTGATTTTAAGAATTTTTTTTTTACAAAAAACTGCAAAAAAATCGTGGTTTTTTTTTACTTTTTCGAAAAACGTGCGCCATTTTGTTATTTTCGCGAATATCAAAAATCTGATGATATGCGCTATAGCCACTGACATACTGAATCTAAAACAGTTTTATTTTTTTGTTTCAGACGACCCGTCTCGGAGATACCATCAACAAGCCACGACCATAACATTTTTACACGGGTTTTTCGATGCTACTGATGTATTATAATAATTGTTTAAAAAAATTAAAAAAAAATTTTTTCATGTACTTGAAAGATGTGTTTATTACATAGGATCCGTTTTATCCCATAATTTTAAGCAAAAATCCTCGAAAAAAAATCGCAAAAACAGCCTATTTTTGAGGCGCTTAAAGTGAGAAGATGCCTTAAGCTCTCATCCATCAGAAAACACAAGTTTAGTAACCAAAAAAACATTTTTACCTCGTTTTCAAATAGAAAAATTAATAAGTACGTGGATTTGCCAAGAGCTAAAAATCGCGCAAGCACATAGGCAGATTTCAAATTCTGAATCAGGGACATTAACTGCTCTCGACATATTGGCAAATTCGCCATCCCCTCGAGACTGACGTTTGCTCCTTTTCAATTTTTGTTCTCTTTTCCTCTACCGAAAATTACGCGATTAATGATCACAGGACTCGCTCCGCTCGGATTACGAACTGTCCGTGTCACGCGGTTCGTTGACTCCGCAAAAGCCACGGTGCTCTCCTGCAATTTCGTGCACGCTGCGGGGCTCGATTCCCGTTTGACTTCACCCTCGCTGAAAGACGAAGAGGATCGACGAATCTACGAGCACGAATTTTTAATCATTTTTTCAAATTTGTTCGTCCAACCGATGGAATATTAGTAATAACTCACCCTTAAGATCGTTCAATATTTTCTAAAAGATGGGAATTCATTGTATCTTGATTAACAACGAAGATATACTTCTGTCAATAATAAAGAAGATATCCACTTCGTCGACCTCGCCAATAAATAATATCCTGATAAAAAAAAGGACGAAGTAGTTCCTGCGTTCATCCCCCAGGCAACGAGTCACATGCTGGTCGAGTGGACAGCAGTAATAAGGAAAGTTCGGTCGTTCGAGTGGAGAAACTTGGAGAGATCAAATGTTATCGAATAATTGGAAGTAGGAAACTAAGGCTTTCCAAGATGCTATACGTTTCTCTTCGTAGCGACGAAAGGAATATAATGGAATCTTGGTGAAGTTCTTTTTCATGTTTTTTATCTTTCTTTTTCCCTTGGTATAGGTCAAAACCATTTGGGAGCTCGTAGAACGCGAGTAGACAGTTTCAATAAAGAGACGATTAAATAATTCCAACGTTTTGCCAATTCAATCTTCCCCCGGTGCTTATCCACTCGTTCCATCTCGCGACGATAACTCCGACTCATTCCGTTTATATTCGTACATATAAGTCTTGGTTGTACGGAGAACGATCTTGGGATTATCCGAGAACTCACGACTCGTTAATTCTTCACAACGGTTTATGGAACTAATGGAATATCCGACTGGTCTGTTAATTGGAAAGCATTTTATGCGCGGGAAATATCGTAGAGCAGCAGACAATGGCTAGAGTTGAAACGAGCAAAAAGTCACCCGAACTATAAATCGGAATAAACGATACAAGGGGGTTAGGGCACTTTAAAATGCGTCCAATCTGAGGTTTGTTCCAGAGCTTTCTTATCAATTTCGCCAAATCTATTCAATACGCCATTCGCTGTCGCGCGATTTTCCTAACGGACCGGTCAATAAACAGCCCCCTCTTGTCTCTTTCATCCCCCTAAGACGATAAGAGAGGAAAAAAAGCTCAAACAATTCTTGATGTCCTTCACGCGTTTCCTCGTAACGTCGCACGGACAAAGACACGAGCGTAGAGAACAAAAGAACTCTGTACGAGAATAGACACAGCATGGAGGGAAAGAAAAGCGTCCGATTAATACCAAAACATTTTCCACCGGGCGAGCAATTCTCTCGCTGCGGAATCAAGCGCACCAGTAAGCTTTCCGCGGGCTGATCTTCAATTTCCTGAACACCTTTTTCACTTCTCCGTGTGTACTATATATATCTCCGTTGCAAGCTCTTTCTGTCCCCGAGCTTTTTTTTTGCACAATCCAACCGAGACGGAGGATTTTTCCCCCGGTCTCTTTTTGAAGCGATCTTCCCTTGTAGCCTTCCTTACCCTGCCAACGTTCTCGTTCATTCTCTCTCTTTCCGGCTTGGTCTTTCTCTTTGTCGTTCGAAATAATTGAGTCAACCTTAATCCATAGCCAATTAATTAACTTACTCACGTTGGCTTTACCAATGTCGCTTCGGTTTTTCAATTACTGCAGAAATTTACCGTCCAGTTTTTCCACGGCTTACCCCGGCCACCCTCGTTCCAAGCCAATTTGATATTATTTCTCTTTATCGAACTTTATACGAGATAAGAACTGGATCTTCGTTGAACTGTGCAAAGTCGCCACAGAGTTGTCCAACCAACGTATTTGCCCTTTTCCTTCGTTCCAAGTTCGTGTTATCTATGTGTGTGTACGAGTTAAGGGTAAAAACATCGAACAAAGGTCACGAACCTTTTAAAACTCCTTTTTCCGTTATCCTTGGCAGATTCCCGAAAGAAACTCTTATCTCTAGCCCGGACATGTATTTGTTGATCTTGGACGAGGGCGAGCTAACTGCCAGGGTGGAAAAACCTTTGGGACAGCCTGCGCAAGAGTATTAAGCAAGAGCAAGACAGAAAGGGAGAGAGAGGGAGGGAAAGGTATGAGCAAGAGCCAACGTACTGGATAAATTTTACGTTGATCCCGCCAGGGAGCACATGTTGTAACCGGACAACAGACTTGCGAATCTCGCAGCGACAGGATGAAATAACAAACTCGGAACTGGAGACATCCAAGAGAAACAGAGAGTAGCGGAAACAGAGAGAAAGAAAGGGAGGAAGAGAGGGTGCTATTGCTGGGAGGAGGACGTCTCGTCGGAATGAGAAAACCAGGATGATGGAGAGTGGCGTAACCGAGAGAAAAGGAGAAAGCTCCCAGCGACGGATAAGACGACAATCCGTTGGGCAAATGCTTCCACCGTTAAGGATGGCTAGAGCGGGAGAGAGAAGGAGAGAGGGCTGTGGACTGGGGGAGGATTTGAGCCCGACCTTGTCTAATGGCAGCTGTGGATCTCAATGGCAAATGGCGCTACTCGGCAGGCAAGCAGATTCTCCACCACCCGTCGTCTTGTTTGGTCGAAGGCTTTGTTTCTCGTCCGGCCATGCCAATCCGCGGCTCGTTCCACCAGAAGCGTCGCGGCGAGACTCATGCTGATGCAAAGCTTCGTTGAAAATCTTTTCAGCCAGATTACGCGATGGAAAATAAATTACGGCGAAAGAAAACGCGAATCGAGATGAGATTGATTTCTCGAACTAACGAAATTCATCCTGCCAGCTCACTGAGGAAAGGGGTTGATGACGTTCCCAAGAGACGTTGTTTATTGAAATTCCGCGTCGGAATATTGAGAGCTTTTCTTGCTGTGTCACTTGTTCGCTAGTTCGAATCCATAACCATTCCTATATTTTGATATTAATCAGCCAAATGGTAGCGTCATGAATCATAGGCGAACCACTGGGGAACGGACGTGGAAATCTCTCTTCCTCTAATTCTCTCTTTCTCTCGCTCCCGCGCGCGTGCTCTCTCTCCCTCTCTGGTTACGAAACTTCTCTGGCACAAGAACTAACCCAGCTAACGAGGTCGATCGAAACCACCAGGGTATAAATAACCCAGTTGTGGATATCCTCGGAATTCCACATTATTCCAATTCGATTCCATTAGGAGCAGATGCATTAATAACACGTTGCGAGAACAATTGTTTAAAAAGGTCGCATCGCACCTCGTACATTCGTCAGTTTTATTCACACCGATAAAAGAAAACGAACAAAAGAGAAAACCCATCCATTTGCCGGTTGGTGATTTCACTGTCATCAAGGAAAAACTTCCTTTCAGCCGAAAGTCAGAATCCGCTCGCATCGAATGAACTTTTTTTTTGTTTATTGGCTAACCGTCCTGTTTTTTTACAATCCAGCGATAAAAATCTTCTCACACTTTGTTGCGTTTTTTCATCGTACAGGAGCGTGAACAAAAAAGCATGTATCAAGGACGCAAGATTTTACGATCAGCGTTATCTCTTGATGTTCCACCCGGAGAGAGGCGACACGAATCCACTCGCGATATCGACTCCCTCCTGCAAATACGATATCGCGAAGAGAAACGTGTAAATAAATGCAACAAACAATATTGAAGCTTGTAAGAAACTGGAATTTTGTTTTGTTTTCACAAGAAGTTGAAAACGATCAAACACTAACGAGGGTGGGGGGGAAGGAATTTCTCCGTGGCCTCCTGAATAATTCGAAAAGTCAACGTTGCACTCTTTTTTTTGTTCGCCATCAACTTTTTTTTCCAAGGGGTTAGGGGTTTTCGTTACGGACCTTCCACTTTCGTTTCAACTCCGCCTTCTCAACGCCCCGCTCCCCCACCCCCGCTCCCTGCCCACCGCTCTATCTCATCTCATCCCTTCATCCCTGACTCCTCTTTCTTTCTTCGCGGCTGACGGGGAAAAGCAAACAATCTAACAAGCAAGAAGACGACGAGAAGGCGAGGAAAAAAATACGAGCCGAGTCCTCCTTCTACACGCTCACAAAACGTCAAAGTTGCTCAATGCTCGTTAAGAGATTTTCTCGCGTGCCAACCCGTGAAGAGACACGAGAGACGAGAGCCTCCGCGGATGGAACATACCGAAGAAAACGATGTCGAGGAGGAGGTTGTAACAGGGGTCGACGAACGTCTCTCTTCCTCTTTCTCTCCCTCTCTGTCACTCTCTCTCCCTACCCCTCTCTCTCCCTTTCTTTCTCTCTCTCTCTCTTACGACGTGGAACCGTACACGACGAGACGAGAGAAAGATGGGTGAAATAGCTTGTGTTGGGCTTGGCCTTCGTTAGGAAACGTCACCGAGACACCTGGTGCACGATTACGTACCCTCGCACTGTCGCAACCCCCGCGCGCGCTCGCGCCCCAACCATTTTCCACTTCTAGGTCCCGTCTGTGACTCTCGCACTCTCGAGTCCCAACACACGTGGGATTTGTTCTCCAGTCTCTCCTACTCTCTTTCTCTCGTTGCACAGATAGGACAGCCGGGAAAATCGAAAACCAGAAAAAAGGAACATTGAGCGCAGGCTCCTGCGTGGCACGATTTCAATGACGGATGGCATTGTCGCTATTTTTCACACACTCCCCCTCCCTCGCACTTTTACTGATGCACGTCGACATCGCTCTCTTTCAATATCAACCCCGTTATTATATTTCCCAATGGCTCGGTGCGTTTACACACTCGCGACAGGAAAAAAAAACATAACTTTTCGTCTGCAGGGTTGCAAAAAAAATAGGGGTTGAGGGTGCTGCGACGCGTCAACTTTTGGTCGGTCAAATTCCGATGAAAAATTGCATCGAAGTTGTCCCAGTTGGCGTATCATCGTGGCTATTTTTTTTTTTAGCAAAAGTGCCATCGCCACCCTCGCGAAACTTTTTTAAACGACTGAATGTTTACAAAAGTGTGAAACGCATCAAAATTCAACAACACTTTTTCGGCGAATATCAGAATTTGTTTTGTTTTTTTTTTGCTCGCGACGAAACATCCCCCAGGAAGGAAAAAATGTTCACAGGGGGTTGAACCGCACTTTGCGATTGTGATTATGACGTTCGAGTGCTATATTTTTCAGAACTACGAGTCGTAAATTATAGTCGGGGAGCGTTCGTAATGTTGCCCTATGTCGAAAGAACAGAATGGGAGGGTAAGTTTTGCCTAGCGGTACGATCCCTGTGAGAGGGGTGAAAAAAAGTCGTTTCGTCGAATCACGAACGAACACCCTAACGCTGAGATCACCCGGGCACATGATTTATCGGGTATACCGCGTACTCACGATGCTCGAACCGAAGCAAGAAATTACCCCCAGCCACCCTCTACCCCCCATCTGACTCTACAGTGGTGAGCTTCGGAACAAAACGAGTAAACTTTCGCTTGTGACCGATCGTTCCTTTCGTCCTCGGAATGACGTGCCGTAGTAAAGTGAGCAAAGGTTTTTGCTCGAGTAAAGTAGGTATTAGACTCGAACAAGAATGGGGTTGGTTGAGAAAGAGAGGGTGGGAGAGAGAAATAATAAAAAGAACTGTGAAGTCCGAGCGGCGATCTTCGTTGCTATAGCCGAGTGTCGGTTATCGCGTTTCTTACGACGGCTTGTGCTTCTATCGAAGCCAATTCTACCCTTCTTTCAACCACCGTACACCCACCCCCCATCTGTTCGCTCATCCTCCTCGTCGATTTTTTACAAGCGCATCGGCTCCTTCCGTATCAGTTTCTCTCCGTGGCGTACGAGAGAAATTCGGCAAAAAATTTCCCAACGAAGAAGAGCGACATTGTTGAAGGGTTGGAAAAAAAGGAGATGAAGAATAGGACGAGAACGAGGGATGGAGAGAAGGACCGAAACTTGATGGATTTAAGCCCTAACCAGTATTCGATTACCGATCATCCTACTTCCGTAGATCTCTCTCTCTCTCTCTCTCTCTCTCTCTCTCTCTCTCTCTCTCAGCACAGCACAAGATAATCCATTACAGTTCTTGCTTGAAGCCTTCACAAATAGCCCATACAAACTCGTGGTCCAACCGGAAAAAGGATCTCTGGCTTTTATCGTCCATTTCATGCGGTGCTGACAGTGACTCTCGACTTTTCTGCGAATTTATCGTCACCGATTTCCTGCAGCGATTCAGAATAGCACAAGCTACGTTTCCCTCCATTTTTACCGTTGAAAAAAGGTAAAAAGAGAAAATGTAACATAATCAGTACCTAATTTCCATTCAACTTTGAACAAATAGAAAAAAAGATCGCTCTTTTGTTATTACAAAATAAAACACACATACTAACATTGGCAAAGTAATCAAACGAGTTGAAAAACTACGATGAAAATTTCGGAACTCTGGCAAAGCCAAACGGATATGAGAAGACGTCTTTTGTTTCAGTATGCTTAGATGGTTCGCTCACGAGAGACTTGGCTCGCTCGTCACATTGTCCCTGAAGACACGAAAGGGTGAAGATGGAACGATCGGAAAGCGCGAAGAGACTCGCTGTCGTGCACTCACACACGCACACACACACATATATATATAATATAACATAATATAATATAATATAACATAATATAATATATTATAATATAATATAATATAATATAATATATTATAATATAATATAATATAATACAATACAATATAATATAATATAATATAATATAATATGATATAATATAATATACTATAATATAATATAACATAATATAATATAATATAATATAATATAATATAATATAATATAATATAATATAATATAATATATTATAATATAAGAGACTATAATATAATGTAATATAAGAGGCTATAATATAATATAACATAATGTAATATACTATAATATAATATAATATAATATAGTATAATATAATATAGTATAATATATTATGCTATATTATATATATATATATGTAGACTGACTTGAACTTGCGATACTTTTGCCGAAGCTTTGCCAGTATCTCTTGCCTCCGGACACAGCAACATATATATATATATATGTTGCTGCATAGCATTTGCTTCGGGATATTTACGCACTTGTACGCAAAAGTTGGCGGTACTCGACTAGGGGGGTGGGGGGCTTCAGGATTGGAGAGTCGACGCGTGCGCAGGGCCTTTTAATCTTCACGGATCAAAACGACGTCGGGACCAAGGGGATGAGAAAAGGAAGGGGGTGGGTTTGCAAGAGAAAAGGGGACGGCGAAGGGAACGGGTCTATAACAGGCGGGGGGAGGCTGGTAGAATCGAGAGGACGACGTCGGTGCCTCGAGAACCCCGATTGCTTCGTGTATTCGAGTGGAGAAAGATAAAGACACGCTCACCTAACAGCATTTCAAAGGGGGTGCAAGCGCGGGAGGGCGCGCTTGCACCCCCGCAAAAGAAAATTGCATTGTAATTAAAACCTCGCCACCTTTAACGGCGGGAATATCCATGCGGGATATCCATACTGCCAGACTGTTCGTTCTTATAAAGAAAGAGAGAGAGAGAGAGAGGGGTGACTTTAGAGAATATGGAAAGGGGTTAGGGAAAATGAGAGCAGAATGAGTCGAATATTGAAGGATAAGATTTATATGTATATATCTAGATGTGTGTGCGTAGATTATTAAACTGCAGTGTGAGAGGTACGGTGTGATCAAACGATTCGAAGTGTATCCCCTTACTTTGCGGAAGAATTTTTTTCTTTTTGTTTTATCCCGTCTCTCACTCCCCCACTCCCCACCCCCTCTAACTCCACGCTCTCACAGGCGGCTAGAAATGCAACAAAAACTATTCGTTTATTTATAATTGAAGAGCGAAAATCGTTCTATTCGTCGGGCGTAACAGCGACAGAGAAACTGCGACGAGGTGTATAATAGATGGGCTGAGATGAAAGGGCTCGGTGGTGCGAAAAATCCATAAAAGAAATCTCCCCAATTTACTTACCGGTTAAATTTCTTACGTAGACGCTTTATTTCCCTGAGACGATTCTGAATTGAATTTTTATAATTCGATTGGCATAATTATATCGCCTTTTATATATAATTTGTTTAAAAAGTCAATAAAGAAATAAGTAAATTTGTTAGAAAAACGATGGTGAAAAGTGTCGATGAATTTTTTGTTTTTCCATGGAATTTTTCTTCAATGCATTGTTGATGAGAAGGGATATTCGTTGATCGAAGAAATATATTAAATTGCAATGGGGAAACTATTAACTGAGTAACGAATCCATTATACCCCCACCCTCTTTCTTGACGGCAACCCCCTACCCTTTCTTTTTTTACACTAAATATTTTTCCCATCCATAAATCAGTTGAGCCACGAGACGTTCAGCAAGCCGGAACTTTAATTGTATTTTAACGAGTAGTAAACCTTCTCTCTCTCTCTCTCTCTCTCTCTTTCATTCTATACTTCACTTTTCTCCAAGAGTCATATCTTCCGATAGTCATCCTCGCCCCCTTTTTCCTCCCTACAGTAGCGAAACCTTCGCATTCTTTCCACCTTGCTTCTGAGAGACTTATTTTTTAACTTCCTTCCGCTCTATTTCACGACTACGAAAAATCGTTTCCGGATCCTTCTGACTCGCAATTTGCGAGGGATTCTTGTTTTCAACGAGAAGAAAAATCGTAAACAGAGCAATACGGCTTCGATAATTAAAATCTTAATTGGAACGATAATTAATCATTCGAATTACCTTGCGTTTGCAATTTCTTTTTCGTTTTCAATCTTGCCAGCGTGCAGAATCTCAATCAATTTGAACGTACGAATTAAGAAGGGGATGAAAAATGGAAGAGACAAAAAACGTACATAAATAACAAATCCAAAACACGTTGCTAACAGAATTTAAAAAAAAATAAGAAACTGCAATTATTCGCACAAACCTGCGAAGTCTCTTTATTCAATAATTCTCATTTATTCAACAAGTTGGTACCATTACTAATGATAAAAAAAACAAGTAACAAGTTTCCACTATCCAACTAACGACGTCGAAACGCACTTATCACGAAACGCATCCTGACGCTCTCTCTCTCTCTCTCTCCCTCTCCCTCCCCCTCTCCCTCCCTCTCCCTCTCCCTCTCTCTCTCCCTCTCTCTCTCTCTCTCTCTCTCTCTCTGTCTCTCTGTCTCTGTCTCTCTCTCTCTCTCTCTCTCTTCTCGTTCTTGCTTGTTTCCGTTCCCAATTTTTTTTTCTCCGCTGTTTCTGCAACAACGTATTTCTTTTTGCACTCTGTGAAGACGATGCCAAGCGTACAATCTCGCTGAATTTTTCTTCCGCCCGACGAACCACCCGAATACAGAAAAACTGCAACGTATGAAGCTGAAGGAGTGGCTAGGGGAGCGGAGGAGAGAAAGAGAGAGAGAGAAAGCGGAAAATGTGCATTCGACACCGGGTAGCGAAGTCTTTCATTTCAGACTCGCGAGACACTTTTTTTCCTTACGAGACCTACCCCTCGACGCACGCTGAACTCGAGTGGGGAAAAATGTGCAAGAAAAAGTTGAGTAAAAAAAATGTTGGAAAAAAATAAAAAACGAAATAAGTATACTGCACGAACGAATGAGATAGGACCGAGAGCAGCAGCGGCAGCTTTATCTCTCTGCATTATGCTCGGCTAACACGCGTGACCCGAGAAGCATAACGGAGGCGTGCAAAATGTACATATATATATATATAAATATTTATTCTTTTTTTTACGTTAGGATACGTCTCGTGTTTCCTTTTCTCAACGAAACGCAGAGACGTCGCTGCTGCTGCTACTACGAATAACGGAAAACTTCTTATAACGAGGCACTGCTCCCATTGCAAAAGGCGAGAAAGCCTGGGATTGCGTGGCGAGTTGGGGAAAAACCGGTGGAGTTTTCACTGGAAATTACATCGAGGGTCCACCCAGCCGGGACAGAAATTGTTACCGTTGTAATGCAAAAGCTTGTCCTAGTATCTTTACTTTTTTATTTTGTTTTCATTGATCTGTCCAGATGTTTAATACAAATCGTGAGAAAATGTATGAAGAAAGAAAATTGGAAAATTGATAAGGAAACATTGATAAATTCAATTTTACCATTTTCAAAAAATTATCTAAAATTGTGTCTTTAGTTTGTACTGAAAATTACATCGAGGTTCCACCCAGCCAGGATTGTTACCGTTGTAATGCAAAAGCTCGCCCTATTATTTTTATTCATTTTTTATTTTGTTTTCCTAGATCTGTCCAGATGTTTAATACAAACCGTGAGAAAATGTATGGAGAAAGAAAATTGGAAAAATGATAAGGAAACATTGATAAATTCAATTTTACCATTTTCAAAAAATTATCTAAAATTGTGTCTTTAGTTTGTATTGAAAATTACATCGAGGTTCCACCCAGCCAGGATTGTTATCGTTGTAATGCAAAAGCTCGTCCTATTATTTTAATTTTTTTATTTTGTTTTCATAGATCTGTCCAGATGTTTAATGCAAATTGTGAGAAAATGTATGAAGAAAGAAAATTGGAAAAATGATAAGGAAACATTGATAAATTCAATTTTACCATTTTCAAAAAATTATCTAAAATTGTGTCTTTAGTTTGTATTGAAAAGTACATCGAGGTTCCATCCAGCCAGGATTGTTAACGTTGTAATGCAAAAGCTCGCCCTATTATTTTTATTTTTTTATTTTGTTTTCATAGATCTGTCCAGATGTTTAATACAAACTGTGAGAAAATTGGAAAAATTATAAGGAAACATTGATAAATTCAATTTTACCATTTTCAAAAAATTATCTAAAATGTTTTCTTTAGTTTATACTGAAAATTACATCGAGGTTCCACCCAGCCAGGATTGTTACCGTTGTAATGCAAAAGCTCGCCCTATTATTTTTATTTTTTTAATTTGTTTTCATAGATCTGTCCAGATGTTTAATACAAATTGTGAGAAAACGTACAAAGAAAGAAAATTGGAAAAACGACAAGGAAACATTGATAAATTCAATTTTACCATTTTCAAAAAAATATCTAAAATTTTTTCTTTAGTTTGTACTGAAAATTACATCGAGGCTCCACCCAGCCAGGACACGAATTGTTACCATTTTTTAAATTATTTCTTAATAATGAATACAAAATAAAAATTCAACGATAATTAACGATTAATCAATTAACTGATAAAAAAATTAAAAATCATTTGTCGAGAAGGAAACTTTTTTTACGTTTGATCTTCCAGGACGAAATATATGGAATTAAACGAGAGAGTCCTTTGTAACAAAAGACAAAGGGGAATACTTCGGAACTGAAACGTTTTGTACGAACGTGTGAATCCCAGGCGATGGATCTTCGTAGATCAGTAAATTTACCAGAATTTCCTTCGTCGTTCTCTCGCTATCTCGCTGTCTCTCTCTCTTACTACCGTAGGGAACGAGGACAACCCTCGCAGCTCCCTGCGGCGGAAGTCCCTCTCAAATACCGCCTAATGGCCCGAGAAACAAACGCCGCAACGAACTCAACGATGCACATCAAGCGGAACGATCACGAGAATATAGCAAACACGTAACGTTTATATATATATATATATACGGTGCTATTTCCACACGAACACAAACCCTTCTCTCTCTCTCTCTCTCTCTCTTTCTCTTTTCACCCTCTTCGTTGCGTGCCGATGCCAGTGATTTAATTCCCGGGGACTCATCTTCCTCGATTGGGCATCCGCTAACTTTTCGATCAGAGCGGCGTGACTCGATGATCGAAGAGGGTGAACTATGGGAATTCGTGCCCAATTATGGATTCGAAGAATCGTGTAAAAAGAAACAAAATTCTGGACGAAGAAGAGACCGATATACGAGATGAACACTAATTTGTTTCATTCCCTATAATTTATTTATAAATCCTTTCTATTGTTTTCTTTTTTAATTTTTTATTAATGTCAATTACGAACAGAAATGTTTTATTATATTATTTTCTTCTAATTATTTCGATACGAATAAAATACTGTCAAGTTTTTTCATATAAATTTAGAGTCCATTTGTCTTGTATCGATCACAAAAAATGGAATCGTATTAAAGTTTTTTATTCTATTTTTTTTTAATTTCTTGTCAATGTCAATTATAAATAGAAATTTGTTATTACATTGTTTTCTTCTAATTATTTCGTTACGAATAAAATACTGTCAAGTTTTTTAATGCAAATTTAGAGTTTATTTGTCTTATGTCCACAACAGAAAAATGAAATTCTATTAAAGTTTTCTATTATATTGTTTTTAAATTTCTTGTTAATGTCAATTATAAATAGAAATTTGTTATTACATTGTTTTCTTCTAATTATTTCGTTACGAATAAAATACTGTCAAGTTTTTTAATGCAAATTTAGAGTTTATTTGTCTTGTGTCCACGACAAAAAAATGAAATTGTATTAAAGTTTTCTATTCTATTTTTTTTTTTTAATTTCTTGTCAATGTCAATTATAAATAGAAATTTGTTATTACATTATTGTCTTCCAATTATTTCGATACGAATAAAATACTGTGAAGTTTTTTCATATAAATTTGTTGGAATTGTATTAAAGTTTTCTATTCTATTGTTCTTAAATTTCTTGCCAATGTCAATTATAAATAGAAATTTGTTATTACATCAATGTCTTCCAATTATTTCGATACGAATAAAATACTGTCAAGTTTTTTAATGCAAATTTTGAGTCCATCTGTCCTGTATCGATCACAAAAAATGGAATTGTATTACAGTTTTCTCGTCATTTTTTTTTTGTTCGTGCGATGTTTCGCAACTTTCTCGTTAAATTTTTCCGATCACCGTTGAAACGCGAGTATCCTATCCACCGTGGTAAAATGCGGCGTTGCAAGGCTCTCCCCCCGTTCCCTCCACTCGCTATATACGTTGGAGGACATGTTTTCTTAACGAGAATATTCAATTTCGTCTATCGATTCGTCGGTGTTTAACCACACTCGCCGGTCGCGCCGGAGGGAGCTTTAAGCCTCGGCTGAAAATTATTCATACGCGCCTGGCGGGTACCGCGTTGTCACGGTGGGTTTGACTGGCGCGAAGCTGACGAGTCCGGCACCGACACGGAATATCGGAAATATCGCAACAAAGTTCCTGGACTAACCACTGGATCGTTGCTGCCGAAGTTATTGGAAAGAAAAAACAAAAATTGAACGTGAAAAAAAAACGAAAAAAGTAATAATAAAAACCAAAAAAAACGATTACACATCGGAAAAAGTCGTTGGGGTTGCTGGGGAATGAAGGAAGGCGAACGAGGAAAGGGCGAACGGTTAATAAACCGAGCCCGTTTCCGATATATAACTCCGATGGTAAAACGGAAGGAATTTTGTCGCGCGATTTTACGGGCGAAAAAATTCACTCGGTTATGGGCCGGTCTCTTGTGTCGCATTCAGAATTTTCCGAAAGCTTCTCCGACCGGATAAAATGAGACGGGTCAATTTAGAATTCCTCTGGGTATTACCCGCGGTGAAATTCTTTGGGGGATGAAAATTGCCATTCGAGCTTTCGGAAACCATCGAACCTGTGGAAAACGACGAATATTTAACGCAGTTTCGCGTGAAACTGTGGTCACCCTCGATTTTATATCTAAAATGTGCAATTTCTAAATTGCGAAAAGAGTTTAAAAATGTGTAAAAAAAATTAATTACTAGTTTTTTTTCTCTTTTTTTTTAGGAAAATTATTTTTATCTGTTGTACGTTAAAATTTCGTGAAATTTTGGAATTTTATTTTGGAAAAGGACGAATGTTTACCGCAGTTTCATACGAAACTGTGGTCACCCGCGAATTTATATCTAAAATCTGCAATTTCGAAACGCAAAACGACTCCAAAAATGCGCAAAAAAAAATAATTACTAGGTTTTTTTAGGAAAATTATTTTTATCTTTATTTTTTTAGGAAAATTATTTTTATCTATTAGGCGTTAAAATTTTGTGGAATTTTGTTGTGGAAAAGGACGAATGTTTACCGCAGTTTCGTGTGAAACTGTGGTCACCCTCGAATTTATATCTAAAATCTGCAATTTCAAAACACGAAATGAGTCCAAAAATAATTAATTACTAGATTTTTCTTTTTTTTTTTTTTTAGGCAAATTATTTTTATCTATTAGGCGTTAAAATTTCATGGATTTTTGGAATTTTGTTTTGGAACATGACGAATGTTTACCACACGTTCGTGGGAAACTGTCGTCACCTCGAATTTATGTCTAAAATCTGCAATTTCTAAACGCGAAACGTGTCGAAAAATAACTAAAAAATGATTTTTTTACATTAAAATTTCGTGAAATTTTGGAGTTTTATTGTGCAAAAAAACATTTTAAAATTGCGCGTATCGTTATTTTCGACTACGTGATAACAACATAAGCGAGAGACGAAAGTACGAAAGATATAGTAAAGAAAAGATTTTTTTCGAGAGAGAGAGGGTCGCTCTTGAGAAAGTCGTCGCGGAAGGACAAAAAGGTAGACAAAATGAGGAGGACGAGAGAGTCCGAGACTGTCGAGATACTTCGCGAACGAGTCGATGATTATTTGTTCGAACGATTTGGGGCCTGACACGTGGTAGTTCGATAGACACGAAGACAGAGAGAAAGAAAGAGGGAGAGACTGAGCGAGGAAAAAGAAGAAAATGATCGTTATAAGGGCGAAGAAAGTTTGGTGACAAGGAGTACGATTATTTCACTCTTCGCAGTCGAATGCGGACACACGCAAACATGGCGACGTAGAAATTTCTCTAGGCGAGAGAGTTCAACCGACCGCAAAGGAAGTATGATTTATATAAGGAATGGGAGGGTTGGGGGTGCGAACCACGATCAACGCGGCGAGACTAGGGACTTCTACGAAGGAGGAGAAACGTTCCTTCTCCCGGTTAAGTCAACGAGAAAGCCCTGATGACCTCCCGGTTAATTCCAACGTCTCGGCCCAACGAGCAAACTCCGCACCATTGTTCCAGGAATTTGTGACGTACTGCGGTTTTTGGTGGGCTCAACGCGGAGTCAACATCGTTGCGTTATATTGATTCGCGCGCTTTGTTTTCTCGCGCCTTGAACGACCTCTCGACTCGAAAATAATTCACTCGAAACTTACCAATTAAAACATGAGCAAAATTCAAAGTGGAACAAAAATTTTGAAATTTTGATTGCATAAAATAATAAAATTGTTGACGAATTGTTAATTGAATTATTACTAATGCAATTATTCGATAGATCGATAATTACATCAGAAAAGAAAGAAATTATTGAAAGATCTCGAGTGCTTAAAAATTATTTAAGTTCATTTTGCATTTTTAATATTTTTTTTCAACATTTCGACATTTTTATTCCATAAAATAATAAAATTGTTGACGAATTGTTAATTGAATTATTACTAATGCAATTATTCGATACATCGATAATTACATCAGAAAAGAAAGAAATTATTGAAAGATCTCAATACCTCAAAAATTATTTAATTCCATTTTACATTTTTAATATTTTTTATAATAAATTCGATATATTTTGATGAATATTACTCTCAAATCTTTGGTATAAAATTCGTACAAGGGAAGGATGTCGCACTAGTCGGAATTGAGATTCATAAAAATAACAACGAATGAGAAAAGAGAACGTCTCTTGGCGATGACGTTTAAGAGGGGATGAATCGATCTTGCAAATTGGACGATGTGTCGACGAAACGGTACATCTAGGGAGATATATATCTCGTTCGTGGAAAGGCAGTGATAAGGATACTTAAGTTTTATCGTAGCGTGTTTAGCGAGAACCGGAATCCAGTGACGAGCGTATAGAGATAGGAGAGGGCGGATTCAACCCCGGGACGTCCGACACACCGTCGTAATTTACGAAAGGGCAGCGCCGTTTCGTCGTGCTCGTGAGTCAACGACGGTGGAGGGGGAGGGGGGGGGGGGGGGTGGAGAAAGCAAGTCGAACGTTCAAGAATACATCCCTCCCCCCTTGATAGATATATATCCTTAAACACGACTGTATATATACATGTACGATTCTCGCTACGAAAATCCACCCTTGTCGAGAAAAATCGAGGGAGAAAGAGAGAAAGAGAATTTTCGAGGCAAGCCACATTCTTCTCTAGCAACGTTCGTCTGATGAGAAATAAAGTGGGCGTAAATTCTCTCCCTCGCTCCTTCATCGTAGCAGGCTTCTTCATTCTCTACCCTCTTTCTTTTCCTCTCCCTATCTCCATCTTTTTCTACTCTCGTGGCCAGATTTCTCTCTTTCTTTATTTTCTATCTTTCTCGCAGTTTCTCGCTTTCTTTCTCCTTCGGTAACCGTAACTCGCCTCACTCGAGAAAATCCCAAAGAGTATTTACGTTGGTGGCCACTACTTGCTGGAAATATATCCGACTTACGTATCTTTCCACCCCACGAATTCGCGACTCGGAACCACACGCGGACAGTAGCCAGTGAAGGACAGATAGAGTGAGAGAGAGGGAGATGGAGAGAGGGAGTAGGGGTGGGAGTTTGTGGGAGAAGAGATCGTAAAAAAAAAGGAAGACGATGGGGAGAGTGGAAAAAGAGCCACAAAGCCATCCCCTGTGTGGGAAACCGTTAACTACGTTAGGAAATCGACGATAGAAGGATATAAAAAGTGATGAGAGTGGAGGAGACGAGAGTGGAGGAGGAAATGGCGAATAAATCGTCGGGGCAAGACGATGCCCATAGCTGAAACACTAGATCTATTATACGTAAATATTATATATTACAACAATTAATTGTAATCACGTTAATCAATTTTAATCAATTTAATTAATTCACAAATGAATAAATAAAATTGATTATTTCTGCAGATTTTTTCTACACCTAAAAATATCCATTTAAATTTCTTTATTTCCCCTAGCATCCAGTCTCCCCAATTAATCAAGAAACGAAAGATACGTACCGAGGGATGAAAAAAGAAGGATTCTTACGAATGGTAAAGGAAGAAAAAAAAATTGATTTCAGTACCGAAACTTTTCTCCCGAGACTCGACGAGTGACGTCGCGAGCTTTTCTCGGCATTCTCGGTGCGAGCAATCAATCAGCCCTTTGTCGTCGAATGTCGACCTGTTTCTCGTCCACTGTATACGTATAAAAGACAGTCCGGGGAAAACTATAATGATCGTATATATATACACGAGTAACGGTAAGACGAAGTACAGAGAGTGTGCGCGAGAAGAATAAGGACGGGGGTTAAAGAGAGAGAGAGAGAGAGAGAGAAAGGGAGAAGGACACGTTTCGTATTCCCAGGAAGTCACGTCATATTTCTTTTCCCTGGTTGGATGATGTAGCGACTGGCGCGTACCGAGACGATAATTTATTCTTTGTCTGACGGTGTGGACGATGTTCCTTCACGTGTATACATATATTTATATATATAAGTATGTAGGGTGTTCTGTGGCATGAATTTCCATTCGCGCCCCCGAGCCACCCCTTCGCGTATTTTCCACCCCGCCCAAGTGTAACACATATATACTTTCCAGCCCTTCCTACGACGTGTACTTTCTCATATTTCGTGCTTTCGCCGTGATTTTTATTTCACTTTTTGACTTTTAGCGATAAGTCACGATGCACGAGCATCTCGGATGGGATTGTAAACTTTGCCAAAGACTCGTATAGCTTGGACGAGAACAAAGAAAATAATAGAAAAAATAAATATTGTAAATAAAGTTTATTTATAATTTTTGATAAAATTGATTAATTTGTGAAAATTTGGATTGTTTTGTAAAAGGAAAATTAAAATTGTGGGAATTGTTTAAGAACGGGGAAGATAAAGATTCTTGTACCAGTCACGTTTTCACTTCTTCCATATTCCTACTAATATGTCACAAATCTGGATATAATGATATTCCTTGGAGAATTTCAGCTGGGAAGTCGAGTCATAAATCTCGGTTTCGTATAAATCTTGGTGGTCGAGACGACCCCCATGGAAATCTAGTCGCGAGATGCTCTACGACCCTCGTCATAAAGCGAGAATATAACGACACGCACCGTGTGGTCTCGAGAAAATGTCGGCGCGTGATCACGTTGACGGTCTGTTCGTGTCCGGTGGATTAATTTACGTCTAGTTTGATTCGTCATATATACGCTTGAGAATTTACAGAAAATTTCATAACACACGTATATATATGTATATATGAATGTTATGCAATTATGTGAAATTCTCGAGCGCGTTGATGTACGAGAATGTATATGTGCTTTACGTTTCAAGGGACTTTGAGCCATTGATGTCGATCGTGAAACGTTCGCTAATTAATTCCTTCTTCGCTCGAAAGAAAATATAATAATCCATCTCGAAAGCTTTAACGAGACAGAGCTACCCTCGAGTCAAAAGGATCGTTTCGTCCAGCTTAATATGCCACGTAACTCAACGTACAATTTCATTTATATTTATACGATATTTTCATCAATTTAAAATCCGTCGAGAATATGTTCGACCTGATAGTGACATTGACATAATCCTATTAAGATTTAGAAACTGTATATTGGTTTTCTGGAAAGAAGCTTTTTCGAGGGATCTGTCGAGTTTTTATAAATTCAATCAATCGTATCGATCGGCTTATTTGGCCTTTGAGCCAATGGCGATGTCTGAGAATAAAATAAATTTCGAAAAATGTGAATTTCTTAGGGACAATAAATATTGTTATTCGATAGGATTATTTTATTTAAAGAAGTGGAATATATAGTCGTCACTCCTGTCGACGAAAAATTTATCAACTGGAAATCTAGCCAGGAGCGAGCTTCGAAGGGAAAAAGGAGTCTCGAGAAGAAAAGCTGACAGGGAAGTAACTCTGTCGAGCTAGGCATTGGCCAAATTCGACGAGAGACGTCGCAACTTTTTATTTTTATGCGACACAAAGTAGCACTTTGCCAAATGACCCGAAACTCTGTCGCTTTTTTTTTAAGGGCGGTGAAAAGTTTCAAAGCGAATACAGTCAGTCAGGCAGGACCATCGTGTGAAAGTGGAGTACGGGGCTAGGAGACAGGCTCGACTGTGACACGCGCTCCTTTTTCGGTGACTCAAAAAAAGAAACCCGATGGCAAAAAGCTGTCCGCCTCCCCTTTCTGCGAACGTCGCTATGAAGAGTTCAATGGGTCACATTATTTTTCAGGAGGGAAGAGAAAAATTGCCGTCGTGATTTCCGGTATGTTCGTGGGAGTGGAGGTCGTGCATTCGTACTTCTAAAAGTTGCTTCGGATTGTACGGAACGGACCGTCACGTAACGGTAACGGCACGTACCGGCAACGGCACGTACCGGCACCGGCACGGCAAAACATTGTAGCATTCTCGTAAATGTTTCGCCAGTCTGTGACGAATGTGTGTCGTACAATCTGAACATACGGGTAGAATTATCGTGTCGGTACCGACACGTGCCGTTGCCGTTACGTGACTGTCCGTGACGTATAGGGTGAAGCTGGGTAATTTGTATTTGTCGGTGAAAATGTCGAAAAACTGAATGTTTCTGTAAATAGCGATGCATCGAGATTGTAATGGCGATATTCGTGTTGCGCGGGAAATTTCCGATTCCATAACCTCCAATTGAAGAATTTTTGGAGAAAAAACAATTTTGACCCTTAGCAGATGCCGATAGTCGACAATCGTATTTTAAGTTTCGTGACTTTGGGGGTTCTGGGGAGGTCAACACTTTTTTTCGTCCAAAAAGACTTTGTTGGGTCATTTTGGAACCGTAAATTTCCCGCATAACACGAATATGATGAAATAAAGGGGTTTTGGAGCAAAACAAAATTTAGCCTCATCGCAGAGGCGTTTTTTTGCAGGTCCTGCTTCCTGTGAGTCCTAAAACTCGCCATTTTCAAAGCGTCGCCGCGGCCACAAAAATTGAGCTATCCAGATTATCCTTGGCTCGTTGTCAAGTACATGATAAGCTCTTCAAAAAGTTATTCATGCAATTTTCTGTCGGATAAACAGAAACGGAGATACAGCCACGGGAAAAGTTGGTTTTTCGAGGTTTCGCGATATTCATCGAAATTGACCTTATTGAATTCCGGTCAATTTTAATCCTTTTTCAAGATCTAAGAGCCTATATTATTCCCAAATTTTCCGTGCAACACGAAAATCATGGTTTCGTTTTCGATTTTTAAGATTTCATGGACCTTAAATAGGTAAATCGTTATTACGGTTTTTTGCGTTTTTCTCCAACAGTTTTTGAGATATCGGCAAAAATAACGTCCGATTCTTCATCAGCAATGAATTTCCGATTCCGCAACCACCCTACAAAGTTTTTTTGAACGAAAACAAATTTTGACCCTCAGCAGGTGCCGATAGTCAATAACCATAGTCGACTTTGTGGGTCTGGGAAGGTCAAAATTGTTTGTCGTCCTAAAAGACTTTATTGGGTGATTGCGAAATCGGAAATTTCCCGCGCAACACGAATATATCGATTATAATGTCGTATCGTTTAAATTTGTCGATGAAGGATCGAAAAATTGAATATTTACACAAATCGCAATGCAAATAACAAAAATCTTCGCAAATTCCACAATTACTAATTAATATCCATAAACCAAATTATTTTCAACTTTAAAAAAACGTTGTTAGCATAATATTAATTAGTCGGCAATTTTTGTTATTAAAAACGAATAAATATTCTCGTTCTCTTACTAACAATATTAATAATTACTTTTTACTGTTAATATCATTATTATTATTATGAGAATATTATGAAAATGTAATGATAACACAATATTCGACCGAGAATTATGTGAATATACGAAGTGCATAAGCTCCATCCGCAAGTTTGAGATAAATTGCCGCGGGGGTGTAGACCACGTGACGATCGCGAGGGTAGCCCGAGAAGGAAAGAGGGTCTTGATTGATTTTAAACCTCTCTAGAATTACCCGCGAGGGTGCGAGAGAGCGCGCGAGTGTGTTCCCAAGAACTCGGTTCTCTTTCATCCCCCGTTCGCCGAGGGGTTGATGACGAGGGGCTCTGACACAAGACCACCACCGCCCCGCCATCGGAATTATAGCTGTGACCGCGTATCGAAAGTCAACTTTCAACCTCTCCGCTTCCATACATCCGCACTCAAACTGAATTAGGCAACCCCCCCGGATTTCCGGGAATTAATCATTCGAGGACACTCGATGCGAGGCCATGGTTTCTTTAAAGGTTAACAAAAATAAAAAAGAAAAATGGAAATTCACTTTGAATCGCATTCCGAAGTAAAAAACGAATAAAGTCGTTTATTTTCAAATTTCAAAGACACAATGCGTTACAATAATCGAAGCATAGGAAAGATAAATTTTAACTAAACCAGACAAAACATCCCCTAAGCATTGAGTAATAATTTTTTTTTGGATAATTCGGTAATTAGCGAGCTGACAGCGAAAAACCAAAAAAAACAGCCGGAAGTAAATAAAAAATTCGAGGACATTCAATGCGACGCCATGGTTTCTTTAAAGGTTAACAAAAAAAAAGAAAAATGAAAATTCGCTTTGAATCGCATTCCGAAGTAAAAAACGAATAAAGTCGTTTATTTTCAAATTTCAAAGGTACAATGCGTTAAACTAATCGAAGCATAGGAAAGATAAATTTTAACTAAACCAGACAAAACATCCCCTAAGCATTGAGTAATAAAAATTTCTTGGATAATTCGGTAATCAGCGAGCTGACAGCGAAAAACCAAAAAAAAACAGCGGGAAGTAAATAAAAAATTCGAGGACATTCAATGCGACGCCATGGTTTCTTTAAAGGTTAACAAAAAAAAAGAAAAATGAAAATTCGCTTTGAATCGCATTTCGAAGTAAAAAATGAATATCGTCGTTTATTTAAAAATTTCAAAGTACAATGCCTTAAACTAATCGAAGCATAGAAAAGATAAATTTTAACTAAACCAGACAAAACATCCCCTAAGCATTGAGTAATAAAAATTTCCCGGATAATTCCAGAATTAGCGAGCTGACAGTAAAAAAACAGAAAACAGGAAGTAAATAAAAAAATTGCATACATTAGAAAGTTCGTAAGAAGTCCTAAGTTGTATTTTGCCAAGGGAGTTAACACCGGAAGAATTGTTAGTGCACGACACGAGAATCCGATGGCTCCAGGATGGACGGTGTGGATAAGATGAAATAAGAAAGGTTCCTGCAAAGAGTGGGAGGGGGGGGGGGGTGAAGGGTGAAAGCCAGACCATGCAGAAAGAAGCAAGAGCAAGAGGGAAGGGAAAAATTCCTTGCCCAATTTACCATAAACTTCGTGGTTTATGGGAGAGCGAGAGAAGAAAGGGAAGCACCGAAGGATATTACGGTGGGGCGTAAGCGTGGGCCAAGAGAAAGAGAGATAGCGAGAAGCGAACGTCGGTGAGCCAAGAGCCCGGAATGAAGATATTAAGGAGCGAGAGGACCGAAAGAGAATTCTCTATGCAGGGGAGTCAAAAAGGAAAATATAGGAACAAGAGGCACAGTGTATATAATATTTTTGTCGGTTGTTGCCATTGTTGCGCGTTTCCACAACGTGAAAACGAAAACTGCGCGGAGCGAACAAAACTTACGAACGACCCTGAGACCAGAGAATAAAGATAAAAACGGTCCGAGCTTTATCAGAATCAAAACGCGGAATAAAAAGAAGACGCTACTATTTTTTTCATAGGGGTGGAGATAAGAGGGTAGTTTCATCCCTGAGAATTTATGAATGGTTTATTTAATTTGTGCATTCGAATTTGTGCAAAAAGAGAAAGGAGACACGAAGCCTGCTATCCTCGAGATGACAAGAGCCTCTGCAAAAAGAAAGAGAGAGGGAGGGTGGGGGATGATAATACAAGGGTCGCGCGAGGAGTCTCGTGATGGCATCAAGGGGCACATAGGGTCGCGAGAGTAAAATGCGATAATTAAAAAGGAGCAGCTTTTGTCTTCATTTTCGTCGTGAAATTAAATGCCCAGGCCTTAAAAATTCCATTAGGACAAGTATACGAGAACTCGTGCGATCTTTCGTCGGTCGAGGCGTGAAATGAGAAACGTGAAGGTCAAGGGGATAACGGGCGAATGAATTTCGTGTTTGCGGGATGAAAGACAGTTATGCGTGAAAAAAGGAACAGTAACCATCGTCTATTATACACGTTTTTTTTTTTTTACATAAACAATCAATTTACAACCATCAAAAATCGAAACGTATCAATCAACAAGATTCCACCCCCGAAAAAAAAGATTGAAATTCGACGACATTGAGTGACATTCATTGTTCGTCTCCCGATGCCATTGAAATATTGGGGACTCGCTGCCGAAATGCTCTTTCCGTTTTCTCAAAGGAATGAAGAAGAAGAAGAAGAAGAAGAAGAAGTAACGAAAAAAAAGAAAACAAAAATTCAATACAAACAAAAGATAGACGCCGGGTAACGGAACAATGAGATTATAAGCAGTCAACGGATAATGCGAAGCGAGACAGCGGAGAATCACGAGTCCAAGGCGTTCGAAAAACAATGGAATATCAGAATAGGCCCATTATTATTCACGGTAGACTCAATTATTTTAAGCCACTTTTGTGCGAGGCGCTAATGAACCGAACAAAAGGACGAATATTAAGCCATCCACGGAGACGCCCCGGTCTCGGTTTTGCTCCGTACCCCGGAGGATCGCCTGGAAAGAAGCCTAGTTGTTCATCCCTCTGGCTAGCTGATTTGCTCCCAACCTTGGAAGAACCATCTTCCTCGTTTATTTTGTCCTTCGATATCCGTTATCAAAATTCATAATCGAAACAGCGATAAGAAACCAACGATCTTAAACAACGATAAAAATGTTGGCTATCGCTAAAATCCTGAAAATATCGTATTTCGTAATAGCTTCGAGAAATGGCGATTGCAGCGTCGACTCGCGATAGGAGAATGAAACGAGCCGAGTCAATTTGATAAACACAAAATTTCCTCGGTTCGTTTAACGTACCATTGCCACGAGACGCAATTACAGACCGGGAGTGTCTCGCGGTAGTCGAGAATCGCACAAAATGGGAGCGTCGCGACCGAGTACACGAACGGTGGAGACTAGACAAAATGGCCGTGATAGTTGGCGAACGGTGGCGTTAGTGTCGCGGTCTCGTACGCATTTGCGCATACAACGTATACATATTTAAGTGCCATTCGCAGTTGCGACGTTATCGCTCCCGTTGCGAATCTCTCCTCGCGTTACCAAAATAAGCTTGGGGATATTATCCGAGTAAATTGGATACGCCAGACAGTGGACGCCGTGGTTAAAGCTTGTCTTGCTACGACGAATCTCGTGAAATATGTATTTAGCTCGAGCGATTAATAAACGATATAACGAACCGTGGTAACAAAATTGCGAAGTTGATGCGATGACCGAGGCATTGTATAGATAACTCGTTTAAAAAAATTAGTTTCGATTAATTAAAAATTACACAATTAAGAAAATAATAAAATTCGGTTATTTTTTTTATTTTGTTGTTTCGAGGGGGATGTAAACGAATGAGGGGTGAATGTTAATCCACGATGACAATAAAAAAAGATCGATTGAAGAAAAGAAGGTGGTTTATTTGATATTGGGGTTAAAATTGGATTAATATACGTATTAACCCTTCTTTCGTGCAAACCACCCTCTTTACCCAAGGGTGAATACAACCCTTGCTTCGCTGACGCGAACTTGTCAAGCTCGGAAGACACTTGGCGTAGATCGAATCTATGCGGAAAATATCTCGACTTTAAACAAAAAAAAACAATCAGAAGTGGAAATTCCAACCCCTACCATTCCCGCGTCACTTCACGTCCGATGAGGCTGATGGTTTAACGAGAAATCCGTGGCGTTACGTTGAAAGTTGAAACAGTGCGGGAGAGAAATTCGTGGATGAACGCCAGCTCCTTTCTCGAACGATCCACCCCGTTTCCCTCTTTCGCTTCCTTCTTCCTCTTCTTCTACAACCACTGTCGGAGGGGATGAAGCGACAGGGTAGAAGAGGAACGAGACCCCCTCGAGCCGATGATATGATAAACACCCGAAATGACAGTGGCTGTCCTTCTCGTTTCTAACGTTATCCATCCCTTCAACCCTGTTTTACAGGAGGAGGGGTAGGTTCTCGCCTCTCGACCCAAGTTAATCACGTCAGACAGCCAAGGCGCCTGATTAAAACTCCCTCCCGTCCCTTCTTATTACTATTATTGTTATTAGAACGAAGGCTGGTGCCAAGACACACTCGGGACATGGTTCGCGGGCCAAGATCTCCTAGGGGCTTTTACCACTATGACCTCATACGTATATACATATATATATATATATATATATATATATATTATTTCTACACACGTATACAATATACAGTAAACTGCTGATATAACTTGCTATATACCATACACATTATATACATCCCGCGATGCCTTCCTAATCGTCGGAACTTTCGGGGTTATTAAACGGCTGATGAGTCGGGAAATGAATCTCGCTTCGGACGTTCCTTAATTAACTTTCCTCACGGTCTTGCCTCGACGCGTTATCAATTGCGTGAAAATACCCGACAGCCCTCGTACACTCGTGGATCCCTTCGGCATAGAATGTTTTTCTTTCCATCGTTTAGTTTCCAATTACATTATTTATTTACGACTCGAAGCAGGGAGAGACGAGCGGATTAGAATAATTTTAATTGTCCAATTATCACAGTCGATTAATTAATGATAATTAATATTTCGAATCGTAATGACATAAATGTTCAAATCTAATCGAAATAAATTAATGTAAATAAAAACGAGGCGATAAAAATTAAAATCGAGATGCGAGTTTCTAGTGTCGGGAATGCGAGAGTCGCGCCACCTATCCAAGCGTCGGTAAATCTATATCGAAGATGGAGCGAACGAGCGCGGGCTAAGGTCGACGATGCGTGCAAACGTTGCCTTATTCCGCGCTAATGAGACACTCGGCAACATTTCTTTCTTTTTTTTTCGCATTTCGATCGTGTAACGATCCAGAAGCACCTCCTCCTCCCTTCCCATCGTCTTCGTGAGAGTCCACTTCGGAATCTCCAATATACGTTGCGTCTAATCCCTCGCCCTTCCCTCCTTCTTTCACTGTTTCTTTTTTCAACCCTTCGTCCGAAACATTTGCGGAAATATGACGTAAAAATAAAGAAACGAACGAAAATGGCGATGCTGAGTGGGAGAAAGGGAACGAGGTTGAATTAACGAACGCGGCTGGTAATAATTTTGCAACGAACACTCCCCTGAGCCACTCCAGAGCTTTGCTGGCAAGCTTTTCTCGTTACGTGTGTACGTCGATTGAATTCTTCTTTTCGTTTTTTTTTTGTTATTCCTGCTCTCGATTTAATCATGCGTTCAATATTTTCTGCATACATTGCGTATTAATCCCTTGCTTTCGAGAACATTTTGCCCGATATCGTCGATGTATTTACGAATTATCGGATAATAAATGTACATAAATTGTAAAGCTGGAGTTGAGTACGCTCACGTGGCCATTGAACCGATCGAAAGAAGATTAACGTTGCCGCGCGGCGGAAATATTTTTAGTCCGATACTCACCATCGATATGAGACGGGGGTTGATCCAAGCCTGTTGCATATTATCGTCGAGATAACGCTTTGCGATTCTCGCGATGTTCTCGTGCGGCTCCTTTCTCTGCGACGAAATTGTCGGCGGTGGAACATTGTTAGCGTTGTTTCTAAAATTGAAAACGAAAAATCATCGTCAATAATATACGAATTTTTTTTTCCTGGCCCAATTTTATACAGAAAATATATCCATAGATAAAAAAAACTGTTATCTAATCATCGTAGTTCGAGAAATTGCATCTTGGATAAATTTTGTGTCATTAAAAAAAATATTTTGTCGAATTTGAAAAAAAAGAAAACAAATGAAATTTTGAACTGAATAAATTTAAGATCGATTAAATTAATAAAAATTTATATGTGATGAAAAATTCGAGGGATTGTTATTTTCTAACGATGGAGAAATGGCGATGAGGCGTCGGCCAAACGTCACGCGTTGTTGCAACGTTCGTCAGTCATTGGTCAGGTTGGGATATTCGATTATTAACTCTGGTAATGTAGGCGGGTCACTAACTGGCACAGAGGACGCATTTAACGCATCTAGAGAACATGCATAGTATCGCTATCCACCTGCGGGACCATTATCAAGAGCCACGAAATTGACGGCCAAGAGCCTTGGATCACGCTTGTTTCAAGCCTGGCTGATGTTCTACCACTGCAATACCGTATAGGGACATATCGGTGTGTCAAACGGATTCTACCCTGGTTATGAACCAGTACTATGTATATATAGTACTGGTTCATAACCAGGGTGGTATATATATATATATAGTTTCGCTCCGGGTAGTCCATAATAGTAATGGTAGTAATGGGTGGACAGATACACGTATTGTGGGCGTTCCATGTCGAATCGGTCACGACCTTGGCATAACGTTCCAGATTTGTATTATAATTTTTTATACGAAAGATATTCTCGAAAAACGAGTCTCTGATTTATTTCAGATTTTTCGGAAACTGGGTGTAGGAGATAAATTAATTTTACTATTAACACAAAATAAAAATATTTTCTAGGATCTACGAGAATTTAAAAAAGTCGAGAAAAATCCAAAAATATGTCTGAGAATTATCGAAAATTGACGAAACATGAATGACAATGGTTTCTAAATTTGATGGTTACCAAAATTTTATTCGAGCAATTTATAAATCACATTTTTCTATCGTAAACAATTTTATGAATTTTGCAGATTTTGTAAAAGGATTATTTTTTTAATATACATTCAAAAATATATCCTACAAACAGATTCTATCCTGGTTATGGACTAGTACTATGTATATATATGTATACTTTCGCTCCAGGTAGTCCATAATAGTAATGATAGTAATGGGTGGACAGATACACGTATTGTGGGCGTTCCATGTCAAATCGGTCACGACCTTGGCATAACGTTCCAGATTTGTATTATAATTTTTTGTACGAAAGATATTCTCGAAAAACGAGTCTCTGATTTATTTCAGATTTTTCGGAAACTGGGTGTAGGAGATATATTTATTTTACTATACAAAAAAAAACATTTTCTGGAATCTACGAGAATTTATAAAAGTCGGATAAAATCCAAAAATATATCTGAGAATTATCGAAAATTGACGAAACATGAGTGACAATGCTTTTTAAATTTGATGTTAACTAAAATTTGATTCGAGCAATTTTTAAATCACAATTTTCAATCGTAAAAAATTTTACGGATTTTGTCAATTTTACGAAATTAATATTTTTTAAATATAAATTCAAAAATATATCAGGAAACAGTTGGGGCGAAAAGATTAGAGATGCGAGATTCGAGTAAATAATTCGTTTCAAAAAAACGTTACGGATTTGAAACGCGATGACAAAATATTGAACGATTCGTTGTAGAAAGCCCCGTTATACCTACACCAGGGACACGTCACAGGAGAGCTTGTCCTTTCACGTACACATAGAGTGGAGGAGACCATGATGTCGAAGCCACGGATACTCATTAGTAACTATCATCAAAATGAGCAGATGGAGTGCAGAGGGAATCTCGGCCCCATCGGCTCGTCTCTTCAGACGGAATTTCGCAATATAATCCTCTCATTCATACGCGTAAGTCATTTCGTTACAAAGATCCACCAGAGAAATCCTATTCACTGCGCGAACTCAATGATTTTCCAACATTTCCTAGAATTCCGGAAAATCTGCTTAAAACCGATTGCCAAGTGCTAATTTGGATCGAGCGACAGTACTTTGGTTTATTTTGGTACATCGCGTAATATCCGCCGATAAATTGAAGAGAAACATGAACGACCGTATCGCTGTTCGTTTCGTAAGAGATATTTAGTTTTGGATCGAATTTCCTACTTGCGGAAATTGAAAAATAAAATGTTAAAAAATGAATAAAAAAAAAAAAAAAAATGAAAACCAAAGAGAATTTTTCAAGAATAATGTTTATGTTATTAATTCGCGTATATTCACATCGCGACGATAATAAGGCGATGAGACCAAAAGGCCGAGCATATCCATTTGCAATAAATTCTGTTCTAACGTACACGTTCCGCAACGAGAAGATCGTACGTGCGATCGGTTTCCATGCTAGCGAGAGAGGTCAGGTCTCTCCCGCAAAAGTCTCACTGAACTCTGGTATAAATTCCATTCGCGAACCTATCGCCGAGTGTATGCGTAATTGACCACGATTACGAACTTAATACAACGCTCGATATGTATCGCGGTAAGTTCAATTACCTTACGTACGGAGAAAAACAAAAATTGATATTTATCTCGTTTAATTAAACGTTTTCATCGAATCGATGGAAAAAAAAAGAAAATAAATTAATGTCGATGAAAAGAACTAATTTCTTTTTTCAATATAATAATAATAATAATAATAATAATGATAATAATGATTTAATATTTATTTAATGATTTAATGATTTAATATTACATAATTAAAAATATAAATTCTAAATCAATTTAAATATGATTTTACGATTTAATATTATTTATATATTAAATATTTTTATTATAAATAATATTAAATCGTAAAATCATATTTAAATTGATTTTAAAGAGAATAAAAATTGCGAAACGTGACGAAATAGTTCGCGAACAAACAACGATATGCAACAGTATATGCAACGAGGAACATTCGTGATGATAAGAATGATAATTATAATTATGGACTGGATGTTTTGGAATTTGCAATAGCAGTTTGTATTTCGAAATAATAAAATTAATTGATTTTTTATCATGTTTTCCAAGCTATATAATTCAAGGTCAAATATAATAATAAGGAATAAAATTTCCAATAGTAATAAATATTACAATATTTCCAATAATAATAAAAATTATATTCGACCTTGAATTATATAGCTTGACAAAAATCATCAAAAATCAATTAATTTTATTATTTCGAAATACAAACTGCTCTTACGAATTTCATAACATCCAGTCCATATTTATAATTATCATTCTTATCATCAAGAATGTTCCTCGTTGCATACTGTTGCATATCTTTGTTCGTTCGCGAACTATCTCGTCACGTTTTTCCGCAATTTTTATTCTCTTGTGTACTTAGTAACAAAGGCGAGAGATGGTACGTTACCCCTACACACACACATATATATATATACAACGCTATAGGATATATATATATATATATATACACGATATGGGTACTTTACTTTTTTAAACGCGCATCTACTCGGCAACAAGTTTTCCCTCAACGATCGTAAAGCCTCTCGAGATGGCTATGCACAAGCGTATACAGAGACGTGCACCATCATCATCCGACTTATCATATCTTCTCGTCTCGGGCACACGAAGAAACAGAGTCCGCATTGCTTCGAATTTTTTTTGTTTTGTTTTATTTGTGTTTTTTTTTCTCTCTTTTTCTTTTTTCTCGTGGACGAGAACACGGTGCAATTCGAGTACCTACACGTACATTTCCTTTTACATCTTTTCCTTTTATTTTCGTCTTTTTTTCTTGTCTACCGCCACTGCTCTTTGGCTACTTCGTGTACACGAGTGACGAGATGCATCACGGAGGGATAATACATATATATATATGTATATATACACGCGTGTAATGCGAGAGAAGAACGGAAGCGAGGATAATGTACGTATGCAAGCGCGAAAGGTGTGTCTAAGTACGAAAAGGAAGGAGAAAGACAAGACGAACAAAAGCTCCGACGGCGCCAGGGAAATGTAGCTCATCATTTTTTTGAATTTTTTTTTTTTTGTTTTGTTTCATACGCTCGAGAAGCGCCTCGAGGCGTTAATAATCAATGAAAATCGAACGAATCCGGTGTATATAATTTTGTAATCGAATTTATAAATTTAATTGGTAGTTGATATTAATTATGGAATTAATTTTTAATTACAATAATGCAAGTAGCTCGAAATAATCGAATGGCATATGAATTTTTTATATTTCCGTTTTGCTATTATCATTTTTATGATTTCCTGTAGATTTATTTACAAGTAAGAAATAAATAAATGTCATACGCTGGCTTTATTTTACAATAGATAAAAGATTGTACGGATAATGAGAGAAAATTGTCAATGAAAAAATAGGAGTTAACTCGGTTTTGTGGAAATTCAAAGCACCCGGATGAGTGGGAAAAATGTGTACAAATCGGATTTATATAAATTCTTGATCAAATTTATAAATATAATTCACAATCGATATTAATTATAGAATTAATTTTAAATTACATTAACCCAAGTAGCTCGAAATATTTGAGTGACATATGAATTTTTGATTTTTTTATTTTGCAATTCTCATTTTTATCGTTCACCGCAGCTTTGTTTAAAAGTAAAAAATAAATAAATATCATACGCCGGCTTTATTTCACAATAGACAAAAGATTATACGGAAAATACGAGAAACTTTTCAATGAAAAAAAAAACACGTGTTAATTCGATTTTATTAAAATTCGAAGCACCCGGGTGAGTGGGGAAAAATGTGTACAAATCGGATTTACAGAAATTCTTGATCAAATTTGCAAATATAATTCACAATCGATATTAATTATAGAATTAATTTTTAATTACATTAACCCAAGTAACTCGAAATATTCGAGTAGCAATACTAATGAAATTGCATATGAAATTTTGATATTTCTATTTTGCAATTCTCATTTTTATCATTCACCGCAGCTTTATTTAAAAGTAAAAAATAAATAAATATCATACGCCAGCTTTATTTCACAATAGACAAAAGGTTATACGGAAAATACGAGAAACTTTTCAATGAAAAAAAAAACACGTGTTAACTCGATTTTATTAAAATTCGAAGCACCCGGGTGGGTGGGAAAAATGTATACGAATTCTATAGCGTCTTTGCTAATGAGACCAAGGGTCAAAACCGATGAATACCTGTATATAAAAAAAAAAAATTCATCGAGAGCGAAAATTTTAATGAAATATCCCGAACGATTTGGTCGAACGTCAGAGAACGACCAATGGCGAGAGACGAGAGATACCACAGTAGGTACAGTATTCAGGTACGGGACGAATAATTCTGGTATCCGGTGTATTTTACGGCCTCGCGGCCTATAAACTCGATAATTTAGCGTTTATGTCGAAACCGGGCTATTCAACCCAGCTTCGTGTGTGTGTGTATATATATATATATATATAATATCGTAATATCGTCACTACACCCGTCAGCCGTGCGAACCTATCGAAAGGTCCGAAAACTCTCGTACGAGCGCACAAAGAGAACTTTTTTGTAACAGGAAAACGTATGAACATGATCGTTCGTTCGAGGGATTATTGAAAACGCAATGATGAAAGGGACGACTCTCGGCCCCGACAAATTTTTCCTCGTTTTGTCACTCCCGTACCAAAAATTCTCTCCGTTCTCGCATTTTTCTGAACATTTTTCGCTCGAGCGAAAACCCAAAATTGTTAAACGTTGAAATAGCCCCCATTATGAAAGGATCGTTCTCGTTTTTCTTTTTTTTTTTTACATTCACTCCGACAATATTGCAATTTATTTGCTTTTGCGGAATTGGCTCGCGCTACTGTGCCACGCGACGAACTTATAATTTATCAAATCCGCCCGAATTTTTGTTTTCTTTTCACAGTTTATCAACAAAATGAAAAAAAAAAAAAAAACACAAAATTTATCACAAAAATGAAAAAAAAGATTTTATTTTTTAACGAAAAATTCGTCGTGCGAATTAAAAATGGTTTTTTCAATTTTTAAAATAACGACGTGCGGTAAACCGCGTAAGGTATTATCGTAAAAAAAATCGACGAACGAGAGTTTGATAAATCCGATAATGTTATTTTTCACGAAGAATTGTAATACGCGACGTTTCTTGGCTACAATCTCTTGGACGTTCTACAAATTGGATCATTCCCTTCCGAGACGAAGGGCATGAAAGGTAATAGTAATACATATATATACATATTTAAGAGAGAACAGCGTATCGACACACTTGGCAACAAATCGACGAGAACGTCGATGGGTCGTATCGTTACGCGTTTTAACGATCATCGTACGTACGCGTATTCCACACGTTCACCCCCGCCTCCACCTCGTCGTCGTCGTTGTCGTCACGCCAGTGAGCTACACAACGTTCGCGGATATCGTCCCTAGCACCTTTCTGAAAAGCCATCGAGATATCGATGCCAATATCGTGAGGAAAAATCGCGAAGAATATGAGAGGCGTAAGAGCAAAATGATAAAAACGTCGTAGAAAGTTTCGAAAAAAAAAGAAAAGATTACGACCAAGAAGTAAGAATATTTACTCGAAAAACGTGACTATAAAAATATTACTACACATTCGTTCGAATCGAAGAACGAAGAAGAGAATATTAAGGATAAAATTTGTGTGTCTAAAATTGAAAAATGAAAACAAAAATTATCGATCGATTTTTTATTCAGTATGATAATAAAAATATAATTGACAACACGTCGATGTAATATATTCTTGTCCCATTGAAAAAATATCACGCTATATTCTCCTTCGACCCTCCATCCCTCATTGTCCACCCCTTCGATTTTATATCTCGTCGTGTTATCGTCGTATAAGCGATTAGCATTTTCGTTCAGGAATTTAATCCTCTCGCGCGAAATACTTCACGAGCATACGGTGGCAAGTTGGGGAGGGGGGGAGGGGGGAGTTTATCAGGCTGAGCTTCATTTATGGCACGTTCCGGAACGTCGAGACTGGGCGCAAAATTTGCTACCGGAGGTGGACGGTGAGTAGTCTCACGAGGGAATGTGAGACGATCTCTCCTCTTCCCATACGCGATGTATAATGTGTCACGCTTTAACGTAACCGCGTAAAACCGGGTACCATACGGGGTTAATGCAGGCGACGATAAAATATGATTTATTATTATTCTTATCGATAAAATTTACTCGATAAAAATAAAAAATAAATTCTTTCTTCGTTTCGTTATATTATAATTTTATTATAAAATGAAGGAAACAAGAGAAATTTGATTAATTCGATTGTTTCAAAGAATAATTAAAAAAAAAAAACATGTAAATAATGGAAAGATATTGTAAAAATGTAGAAACCATTTCTTTTCATGGAATCACGATATAGAATTTTTCTAAATTCTTTATTTATAAGATAACGAGTGGAATATCCCTCGTCCTTATATTTTATTCTTTCGCTACCGGATCGATTCTCCCTCATCCCCACGATGGTTCCTGGCACGCATTTCATTCGACGAACAAAAAAGCAAAACAAAAAAGACCGAATGCTGGTCATGGCAAGAGATAAAAGAACTTTTTTTCTGTCGGACACGTTAAAATCGGATGAATTTGGGTGGAATTCTGGACCAAAAATTCGCTCTCTCCCTCGTCCCCAGTCCCAACCCCCAATCCCTTTCCTCTCCCTCTCTAGATCGTTAAAAACTTACGAGCCGGTGCGGTCGAACGCGAGTTTGGCTGGAGCAGCATAAACCTCGTGCACTTCTCCCCCCACCCCTCTTTCGCTGCCCATTTCGCAGTGTAGAAAACTCGCGAACGAGATTTAGCTCGCCCCGCCGCGGTGATTTGTGAGCCATTGTTCGTCTCTCGCCTCTCTCTCTCTCTCTCTCTCTCTCTCTCTCTCTCTCTCTCTTCTTCTTCTTCTGTCTCTCATCCGCTCATTCCCGAAGACCCAGGCATGGACTTTATACCGGCATTGCCCATGAAGAAGAAAGGACGCACGAAAACGAGAAGCAGGTTGTGAGAAGTTCGGGGTTGCCTGTATATATATATATATATATATATATAAGCGTATAACGAAAAACTGGGCTAACCGAACTTTAATGGCCATTTGATTCACTCTTCTGACATCGCGAAACTGCGCCTCGCACGACTCACCCAGTGCATATTCCCAGCAATTTCTCGCTGGTTCAACCTCGATCGAAACGATAGAATTTATTTTTTGCCTTTCGTTCTATTTTTTCAATTTTTTTTTTCGAATTCCTGCACTCGCTGAATTATTTCGTTTGTTTAACGCGTCACTGATTTTCCAAACTTCTGGGTCGCTCGGTACATCTCGTTAACTCGAAATGGAATGTTTTACAACGTTTTTTGTTTGTTTGTCGTTTCGCGTTTTATTTCGCAGGAAAAATGTGAAATATTTTTATGACGAATTTTTGTTAGTGAACGAATTAATTTGCAATTAAATGAATTCTTATAAAGTTATAATTGTAATTAATAATTAATAACAAAAATGTCGATTTTTTTTGTAGTATATTTAATTTATATTAAATTTTCTTTGACGATTTTTTCAACAACGAACCCGACAAAATTAATTCGAAATTCGACTTTTACATGGACGAGACTTTAATAAATTTATCATAAATGCTCGATCGCCAGTGTCGGACGTGCTCCGCATCGTACATGCGCTTATAAATTCGCCGGAGAAGTTAAAGGGGAGGAAGAAAGAAGAAGAAGAAGAAGAAGAAGAAGAAGAAGAAGAAGAAGAAGCGAAGGCGAAAGAGGATCGGCGAAAAAAAGATTTGCGCAAAAAAGAAAAATGGAAAACGAGAAGAGAGTGGACGGTCGAGAGAGCGAGAAAGCGATCAAAAACAACGACGACGTGAATATATACGATCGACGTCTACTACCGTTTTCAGGTTCTCTCTGTCTCTCTCTCTCTCCCTTCTCCATCGTTTCTTCGCTCTCTTTTTTATTCTCCTCGTTCGCCTTTTCTTTATTTCTTTGCAATTTTTGTTCTTTCGTTTTTCTTTCTTTCTTCCTCTTTCTTCGACGCGAACGAAGAACAGATCGGTAGCGCGAGAGCACTCGCACGGCTACGCCGAACTCGTGCGAGCACTCGTTCCTTTCTGTACGAAAGAGATTAAAAAAGAAACAATAAAAAAAATAAAAAAAATAAAAAAAAACGAAAAATAAAGAAGAAGGGAAAAAACAAAGATTCCCGGTCGAAGGTACGGCGACGTTGCAAAGCAGAAACAAAATGCTACGGGTCCAAGACACGAGTCGACTCTCTCTCTTCGATTCCGTGCGTCCAATTAGTAATCTCGTTCCTATCTACGTTTTGTTCGCCGCTCGCTTCGCGACGTAATAAAAAGTATTTTTATCATTGTTGTTATATCACTCGAAAGGGTCGACGACACCGTCGCGTTTCTTCGATACGTTCTTTTCCTGTCCGGTTGAATTTTTAAATTATCGATAAATTGTTATTGTTATCACGCATAAATATTTTATGAATTTTTTGGTAATTTAAATTTTATATTTTTAACAGTAATGAGGAAATGACTGGTGAGGCGATATTTTGAATTACTTTTGAGCCAATTGATAACAGAAATTATGTAATGAAATAATTTTTGTAAATTGAATGGAAAAACAACGAGAAATTATTATTATTATCTCGCATAAATATTTTATGAATCTTTTGGTAATTCAAATTTTATATTTTTAACAGTAATGAGGAAATTACTGGTTGGATTATATTTTGAATTACTTTTGAGCCAGTTGATAACAGAAATTATGTAATAGAATAATTTTTGTAAATTGAATGGAAAAACAACGAGAAATTATTATTATTATCTCGCATAAATATTTTATGAATCTTTTGGTAATTTAAATTTTATATTTTTAAGAGTAATGAGGAAATTACTGGTGGGACGATATTTTGAATTACTTTTGAGCCGGTTGATAACAGAAATTATATAAGGGAGTTATTTTTGTAAATTGAATGGAAAAACAACGAGAAATTATTATTATTATCTCGCATAAATATTTTATGAATCTTTTGGTAATTAAAATTTTACATTTTTAACAGTAATGAGGAAATTACTGGTTCGACGATATTTCGAATTACTTTTGAGCCAATTGATAACAGAAAATATATAATGGAATTATTGTTTGTAAATTGAATGGAAAAACAACGAGAAATTATTATTATTATCTCGCATAATTATTTTATGAATTTTTTGGTAATTTAAATTTTATATTTTTAAGAGTAATGAGGAAATTACTGGTTGGGCGATATTTTGTATTACTTTTGAGCCAGTTAATAACAGAAATTATGGAATAATTTTTGTAAATTGAATAGAAAAACAACGAAAAATTATTATTATTATTTCGCATAAATATTTTATGGAATTTTGGTAATTTAAATTTTATATTTTTAACAGTAATCAGAAAATTATTGGTTGGATTATATTTTAGATTACTTTTCAGGCAATTGATAACAAAAATTCTATAATGAAATAATTTTTGTAAATTAAATGGGAAAACAACTTTGGAGTAAAAATAATTGTATAAAATTGAAAATTTCGTCGATGTAACCGTGCAAATATACTTCGAGCTGAATTTTATTCGCCCGAGTTTTCCCGTGACGAAACTTTAGCGAAGTTTCTACCACGAGGGTGAAAGTGACGGTTCTAGGGTAGAAGGTAGGAAAACAGTGAAAGTAAGCGAATGCCCTTTAGGAAAGTGCCGCGAGACAAGGGAAAAAGGAAGACGCGTATTAAAGGGTCGAGGGTACTTGAAAACCGTCCTTTTTTTTTCTTTTTTTTGTTTCAGCCTTTATATTCCTCCGAATTTCAAGCACCCTGAAGGATTTCTGTCCCCTTTTGCGAACGGATCGTGGAAGAACATAGGGTGAGATCGGCAAATCTGGCTTAGGACGCTAAGAACGACCAGGGGAATTTTTTCTTACGTATGCATCGTCGGATAAATTCAAATCGTTCCATACGTTTATTTATCTCGACGACAATCGTATAAATAAATGTGAAACAAAAACTTTAAACGAATAATTTGGCAGTAAAAGAAAATCGACGAATTTATAAAATTGCATTTTTGAACTCTCGTGGTAAATATTGTAAGTAACAATATTTCAGTGTTCCACATTCTTCGAGTTTGTCCCAGATATTTATACGTCTGGAAAACGCAAGGAGGGTTGCGATTTCCAAGATGGAGGAGGGTTGCTACCCTCCAAAAGCTTCGTGGAGTCATATTATGATAATACACTTATATTCATATGCAATACGGATCTCCCTGACGAGTGTGGCTCACGAAGGGTAAGTGAGTGAAACTTTCCCCCATTTTACTCGCTATATGTATAAATATATACAGGGTGAATTTCATATGGTGTAACAGGCTTTATTCTAAGGTAGATGGAATCATTACAAACAAAAGTTGCAAATATACATTCGGGATATTTTTAATAGTTTACGAGATATAAACTTTGAAAGGTGGTCCAATCAGAGCGCAGCAAGAAGCATTGGAGCCGCCCACTCCCCGCTCTAGCAGCCAATGCCTGTGAAATAGAAATTACTGCGCAATAATATAATAAATAAAATTGACTGCTCTGAATTTTGTAACCCAAATGTAACGCCCTACACTGTCCTATCTCTACGGTTAGGGCGGGAGTGAGCGGCTCCAACGCTTCTCGGCGCGCTCTGATTGGACCAACTTTAAACATTTATATCTCGTAAATTATTAAAAATATCCCTAATGTATATTTGCAACTTTTGTTTGTAATGGTCCCATCTACCTTAGATTAAAGCATCGTACACCTTATGAAATTCACCCTGTATATATATATATACATAGTTACAGAATATTAGATAGGCCGCACGCTCGTCTTCCTTCTGCACGAGCCACGATGTGATTCGATCGACGTTTTCGCATATATATAAGGAAACGATGGAAGGTCGAATAAGAATTGACATGGCTGACGTGGAAAAATGAGAATAAGCAAGGAGAAAGGCGGAAAAGAAAGATTTTTTTTTATTTCCGTGTTTATTTTTATCATCTCAGTAGTTTCACGAAACAATTCCATAACTTTAACGTCTCGTGGTACATTCATACTTACGCTTATCGATTTCTACGGCTTCGACAAAATCGTCTGTGAATATATTGCCGGGACGATGGAATATTTCTCGAAGCGATGTATCCATTTATATCTCCCCCGTATAAATTGATACACGGACAATTTCTATGCGAGAATGTTCTATACGGTAGAAATCGATGCGAATCGAAACCTTTCGATATTGGCTATTTATTATCCGCTCGTTACGACGAAATTTCACCAAAGTTAATCGCTTTTTTACGACAACAAGAATATTGAAACAATATATATGTATGTATGTCTACATAAATCGCGGAGATACTAAATTTTATCGTCTAACGATAAATTAATACACGTTGTTATTTTTCGTCAATGAAATTTTTAATTGAATTTAAAAGTTTCATTTTTATTTAAAGCTCGTTGTTGTTTTTTATCAATAAAATTTTAATTTTAATTAAATTAATTTCAATTTTAATTAAATTAATTTCAATTTTAATTAAATTATTTTTAAATTTAGTTAAATTAATTTTAATTTTAATTAATACACATTGTTGTTTTTTGGCGATGAAGTTGTAATTTTAATTAAATTGGTTTTAATTAAAAGAATTTTAATTTTAATTAAACGGATAAATTATATTTTCATTTAATCTTTCAATTATGAAAAACAAAACATTAATGTCGATTGTACGTACACAAAATCTTTAATCGTATTTAATTTATAAAAAAAAAAATAAGAAATTATAATACGGGCGATAAATATATTTGGTGAACGAGAACCAACCGTGAAAATCGTTGGAGCGAACGATTCGCATTAAGTCGTGTACAATTCAGATCGTTAAGCGCACGCACATGACATGAACGCGCAATTTCAGAAAACGTATAGCACAAGGAGTAGGGGAAGGGGTTAGGGATATGGTACAGGAGAGAAAGGATCCAATTTCCTTGGCGGGAATTCTCGTCCTATCTCACTCTCTCGGGATGGGATCCGGGCTGAGGATCCCCATAAGTGCGTTGTCTTGTCGTGTCGCGCGCGAGCGTCGATCGTCTCGAGGCACACGAGAGACCTTTCCTTGTACGATCTGTCGACTGGCACGGACGATTCATCCCCCTTACAAGACATTGGGAGAGAGAGATTCTCCTCGTCCTGTCGCGGCGACCGAGAGAATCGTGAGGCAAAGTGCCTGGGTGAGGGCAAAATCTTTTTTCACATTTTTCTTCTTCTTTTAATTCGTTCATCCATTTCGCTTTAACCTCCTCGTCTACATTCGCGATAAGACGGATGGGATATTGCAGTCTTCGTTGCATTTCGTAAGAAAGACCAACGTAAATTTCACTCCTCATACACGTCGTTTCAAAAATCAATCGTTACCGAGTAATTTTATTATTAACTAATTCATTATTCCCATTACGATCAAAATATTAAAAATAATAAATTAATATTAAAAATGTTACAATAATATTTTTTAAATAATTAATTTAACAATCGTTCGAAACGAATGAAAAAAAATGTCCGCCAGAGTTAAACTCGTCAAGAAAATTTTCAAACCTTTCTACAGTTTCGAACATCGAATTAAAATTAAAAAATAAAATAATCTTGTAAATAACTTTAATTTTTTTTTTTTCAGGGAAATTTGAAACACTCTGTAACTCACGGATCAAGCTAGATTTCGTAGCCGCACGCGGGTAGATCGCATAAAACTGTGCCGGGAGTTACGTTCACGGTGGTTTCATTCGTAACGCTCCTTTCGATCTCGAAAGCGCGAATGTAAATCGTCATGAGGGATCTTGGAACGAGACTATATCCTACATCCTATATAAGAGGTAACATTCGTGTTACAACGGAGATAAGCCAGCTGCTGTTGTAGATACGAATCGTCCCGCCTAGCACTTATGGCTTGTCCATTAATCGAGAATCTCTCGTAAGAACAGTTCTTCGATCTTTGCTCGAAATCGAGATGTTATCTCACCGAAAGAAAAAGAAGTTTATAGTGTGCAAATCTTTCATTGAAAAATAACGATTGTTACAGAGGGGGGGGGGGGGGGGGGGAGGAAAAAGAGAAAAAAAAGAGATCGTAATTTTTCTTTAGGACTGTATTTTTTTTTTTATGAAGGTCATATATTCGCATCCGACAGGGACACACCAGAACGAGCTTGGCGGAGACTTTAATGATTCCCCATCGAATTTAATAAGCGTTTATACGAGGTCGTATACGAGGCGCGTTGGAGAAACTCGCGAAATGTTTTTATTTCATATTGTTATTTTTATTATATATGTGTATATATATATATATATATATATATTTTATTTATTTTTATTTATTTTATTTTCTTCGGCAACGCATCGTTATCGTCACCGAACGCGACGAGGAGTGCGAGGCGTAAGCCCCGAAAAAGATTCAAAACGCCCGGGGGTAACGCTTCGGGTGAGCGAGAAAAAGAACCGCGTGAAACGTGCGAATTGGCAAAACGCACGATCGCTCCTCCTTCCTACAGCTCCTCCCTTTCTCCTCTCCCTCGCTCGTTCTGTCTCTCTCTGTCGCGTCCATCCATATTCATCGGTATTTTACGATCTCCCGGCTTACCTATAAAAACTGGTGCGAAAGACGGTGTACAGGAACGAGAGAGAATACGAATTAAAAGGGCGAAGAGAGAGGGAGAGCGAGGGTTGAGAGAAAGAGAGAAGGAGAAAGAGAAAAATTGCTAAGGAAGCATATTTTATCCAAAAGGAAATTAATTCCGAGACACGATTTTCTATAGATTGATCTCGTATTCTTCGCTATATCGATGAAAAATTGTGCGTTGATGGACGAGCGAAGTATGACGCTTTTTCTCTCTCTCTCTCTCTCTCTCTCACTCGTCTTCGAGCCCTCGGGGTGCGTTTTATACCGCTACACACCACTTATCATCGTCTCGTAAACTTCCCTAGTACTCGTTGAAGATATGTTTGCCAGGCATCACCTGCGATGTCTACACGCATGAAAGATAAGTCAATATTTACACGAGGCTTCGCGATTATTAAAGATACAAAAAAAAAATAGAATCCATCGATATACGTAACTTGCCATTCCGGAATGAGAAATCGACGCTTATTTCATCGTAAATTCGATAATACGCTACAAATTGTAAATCGCAGTTTGGATCGTGTATAATTTTTATTTTATATCATTATTTCTGATTACTATTATTATTATTATTATTACCAAACTAAAACTAAAAATTACTATTTCTAAACTATTGCTATTATTATTATTATAACTATTACGAAACTACTATTATTATTACTAAAAATAGAAATAACTATAATAAAAAAATTACGAAAATGAAACAATTTCTAGAAAATGAATATCAACAATTTTTTATTTTTGTCAATTTATATATTATAATTATTTCTATTTTTAGTAATAATAATAATAATAATAGTAATAGTAATTGTTTAGTTTAGTAATAATAATAATAATAATAATAATCAGAAATAATATCAACAAAATTTCAAGAAAATAAATATTAACTATATATATATATGTATGTATGTATATGTGTGGACATAAGGATTCAGGTCTCGTCGAGGTCGGAACAGGGTTCGAAGGCGTCAAGCCCCGGAGGTAAGAGGCGATGTTTTACGAGTGAGTTTATGAAACCGTACACAGCGGGCGGTAAGACACGTTCAAGGAGAAGCCGAGGAATGATCCGAGGGATCTGGTTCCTCCGTGGTCGTGCTTCATGAGAGAAAGAGACGAGGGGAGGAGCATTATTATTGCACAGGTGACGATGAACGCGTGATCACGACACGAGACACTCGCGAGGTCTCCTTTCCTTTCCTTTCCTTCCATACGTTCACCACACGCTTTTATACGTTACCGCTGTCACCGGAAACGCCCGCTACCATATTGCCGAATAATTTAGGAATATTTCATTCGTCCCATTATCGCCGGGAGATTTCGCGCGGCTCGATTATTGTTTCGCCGGCACAACGGCAGAAGCGAGTGTTTATGGAAAATGACGCGAGAGGATCGGGTGTCGAGAGTCGAAAATGGTTTCTCGAGTACCCGGCGCTATAAAAGATACGGCTTATGCGTGTTTTAACAAACCTCACGACATTCCACGATTTTTTCTCTTTCGCTGATGCGAAATTTAAGTTTTTCTTTTTTTTTTAGAAATTCGTGGGATCGTTTTTGTTTTATGTAATTTTTGAAAATTATTATAAGTTTGTTTTCAAAGACGTAGTTAAATCGAGAAGAATTTATTTTACGTCAGATTTTAATAAATAAACATATTTCGGGTTGGCCAAAAAGTAATTGCGCTTTTTTTTATATGGACGCGTATGGCGATTTTTTTGAAAAAAACGCCGTTCATTTTTGGCCAACGTGATACAAATCTTTGGTAAAGTCGAGGGACAATTTCTGGAAAAAAATCTGATCTCCTCAAGAAAGCTTGGTCCATCGCCGAACGAAAATTTCTCTTCGTGAATGGCTGGAAATTGCGATTTACTGAAAAAAAACACAGTTCATTTTTAGCCAACGTGATACCAATCCTTGGCAAAGTCGAGGGGCAATCTCTGGAAAAAAATCTGATTCTCCTCAAGTAAGCTTAGTCCATCGACGAATAACCATTTCTCTTCATGGATGGCTAGAAATTTTGATTTACTGAAAAAAACGCAGTTAATTTTTGGCCAATATGATACCAATCCTTGCTAAGTCCAGGGACAATCCCTATTAAAAAATCTGATTCTCCTCAAGAAAGCTTGGTCCATCAGCGAACGAAAATTTCTGTTCATGGATGGCTAGAAATTGCGATTTATTGAAAAAAAAAACGCAGTTAATTTAATAAAAACGTGGCTAGAAATTGCGTTTTATTGAAAACAAAAAAAAACGCAGTTTATTGTTGGTCAACATGGTACCAATCCTTGGCAAAGTCGAGGGCCAATCCCCAGAAAAAATCTGATTCTCCTCAAGAAAGCTTGGTCCATCGACGAACGAAAATTTCTGTTCATGGATGACTAGAAATTTCCGTGTCTTGGAAAAGAAGTTGTCCAAAGAGAGCTGGCCAGCCAAGCTTGGAATACAACGGTGTAGATGGCGCGTTTCGACAATAGAAGCGACGAGGCGTGGAGTGTCGAGTCTGCACGACGAACGTCACACACGGGACGCGACGATGTGACGACAGTTTACGCGGAACTAAACGTCGCACGAGACTCGTGGGCCTTAGACAAAGCTTCGTATATACGTATAGAACTTTTTTCAACAGTACAATGAAGAAAATGTCCACAAAGCTTACGGCGCATTGGAAGAACGGAGAAAGTGAGGTGGAACGAAACGTATCGAGCATAGTTCTGTGCGGGATATTTCCTGATATCCGACGTTTGTCCGACAGATATGACCCGTACTCGACGTCCAAAGCCCCAAAGGGTGGGAAAAGCTGAACAGCGCGAGGGATGACGAACGATCCTCTAAAAGTTTGGTGCGAAATCAAATTTTCACCCTCGAAGTGAAACTATGTATATAAAAAAATTGATATTTTCCAAAAATCTAGGAAAACAAGAGTGAGAGATAAGAACGCGAATCAAAATGGATTATTTATCAATTTTTTATCAAAAATAATTTTTTGATTAATTAGGTCAATTAACATTACAATGAATTAAGATAGATTAATTTATATATCTCATAAATTATTGTATAATTCAGCAAACTTTACAAAATTCCTATAATACTATAATTCATATATTTTTTAAAAAGTATTGAGAATTACTACAAATAAACTATTCACCCTCACAATGAAACTATATAAAAAAAATTTGATATTTCCCAAAAATCAAGAAAAGAAACAACCCTGAGTTATAACGATATGAAAGAAGCTAAATTATTTATCAATTTTTGATAAGAAATTTTTTTTTTTTAATTACCTCAATCATCATCGCCCCTAATTTCGTTACTCAAAAACTAATTAAAAAATCACACTCCTAAATTTCACCAGAGTTTGCTAAATCCAACAAAATCCCCATCCTAGAATTTTTATATTAAAAAAAACTGTTTTAAAAATACTAAAAATAAAACATCCCAACAAACAGGTGATTCTCCATCGCGAAATGGATTCCCATCGGATCTAAAAGTGGTGGAAACGAAGAAAGGAGAAACCAAATGTGCAGCACTAATTAAAAAATCACACTCCTAAATTTCACCACAGTTCGATAAATCCAATAACAACCCCATCCTAAAATTTTTATATTAAAAAAAAACTGTTTTAACAATACTAAAAATAAAACATTCCAACAAACAGGTGATTCTCCATCGCGAAATGGATTCCCATCGGATCTAAAAGTGGTGGAAACGAAGAAAGGAGAAACCGAATGTGCAGCACTAATTAAAAAGTCACACTCCTAAATTTCACCACAGTTCCCTAAATCCAACAAAATCCCTATCATCCTAGAATTTTAATATTAACAAAAAAACTGTTTTAAAAATACTAAAAATAAAACATCCCAACAAACAGGTGATTCTCCATCGCGAAATGGATTCCCATCGGATCTAAAAGTGGTGGAAACGAAGAAAGGAGAAACTGAATGTGCAGCACTAATTAAAAAATCACACTCCTAAATTTCACCACAGTTCGATAAATCCAACAAAATCCCTATCATCCTAGAATTTTAATATAAAAAAACTGTTTTAACAATACTAAAAATAAAACATTCCAACAAACAGGTGATTCTCCATCGCGAAATGGATTCCCATCGGATCTAAAAGTGGTGGAAAGGAAGAAAGGAGAAACTGAATGTGCAGCACTAATTAAAAAATCACACTCCTAAATTTCACCACAGTTCGATAAATCCAACAACAACCCCATCCTAGAATTTTTATATTAAAAAAAAACTGTTTTAAAAATACTAAAAATAAAACATCCCAACAAACAGGTGATTCTCCACCGCGAAATGGACTCCCATGGGATCTAAAAGTGGTGGAAACGAAGAAAGGAGAAACTGAATGTGCAGCACTAATTAAAAAATCACACTCCTAAATTTCACCACAGTTTGCTAAATCCAACAAAATCTCCATCCTAGAATGTTTATATTAAAAAAAAAAAACTGTTTTAAAAATACTAAAAATAAAGCATCCCAAGAAACAGGTCATTCTCCATCGCGAAATGGATTCCCATCGGATCTAAAACTGATGGAAACGAAGAAAGGAGAAACTGAATGTGCAGCACTAATTAAACAATCACATTCCTAAATTTCACCACAGTTCCCTAAATCCAACAAAATCCCTATCATCCTAGAATTTTAATATTAACAAAAAAACTGTTTTAAAAATACTAAAAATAAAACATCCCAACAAACAGGTGATTCTCCATCGCGAAATGGATTCCCATCGGATCTAAAACTGGTGGAAACGAAGAAAGGAGAAACCAAATGTGCAGCACAGGAAGCGGAAAACAGACCGAGTTTATCCTCGTCGGACCTTCAGCAAACTTCCAAGACTGCCCAGCAGTGTATCCGTAAACGTATACCGCGTAAACCACAAAACGAGCTCCTCATGGACGATCGTTACACCGTGTATCCATTGTCCGATGACAAATTGTACATCAGAGTTGCACCGACCAGCTTATCCATCAACATCAGGCGAAGATATGTGGTCCGTGCAAACCATCCTCGATATATAACGAAGAAGCGATTCCCCGTGGCACGAAGCGGATTAATCGACTTACACCCATAGCGCCGATCGCGAGAGACCAAGCGATATTCCGTCTCGTGACACCCGACTGATATTCATCCTCTTCGTCCTATCCCTCTCGTTCCCCCCGAAATATCGACTTTGCTCGGACGTACGTTTCGTGAGCTTCGAGGATAACGAATCCTCGATGATAATCCGAAAGACGAACACGCACAAGTGTGCAAAGAGAGAGAGAAAGAAAAGGCGGAAGATCAGCCCGACAGACGCGTCTCACGGGTCGTTCCTCGTTATTAAAGAAAGCTGATCCGTGCCAAGCTACAAAAAACAAGGATCGGAAAATTGAAAGCGATTTGTAAGTATAAGATTGATCGATGGATTCTTTTTTACGAATCGTTGCGTGATTATTGAAGCTCCTACGAACGTGTTCCTCTGGATTTAGGCTGTGTAAACTCTCACTCGGCAATGGACCGGACCATTGGGCGTTTCCAAACGGGACAATTGTATTTTTCTTGGTCGAGAGTGGACGGAGATTTTTAATTCTTTTTCTTTCGTTCTTTTTGATTTTTTTATTATTGTTCAATCATCTCGCCTTTTATCTCGTGATTCATGGGGAGAAAAGTGTTTTTCCTTTTTGCCCGAGTCGAGAGTACGTACGTCGGGAAAAGGATACGATGGTGATGTTACGTGTTATAGGGCGTGTATGCGCGAGAGTTTGCCTCGGCCCTGGAGCGATACAAGTTGTACACGATATCAAGCTGCGCTGACACAATGCACGCGCCACATCAGACTCTCTCTTTCTCTTCTTCCTCTTCTTCTCTGCCTTTCTCCTGTTCTCTCTCTCTCTCTTTCTCTCCGCTTTCTCTGTCTTCTCTTTCGCTCATCCGTGTATACGCCAGAGAACATCTTCGCCGCTATTCTTCTCAGCTTCCTTTTTATTTTGTCTCCTCCTTCATCGTCGTCTCTCGCTGTTCTATGGCCTTTGTACTCCCACACGAGCCTCGCGCCACGGTGTATGTCTCGAAAACACTTTTTCTCTTTCACTCGTCTTCCGAAGGCACCGCTCCTCCATCTTGTTGTACTTATTTTTTTCATTTTCTTTTTCTTTTAGTGCATTTATATATCGTTTCGTCGCTTCCGATCTGTCACGCTCTTTCGCACCTACCGTATCTCACCCTCTCCGTCATTCTCTTTTTCACTCACCGATCTTCTCTTCTGAAAGCTTCGCGCGGATATTAACCGTCCGGACTCTCTCTTAATCCACTTCATAGCGAGATTATTTTTCTACGTCGATCTTTCGTTTTCTTACAATTTGTTCGATGGTAAGAACGTTATTTCGTTGACTTTGGTTTTTATTGTTAAAAAAACTTCGTAAATTTAGATTTTGTTTTTTCTCTTTTACGGCTTTCTCGAGATTTCTTTCGGCATTTTCTCATCGCAGATGGTTTCTTTGGTTAGTTGCTTCTTCTCCTCACCTCGGTTAACCTCGAACTTTCGTCGCGATATTTTGTCAACTATTACTGGAAAGTTCTCCCTCGACTCTCTCTTTCTCTCTCTCTTTGAAAACATCCACGTGCCTCGAGACAAGTTACAAACTCGTCCGCCATTTTTAATCGCGTTGTCGATTGCCCACACTCGTTGACGCGTGTTGAACTTAGCGCGAGCGAGAACGGCATCGCTTGTGACGCGCTCGCTTGTGACCCGGGTAGAAATTTTGTAGGGTTTGCCGTATGTGGTATCAGGCCCTGATCAGGGAACGTTATGGCCATCCTTATTACGGTAAATCTGTGTGGCCCGCACACGGCTCTGCAAAGGCGTTCGCTAATACCGCACTACTCATGAATACCTCATAGCGTCCATCAGAAGCTTGCCATGGCTGTATTAACACTCGCCTTACGCCACCTTACCAGAATTTCGTAACGGTCTCGCTCTCCCCACTCCGGCGCGACACGACAGTATCGCGAGGACCCTCTAGTTCACCCGTTGCCACACAGATGGACACCGGCGTTCTCATTTCTCACAAGTGGAAGGGTGCGAGACTAAAGATAAGTAGGCGCAGAAAGTTTTTTTTCATAAGCAAACAACGACCCATCACGAATAATAATATGAATGATAATCGTAATTTGTTGAATTTACAGTTTTCTATAGAATTGTCTTATTATTTCTTAATAGATATTGGAAATTTGTTTACGGTTCCGATATAATCCTCTTTTCGCACCGTTTTAACTCGTACGTTCCACGCTCATACACTTTATTAAAATCAATTGAGAACATTATATATTTTAATTTTCACGGAATGTCATTATATCGTATCACTGCTATAACAGGTTGATGAAAATATATCTTTTGACAAGTGTTTTATAGATTCTGTACTGATTTAGGTTATGTTACCCAGGGTATAAATTGTAGTAGGGCACTGTTATGGCAGTTTGATCAGGATCGTATTAGGCGAGGCGTTTACCGATTCTAACGGGGCCCTAAGTGCATGCCTTACGAGGGCCTTAACAGGGCAATCAAGCAGCATGACAGCACCCGGAGCGGACGCATATTACAATTTCTACCCGAGGAGTCGAGGAACTGTCGTAATGCGCCATCTATGTTTCGAGGGAACTTTCCTCACCGCGTACAAAATGGCGGGCGTCCTTTGTCTCGGTGGCTTGCGAACCGTAGGAATAACATTTTGCGATATTAAATCGAAAATTTGCTCATAAATTTTGCCAATGCGATGCGTTACGTAGAGTGAGAGAGTGGGAAAGAGTCCTGGGATTATGCTGGGTGCGAAGTAACACAGAGAATTACAAGTAGACTGGCAAAATTGCATCAGAGGCTTTCTCTCATTGACTGCCTGGACTCCATTATTCTTCGTTAAATAAATTGAACCGATGCGCCGACGCAGATGCAAGCTTTAAAATTTTAATCAACTTAATCGTATGGAAAATTCACCGTGCTCGTAATATGGAAATTTCATTGAAATATGATTAATTTATCGAATCCACAAATTTCACGTCTCGGAATTAAATGAATTTACATTTTTTGCGCGGGTTTGCGTGTTACGCTCGATTTCGTAAGCACGATCTTCGTATACGAGATGTAAAAAATACGTACGACGATAAATATTTAACGAAAAATTTGGATTATCGAATATCGCGTTCGAGCGAGTAATCGATTATCGATGATTCGATGTTCGCTTTAACGTTCGATTCGTATGTAAATTATTCAACCTCTTTCGTACTTATTAGTCTCCATACAAAGGGCTCGAATGCAGGCGGTCCATTTACAATATGCTTTCTCACGATGTCACACCCCATTTTGTTATTTTTTTTTTTTTATATAAATTTTTATGTATTCGTGCATTAGCAGACGTTTGTATCACACGTCATGAACAAAGTTTCGAGCGAGGTTAAAACGCGAACCATCGGGGTCATTCTTGTCAGAGGTGTGCGAGCTATAAAATATCGGAGGAGGTTGAAGATATCGCTCAACGTAGCCAGTTACGCCTCGAGCTGATCGATACGACTCGTGATTTATTTCGAATCATATAGGTCAGATGTATAACATCTTTTATAAATGCATCTAATACATATATGTAAGACGTACATATGTACCTACGTTATTCGTAATTAATAAATTTTCTTTCACGTAATTACAAAAATCCATTGAGTAAAATTGCAAATTGTGAAATTCACTTAAATTGGCTTTAATTAAAAAAAATCTTGATTGATAATTAGTCAGCTCGGTTTCCTACAAAGAGATTTAATTCGGCGAAGCTTTCTTCTTTATTAAATAATTAAAATTTGTTCGGAGAAGATTGTTACGTTATAAATCCCGAAAGGAGCAAATTGATTATATTTTAATTTAATTAATAAATCTGCGAGATTTAAGAACGGAGTAATAACGGTGAATAAAATATGAAGAATTTAAATATTTTGCTTTTCTTTCATACGGACAAGAAGGTTTTCGTCGAAAAGTGTGTCACTCTCGCGACGCGGTAAGTTCAAATCTAATCCGAATTGCCATCTAGCTCGTGTCCTTTTATGCGCTAGAGATTTATTATAAATAGATTCTCGTCTCGGCGCTGGAATGAAAATGTTAATACGAAAATGTTCTCGATCCTAGTGGCTCGACGTTAGATTATTCAAGTACGCCACTACGAAAACAAAAAAATTCCGATATTCGAGCTAGAGAAGCCAGAGACTGAATTTGAACTGGAGAAATTACAATTGTCAGTGAGAGATGGCGCGAGAATGACAGCATTGAAGATTTCCGTCAATTTCGCGTTCACTTAAAATATTTTCAACAAAAAATACGACTGTATTATTGATCGTTGAACTTTCAGGAAATATAAATAAGATTCAATTTTATCACGTTGACAATAAAATCGCACTCGCATTATTTGTCTACTGTCTCATTACACGACTTCGAGCTGATGCAGTTTCAAAGATTTTTCCATCTTTAGAAAAAACGCCGATAATATTATTACAAAAATTGTACCTTTATCATATTATCAAAAATATAATGAAATAAAACAAAATGTAATCTTCACTCGTTTCGATTTCTATATAAGGAAGAGCCAAGCTCGTTCTCTGATTGTAAGATATTATGAATTTTCGGAAATTCGATTAAATTTCATCAATGATGAATTTCGATTGATCGAATTCTTCGAGAATTTACCGATATTCCATTCTTTGACTTCGCGTGAATATTTCAGGGGGTATTTCCGGCAAATTGAGACGGCAAATTGATGAAAACAAAAAAAAAAATTCTACGTCGTGTTTAAGGGTATACCTGTACGTTGTTGTATTATAAATGTGCTAGCAAATCGAATAATGATATCCAACTCGTCTATGTCTATTCGTACAAACGTGCGATATACGATGTGTATATAATTGTAGAATGGCCAAACATTCGTGGGAGAGACCACCCGGGCAAACCAGCGTTGGGTAAACGTGGGTTAATCGTCGGTAAACGCGGTGTCGATTATTCATACGAGGATTCTTGGCACGGGACACGATGTAACCGCACACGCTCTTGCGTGCGAGTCAGGACTGATTCATCAAATATAAGTATATAACGGAACACACAAGTGAATATAGCACACCTACGGGTGTTACGCGATGACGATGAATGCCGGTGGAAGGAGAATTCACATTTTCGCAATTTCTCTATAAATGTATAGGACGTTCCATGCCGAATTAATATTTTATTAATTCTTAATTACCTGCGATAAAATCATCACAATTTCTTGTTCGAATTATTCGACTAATTATTAAAATATTACAGAATATAAACAATTTTATTTTTTACATAATAATTTTATATTACGTTTATTATATAGTTATATAATATATTATATAATAATATAACATAATATAATATAATATAATAACATATAATATAATATAATATAATAACATATAATATAATATAATATAATATAATATAATATAATATAAAATAATATAACATAAAATATTATGATACAAAATAATATAATATAAAATATTATGATATAAAAAAATATAATATAAAATATTATGATACAATATAATATAATATAAAATATTATGATATAATATAATATAATATAATATATAATATATTATATTATTATTTTATACTATGCAATTTTATATAAAAAAAATTATATACTCGATGGAATAAAAAATCATACAGATTAATTTAATTCCTCGATAATTATCAAAACGCCCTACATACGATTTCTAAAGTACCTACAAGTGCCTACACGAAACCAGACCATAGGTACACCACGTAAATGTATCGCGAGGTGCAAGCATACCTGAACGAATAACTGTATTCACGAATTATTTGTACTCTCCCTATGTATACGTGTGTGCAGAGCAAAAACGTGTACGTATAGTCTGAGGATGTTAATGGTTTGTACACGTTGAACACGTCGTGAGAGATATATACGACGTGGCTGAAGCGAGAACTTCATTGCTGGAGACAAGATTATACACATAGATGTATAGATATATATTTGTATATTTGGAGAGTGTGGGCTACGTGTCTCGTCGTTCGTGTCAGTTTCCACGCCTCCACACGGTAAAACATCTTCCCTCCCGAGCACGAGTCAACGTTATAGAGGTAACGACGATAGTTTTGGTCTTTGCTAATGTTCCTCTCTCGTTCGCTTCTCAACACCGTGAAAGCACGTGCGGCTTGCATCGTACGGCGATACAAGCAGATACCGCAGGTAATTTGCCGTCGTTACGGATAGCCCACCCAGACGGTGAATCCTTCGAGCTCACCCCTATCAAGGCTCTTTAATGATCTCGCGAGTGCTGTTTAGAGAGACGTCAGAGATGTTCGGGGCCGAAGGGGGGAATGAGAATGGAGGAACGTGTAGCACGACAAATTAACTGGCGTCATTAATAATCGTCGATCTCCCTTCCTCTCTCTCTCCCTATGTATATATTATACAGGTTAGGCTATAGGGAGGAGTTTGCTAATATTAGGTGAACACCTCGCGACTGTCGAATCAACGATTACGCGTCAATTTAGCAAACGATTACACCATCGCTCCCTTCCTCAAGTATCTTCGTCAAATATTCGATTTTAATAATATTTTACTTTCTTACTATTCTTACTATTCTTACTCTCCTTACTATTCTTACTATTCTTACTCTCCTTACTCTCCTTACTATTCTTACTATTCTTACTATTATTACTCTCCTTACTATTTTTACTATTCTTACTATTCTTACTATTCTTACTATTCTTACTCTCCTTACTATTCTTACTTTTCTTACTATTCTTACTGTTCTTACTACTCTTACTACTCTTACTAATCTTGCCATTCTTACTATTCTTCCTAGTCTTACTATTCTTACTATTCTTACTAGTCTTACTATTGTTACTATTGTTACTATTCTTACGTCTTACTATTCTTACTATTCTCATGGCTCTTACCATTTGATTTTTTAGTGATTGTGTTTTCG